>CANTFK010000825.1:0-103984 GCA_947646735.1 Peronospora farinosa | reverse complement strand
AGATTAGTTTTATTAAGATAGTTAACTATATTAAATACAGTTTTCTTTTCCTCTACTTCTAAGCCTTTGTTTAGAAGTAAAGCTTCCTCTGCCTCTTGTGTAAGAGAGGTAATTGAGGCACCTGCTTTCACTGTAATCAGTGAAAGTAGACTATACTGTAATCAGTATAGTCGGAGGGTGCCCCGTCACACCAAACATTAAGTATATTACTTAATGTTTACGTGTAACTAGATGCCCTGTTACACCAGTCACGTCACGTCTCCTTCAGCGCAGAAGCTCAAAATGCTCGGCAGATTGACGACGGTCTTTGTGTTGAGTTGTGTAATGATGTGGTGTGGTTTGGTGGTGTGGTGTGGTGTGATGCTTTCGTTTAGTTGGTATTGCATTACAACAAGGGTTATGGTGTAGTAGAGATAGCTATTTCCTTAAGAAATGCGTTGGCCTTTCAATTTGGACAAGAGCACAACAAGCTAAAGGCAATTTTCATATCCTTGTTCACACATCGCCGCGATGGGTCTTGTTTGGACACGCAAAATTGGCAGTAGTAGAATACTGATTGTAATCAACGATTGTCGGCCCAGTCTTTTGGCTGCTAAGATCATGATTCTATGCACTGGAGCAGATCACAATTTGTGGACAGACTCTAGACGCGACCATCTACGTTAGCATCGGCCTGCTTGCCGTATCCGTTGTTATACTCATCGGGGTAGATCTTGGTCCACGTCTCATGCAGCGTTTTGTAGTGTTGGGGATGAGTGAGTTGCCATCCCTTCGGGTCTTCGCCCCAGAGCACAAAGATAGTGGAAACAGCACTAGCCACTACTGACATGAACAAATGGTTAATTCCGTAGCCTACGACGAAGCAAAAGAAGGCCACAAATACGTGAGGATACACGAACATTGCCAGTTGTCGTGAGTCCGTGTCGTCTACAATCAGCACACCAATGTAGGCGGTCAAGTTGCCAATGACAATATCGCCCAACCAGAAGATGTTGCCCGTGAGGTCGTCGTTCACAATGGCGCTCCAGCCCTTGGTGGCAAACAGCTTGAATACGTGGCGACTCGCCGTCACGAAGCTGTAGCCGTAGCTTCCTACGTACGAAAAAGCAAAGCGGTTGAAGAACTCAATCAAGCTTTCGATGTGCGAAATGATGCACGAAAAACACGAGAGTAGACACGTCAGGCAGCAGTTGCCGCTGCGACCAGCTAGCCACGACAAAAGGTGCAGGATGCACACGACCGTTTCTAGAATTGCCACAATGAGCGATCCAAAGCAGATGCTGCCGAGGTGTAGCGTCAATGCACGTAGCCATGCCCTCATCGTGATGTACGGTGTGCTGACCGCGTTCTTCCATGCGATGACAGTCCCAGCCGTCGTGACACCGATAATGTTGCGCAACACGAATGTGACCCAGAAGTAGATGAGCTGCATGCCGCATAGCACGCCGATAATCGCGCCGGTCTTGTACTTGATGTCACAACCGTCCGTCGTGCACGTGTTCTCTAGCTTGATGTAGTCCTGATGGAACATGACACCAAGACTTCCCAGCACCCACATGATACCCCAGCCGATCTGAACATTGACCATCAAGAGCGCCACCAGCAACGTCATTGGCAGACGGAAAATGGCCTTGCCTGCCACTTTAAGGTGCGCTGCAGCGAACTTGATCCTCTTGCGGATGCAGCACACGTACAGGATGGCGAGCAGCGCGAAGAGTCCAAAAACTACCGCCGGCCACAAGTACAAGGTCGAGCCGCTGTTTTGCGCCTTCTTAGCGAGCAAGACGGCAGCCACGATGTTGAATACGATGATTGTAATGAGAGCGACCCAGATAAGCGCCTCGGCCAGCAGAACCATAAAAACGATCCAGATGAAAGACATGCCGGCGGATGCGAGAGCGGACAAGCCGACGATTCGCAGTATGAGCTTGGCGCCCGACGAACTGGGCAGCCCCTTCACTTGTGTGGCGTCGATAAACTCGTCGCCGTACTTGGCAGCAAACACGGCGGTCACCACTACAACAACCAGGAACGGGATGAAAAAGAAGAGATCGTTGCATCCGCGTTTGAATGAAGAAGAGCTCATTTTAGCTGGAGGCGCCGATAGCTGCAATACTAGAGACGGTGACTTGCCTGTCTGGTGGTGGAAAGGACTCAAATCGAAGACCAAAGATGCCATTGATTCTTATTATGTCATATTAGCGAAGAAAGCAAATGAAGAATGCTGGTGTCTTGATATCGATTTATAATGATTTTATACAAACGGTTGGACTCGCACATGCCGAATGGCTTTACTACAACAGATAATCATCATTTTCCTCGTCATCTGCAGTACTAGATACTTCCCATGTGATTCCACAACATCACGCAAAAGTTGTGTTTATCATTACACTAACATCCTTCAACTTGATAATGTCGACTTTACTATCGAACACCTTTGTACAGTATATCGCAAGTCAAAGTAGAAGAAATGGGTGTAGTTGAAGAAAGGAGAGATCGAGTGGCTGATGTATGTAGCTACAAAAGTGTATTTCTTTCTCTCCCCGTTACAAGTTTCATACATAAATCAACAGACTTGAGCATAAAATTTGCGCTACTAAAACTTTCGCAATATTTTAGTGTAATGTTCCGTAAGCTAGGCTACGTTTGCGTGACTATCACCGTCTTAATACGCGAGGTATCGTCAAAATCTCTGCTGGTGTCACCGCGCAATGGGTAGTCATTCACGTTCAGCTTCTTCCAGATGTCGGACGGATGTCTAAGTCTACTGGGCCTTAAAAGAGGCGTATGTTTGCTTGTACTTGTCCAAAAGATGCAAACCGCTGGTAGTAGGTGGGTACCTTATCGGGTTCTCTTCACTCACACAACTTGAGAAACACTCTACCTGGCACGTGAAGTTCGGCTCAAAAAAGAACGGCACCGAGTAGCGTTCTTCGCCCGAAACATTTACCACACGATGCAATGTTGACTTGAATGTCTTGTTCGTGAACCTTTCCGCCATATCTCCAATATTCATCACAAAGGCATCTTCACGGGGTGGCACATCGACCCACTTTTCCTCATGCAAAATTTGCAGACCTCCTGTAGTATCCGTGGAGAGTAACGTAATTAAGCCATAATCTGTATGAGCTCCAGCTCCAAAAACCCCTTTCTCCACATCCGATTTCTCTGGAGCATAATGCAACAGTCTTAAAGCTGCCATAGGCTTGTCGAACATCCCTGGACCGTCAAAGATGCCTTTTTCGCCTGCCGCTTCAGCAAATAGTTTAGCCATTTCAAACCCTAATTTGCACATGGCTGCATAATATTTTTCCATTGTCCTTTTAAACGTGGGAAATTTGGCTTCGTCTGGGAAGATGTTAGGGCCGTGAAGTGGGAGCATCATCTCGTCGCTATCTATGGGCACATGGCGACAGATGTAATAACCTTCTTTGGTATCTCCTCTGGTCTGTACCGCCGGATCCAGCGTCTCCTCGTTCATCGTCGTGTATCCTCTCATATATTTATTAGCGAGCACTTTATGCTTCTCCTCAAATGGTTGGCTGAAGAAATTCTGCATTTCCTTGTACACTTGAGTCAGGAGGTCATCGGGGATTCCGTGATTCACCACGTAGCAGAATCCAAGCCCGGTACACGCGATACGCAGCTGTTCAGCCGCGTTCGTGCTGGAGAAATCCACTTCCTGAATAGTCACCATTTAAGATACACGATTTGAAGATTGAAACTTTTTGCGATAGTGAGACACTGCGATAAGTGTTCTGACTAATCGAGACGTTCTTAAATATACAAAAGTGTTGCAGGGTTCTAGCGGCCTTAATAAATGATGGCGGCAATGCGGTTCCTGCGCAACTATAAAGTTACCTCATTCCAAGACAACGATGATGTTGGCGATGACAACGACGATGAAACAATCTAAAGCGCGGTGTAGGATTCACTCGAATTGGTAGGCTAGAGGACTCATGCTGTGGGATGCTATAGTGGAGTTTTCCTAGTAACGCAACAAACGTCACTATTTTTGTAATTCAGCTTAGTCTTATATACTGATGCTTTTTTGTATTCTGAATACAACACAGGCATTAAAACTGACTGCATCGTTTGCCGTACTTTAAGAATGTGTGTTCTCCTACCAACATGCATTCAAAAGAGCTGTCCAATGTTTTGTGGATTTGAGTTTGGCGTCATCCTTTGCTGGCAGAACGTTATACTTGTGGTGATGTATTGGCTCTGAATGAACAATATTAAGATCAGTTGACGTAGCAAAACAATCAAAGAAAATCGTACTCAACCAATAATGCCGAGCACAAGATGAAAATGCCGAGCACAAGATGAAAATTAAAAAAATATATTTATTAAAACATCACTTCCCAATTTGCGCCTTCGAGCAACAACGGCCAAGAGACGAAGACCTTCAAAAAGCCGGTCAACCAACGGGAGGCCCAGGATAAGAGGGGGGAGGTTTTCCCTCTGCTGCGTGCGCTATGGGGGGCAAGCGCAGCGTGCGAACCGTAAGGGGAGCACCAACCCTGTGGGAGAGAACGACGACCGCGGTTATCCTTCCCTCTCTCCCCGATAATTCCTGCTATTCTAAGTCAGCCTTCAAGCCGCCGACTCGATCGCCGAGCGCGAATCCCGGTCCCACGAAGCGAACTTGCCAAGAACGTGAATTGATCGGCCCCGTCCAGGTGCATCAGCGGTCGATCGGGACTGATCGGTGTGGTGCCCGGCGCTTGTTGCGATCATTGAGCCACTGTTTACACCTCGGGCTGGATATCCGATTCCACGTGCCCTTTTCGGAGTGTCCCCCGTGACGCCCGACGTCTCGAGCCAGCAATTGAGCCAGCGAGGCGAAGAATGATGAAGTCCTGGTAGAAGCACTCCAGACATCTTACCAATCCTTAATGTTTGAATAGACGGTCTATTTTTCACATATTTACTAGAACATAAAGAATGTGGTACAGTAAAATAAAAACATGAGTACCAATCAAGCCAAGATATTGATCGTTTGCTGTATATTGCTGTATATTGGTTGATACAAGCCATCAGTTATCGGACGCCCACTTGGTGCTCGTCTCGCACAACGATATTATGCACCAAGTGTGATGTTGGAAAGGGCTTTATTATTCTACTTGCTACCAAACCTTACAGCCAGTTTATTCGTACCGTGAGCTGTTCACCTCTACCAAATTGAACAATTCATGTATTGCAAAAATGGCGCACGCTTCGCATTAGATATGTTGTCGAAGGGGTCAACCTCTTCTTTACGCAAGATGCTTCTTCTTCTTCAATAACGGCATAATCCTGTTAAAGGCGCTTTGGTCAACAATGGTGAGGTGACTTAATCGTCCCTTAAGGTAATGGCTGATTTATCTATGACGGACCAAAAGTTTGCGAATCACATGCAAGCTGACGAGATCACTGGAAAGCGTCAGCTTGTCTACGCCCAACTACGTGAATGAGGTGTAAAAGCGTTTTAAAAAGTGCTTATAGTGTCGCGTACGAGCTAGTCTTCAACAAACTTTTTAATCCAACAAATAACCATAGACGTCACGTTTCGTTCTAATATTCTCTTTCTTCACTTAATTTTGCCTGTATAGTACGAAAAAACGACGGACATTCCCGTAACCTTTGCCTACTTGATGTGTTATCGACAAAACACAGAAAGTCACCTTTTTTACCTTGGTGTATAGTATAGGCCTTTATTTTTCTTTCTATCAAATATTGGGTGTGTCACACAATGTATTTCCACAGTCATAATTTGGTATTTCGTGCAATGAGTGTAAATTGTGTTCACCGCTATTGTGATGACATTTCGTCCTGTCCAGGAAATACCCATCCAACAGTGCGCAGAATGCCTGTCATAACATTTTCATCGTCAGCGTCAAGAGTGAACTTGGTCACCTGCGCCTCTGGCTGTTGCTGGGTATCTTCCTCACTAGTCCAAGACTGCAAATGGATTTTCCTCTGCAGCGGTACGGAGACATCCTCTTTAAAAGCACAATTGCACATCATTGGCAACTGCGGCACACGGCCCTGCTGCTGCAGCACGCCAGTCGCACGCGCCAGCATCCACATTAACGGCACCGTGTCTCCTTTGCTAGATCGCGATCGGGTAAGGCCTACTACGCTGACCTCTTCATACTCCGTCAGATTCCGCTTCGAGCACGCAAAAGAGTCCACTTGAAGGTTCGAGTTGGCTCGAGCCATGAGACTTTCATCTAACGCTGATGATGATACAGACAGCGGTACCAATAGCGCCTCCTGACTAAATGGTACGGAGAACCACGTAACCGACTGCCAGACGGTGCCTTCCTCGTCGAGTAGGTCTGTCTGCACAGTGAACTCGACTTCTTTCTCAAGAAAACGCTTTTCTGTTAAAACCATGATGCACTGCAGAACCAAATCACAACAAAGCAAAGCACAACAGAATAGAAGTAAGCCTCAGTATTGACAGCAGAGAGAGTGAGAAAAAGATGAAAAACAGAGAGTTTACACCTTGAGTTCCGGAGCTATCGGCTTCTCCTCATCCTGCGTTGGAAAGCTCATGTTGAGTGGCCGCAGCTGCACGACAGTGAGCGCTTTCAGACGGATGTAGCGTACATTGGCAGGAAAGTGAGAGTTGCCCAACAATTGCAGAAAGAGGCTACCGATGGCCACCTGAGGGAAGAGGAAGGGCAGCTGCTCCATCGACAGCTTGGGAAGACTCAACGATGTAGAGAGCTTAGCAAAATCTGCAGACAGTAGCGCAAACGGACATTGCAGGGTGATGCGCGGGCACGGACTGCGAAGAATGGAGGTCTGCCAGTTGTAACGCGTGAGTGGCGATAGCCAACAACGCCAGCGAAACTCCTTAGTGCCAAGGTCAGCAGGGGCGGGAAGAGCATCGTATCTCTGCACGATGTCGTGGTCCCATGTGATGGTCACGAAGGCCACGAGAAGCAGCACGGCCACGAGTACCAACAGGAACACACTTAACAGGAACAGCATCGGATTGTGAGCTGCTAAAATTGCGATATTATTAAAGGTGCTCAAGCATCGATTTTTTATACCCATTTATGAAATTGAGCATATTTATAAAATTGAGCATATTAATGAAATCGAGCACATTTATGACATTTAAGCACAAATAGTGTAGCCATGCATAGATTTTACGCTGCTCGTAGCGCCTCTCGACTACCTCATCGCTGCTTCACAAGGTCTTGCGCGTCTCCACTGAACGACTTACCAGACAACAGTGTTCTTGCCTATGCGGATGGCGCGTCTCGCGGCAATCCCGGTCACAGCGGCTGCGGTGCGTTGCTGATGGACCCTTCGTCGGGTCGCGTGCTGGCCTCAGAAACCAAGTACGTGGGCAACCAGGAGACCAACAACGAGGCCGAATATCACGGTTTGATGCTGGCGCTGCGACTGGCGCAGAGGTACCAAGCTACGTATGTGCACGTGCACATGGACTCCCAGCTCGTCGTACGGCAGATGCAGGGCCTTTATCGCGTCAAGGCCACGAATCTGCGAAGACTCCATCAGCAGTGCAAGGAACTTAGTGCAGCGTTTCCCCATGTGACATTTTCACACGTGGCTCGAGAGAAAAATGCCGCTGCCGATCGTCTCGCGAACGAAGCCATTGATGAGTACAATGCCATGGTCAATTAATGCTGACAATCAATAGATGAAGATAATTACAGCTAATTCACTGGTATTGTATCAACTCTTGGCAAATTTTTACGTTTTATGGGCTCATTAGAAGACTTGTTTAAGTATCCATTTACCATGTCTTTAACTTAGTGTTGACACGCTAAAACACTTTTGCTCTGACAATCGCTCGTAGCATCATGGGAAATAAAGCGAGTCACGCTACGTTGACGTCACAATTGACACTAGACGCGTTTCTATTGCGTTCTAGTGCTCTTCATTCGTCCATGTTTTCTTTACATGCAACTGCGCATCACGGCGTACCAAGTAATGCCCGAGCACTGGCATTCTGCGGTCTACAGGGAATCTTGGCCGTAGGTACTGCATCTGGGACTGTAAAGCTCTATGGGGATGAAGGACTTGAGGTGCTTTTAGAACGACCTACGTCGCACTTGGCGGTGGGTGTCACCCACTTGAAATTCACGGCGCATCAACGATTGGTCGTGGTGTATACGGACAACTCCATACGTGTCTTTGATTTAAGCTCGGGTGCTGCGCTCTGCTGTGTTTCAAACAACTGGACGACGAGCGTCATTACTAGTTTGGAGACCATTAGCTACAATAACTTTCCCTTTTTCTTTGTAACTACAGACGACGGAAATGTTCATATAGTTCATGAAGAAACGGGTCAACGGAGCATCTACGTCATTCAGCCGCAGGATCTCACAATTTCTAACGATAAGGGCATCACAGCAATATCGTCTCATCCGAGAGACTCTAATCTGATCCTGATCGCCTACGATACGTGTCCTTATGTGCTGCTTTGGGACTTTGCCAAACGCAAAGTGATGCGAGAATTCTCTCTCTTAGAGAAGGCACACAAGCTCACGTCTCAAACGACGTTCGACGTGTCTTCTGCTAACGGAGACCTTGTCGTCAACTCCCCCCAGTCATTGTCGTGGCATTGTGGTGGCAAGAGGTTTGTAGCAGGATACAAGCACGGCGGCTTCGCGGTGTTTCGTGTCGATAAATCTCATGGATTGTATCGACATGATGCAAGAACGGCGCCGTCCGAACAAGTCACGCCCTTAAAGAAAATAAAGTGGGTGTGTGCGCCACCAAATTCCAAACATGTTGCTCTTCCTGGCGCCATTATATTTTCTGGAGGTCATCCAGACCCTACAGAATCCAAGCTGCTGACCGTGGTTTATCCACCTATTGATGGACGCAGCACCGATGACACGCTGGAAGACCTCTATAAAGCAGATAAATTAACTTGGAGTATTACAACAATCGAATCAGCGAATCACGCTGAAATTGCAGATTTCGTGGCCGCCCAGGACCAATTGGACTACTGTACGAAAGCGGCCCCGTTGTCATTAATCATACTCTCCGGAAACCCACTGGATGGTTGCTTGCCAACAGTAAGCGTGCAGGGCTTGCCGTGTTTCGTCAAGTTGTGCGCTGATTTTAACAGAGAAACATGGGAATGGCATATGAATCGACTTCCAGAGCCTGTGATTATTCCTCCGCTATTGCAACTTAGTCCGCTAAAGACTTTCGCACTTGTGAACACTTCTGACTCTAACAGCACTCTACAGGATGACTTACTCTCGACATGGAACCAAACGAAATACAACCCCATGTTCCGCTTTATGGAAAGCGGTGATTTTGAGTGGCCTATCAATGGTGGTAGCGTAGTAGAACCAATGCTAAAAGGATTTTTCTCGACAAGTGGTGTACTTAGCAGTGGAGCTAATATTGCAACAAACGGCATGATACTACTGACGGGCCACGAAAACGGGTATGTACTATTTTGGGTAGCTCGAACGGCTGGAGATCGCATCAGCAAGGGTGCTCTTCGCTTGATTCACGTCGTCGATGTTTCGGTGCAGATGTCTCCGGCTCCGGTCAATCCAGAGATCACGTGCCTGGCATTTTGCGCCGACTCGCGCACGCTTGCGGTTGGCTTTGCGTCCGGTGAAATTGTCGTCCTAGAGTTCGACAAAGTAAAGGGAAATATTTCCGTGACTGACGGAGTACAGGAGGATAAAGACAGCGAGGTGAAAAACGGTGCTTTTGATCGAGAGCAATGTTTAAACCCAGACAAACCAGGCTCGTGTTTCAAAAGCGAGGATCAAAATGAGGCTGTTGGCTTCCGCACACTTTTCTCCATGCATGTACACAGTGAACCGATTTCGAAGCTGGTGCTGTCTTCCTCTTATGGATACGTGGCTATAGCTGACGCCGCAGGTATAGTATCACTTGTCGAGACGAAGACGCAGGCTTTCCAGCTATTATTTCGTGACATAGCTCCTGCCTGTGACGAGTCCACGTCGGTGGATTCATTGCTGATGAGTGAGCTTGTCCAAACGACCAAAATTCCTGGAAGTAATTTCTCGTCTCCTTCTTTGCTACCCGTAGGTAATAAAAATGGTGGTAAAGTATCTTCTGGTCAATGTAGCGTCTCGAGTAGCGACGCAGATCTTCATCATATGATGCAGCACCGCGAAGTGATCCCTGTGCTTTTTGTTGGCCGTGGGAGTGGGAAACTGGAAATGTACCATGTGCATTCAGCCACAAAGATGGGAGAAACGCTGTTGGATCCAGAGAAGTCCACAAGTTTGACGTCAATCCTCATGGTAAACAGTGATGGCAAGCGTATTATAATCCCAGGACACAAGTGGGTTAAGCAAGATAAGAAGCTTAGTGTTGCCGGTAGTGTCTTAGATTCTCTAAAATCTGCAGTTTCGATAGGCATGGTAAATCCAGACTTCGACACACATGGGGGTGATGATGCAAATATTATTGAAGACCAGCCATGTAATCGGCAAGCAGTAATGCCAAACGCAAATCTTGAATTAACGCAAGAGCTTGTGATTGCAGCAATAGAAGAACGCTCGATGGCTTCAGCTACTGGAGTGATACCAGCTTTTGTTTCGAACAAACCGACTTGGAAACAAAGGTCTCACATTGAAGCTACAGTTCCTGCAGGATCCCTCGGGCTGTATTTTTTCATGGAGGTGGAGCAACATGCGGTTGTGAAGGGATTTGTGGATGACAGCAGCACAGCACTTCTACTCGCGTCCAAGGGAATTCACATAGGTTATACTCTCACCGCAATAAATGGTGTGGATGTGATCCCCCTCGACCGCGATTTGGTATGCAGAGTTCTCGAAAAGCTTCGAGAGCGCGAAAAGGTGCTAGTTTTCGCGTTAGGCTTTCAGAGCCCAGAAATATCTGTTAACGATGAAATTGGAGCCTCCAATGGTCCACTTGTCGACTCACGGAACGTAGTGGAATATGAACGACCACGGTTCTTAGTGTGCACGTGCGGTAGGGCGATTCACGTCGTGCAGGCAACAGTTCCTCGGGCAGCGGAGATGGCGATGGGTCCTAAGGAAATTCCAGCGGTGCCTTTAGCAAGTGTTGAGCTGCAGGGGACCGTGCTTGTCACCTCGGTTGTTCGAATACCGGTTGGCGAGGGTATCGAGAATTGCCTTGCCGTCGTTGACCAGAGCAAGCACGTGTATGTTCTCTCGCTACTTTCGCTTAAGTTAATCTGGGAGGCCGATTGGGACAACTATGGCTTCGGACTAAGCTGTAGCAGCCTTGGGGACGGAATCCTATTCGATATTTCGTATGGTGGTGAGCTTGTGGTCGCGAATGCTTTTGGCGAGATCGAACGCTTCTCTCTGTTTGCCGAGGCAACCGCGATGGAAAGTGCTATGCTTGAGCGCATGTCGATCAAGACGCGCTTATACCTGCCTGAGCGTGCGACCATCTTTGATCAAGTTGCCTCGCCTCCAGCGACCACCGACAGCGGCAAAAAGCGGGGTATCGCAGCAGATGCAGGAAAGATGTTGAAGAACTTGGTCCTCAGCGTCACTCAAGAGGCCACAGACTTAAACAAGGTATTTCATTTTTCTACGGAGGAGGAAGAGCGCAAACGGCTTATGGGAGATTGGTCTTCCCCAGCCAAAGATGCTAGAAGTGCCACAACACAAACCGAGACGGGATTGAGTGCTACGAAAGACTCGCTTATGCAGGCGCAGCAGGTATGGTTCGATGCTAATGCTAGTATTTTAGAATCTGTTAGTTTTGTTCATTTTCATTTTGTGGGTTTTGCACTGCATAGCGGCTCGCAGAACGCGGGGAAAAGCTGAATGATCTGGGACTGAATACGGAACAGATGAAGAAGACATCTGAGGACTTTTATCACACGATGAAGGCTTTCAACAAGAAAAACGCCAACAAAAAGTGGTATGAATTCTAGCCAAAAGAACTGCAGCAATATTATCCTACAACCAGATGCACGCGTTTGCAGCGAGTTAGTCGTACTTGACCCACACGAGGGTAAGTCCTTGGGGCGGTGCACCTTGGCCTGCTTTTGCTCGATTCTTGGCCGCCAGGATCCTCGGAATATCGTCAGCTTTCAGTCTGCCCAACCCGACGTCCACGATCGTGCCCACCATGTTCCGTACCATCTTGTACTTGAACCGGTTGCCCTCGAAGACCAGTCGTATCCTCGTAGCCACGTCCTCTTCGTATTGGACACCTCCTCTTTCGTTCACCTTATCAGCATGGAGCTCGATAGTAGAGACCGTACAAACGTTGCTTTGTTCTCCATCTAGAGCTTTCTGGGGCGTGAAGGACGAAAAGTCTTTTGTTGAGGGCGGCGCCATCATGTGGCTCACGGCTAACTGCATCTTGGCCACATCCAGCGGTTTGCGGACGTGCCACATATTGCGACGGTGAACCACAGGTCGCAAGCCGCCCGTGATTAATTCGTACTCGTAGCGCTTGCACGTGGCGTCTACGCACGGATCGAAGTTGGCTTGGGCCTCTGTCATCGTGAACATACTACGACACACGACGTCCTGGGGCAGCCGCGTGTTGAGAGCATCGCGGAAGACACGATCCGTTTCGACGCAGCGACTGACAAGAACGACGACTTGACCCTGTGCATGGACGCCGGTGTCTGTGCGCGAGGCAAAGCGCAGTCTAGCCAGTTTCGTCTCGCCCGTAGTGCGATGAAGCGCGTCTTCAATAATTTCTTGCACGGTCCGCATCACACCAGGTTGGTCCTGCGCCTGGAAGCCACAGAAGTTGGTGCCATCGTACTCGACGACGCAGCGGCGGCGGATCCAAGGGCCGACGGCATCCACGCGCAGGAAGGCGCTGGGCGGTATGTTGCACGGCCAACTACGTCCATTCATCGTCACGGGTCCAATAAGCGAGTAAACCGTTCGCAAAAAACGTCAGTGGTGGCTTTTTCCTGCCTGTCTTCGACACGACATGTCACCATCATCACCACCGCTTGCCATCACAGTCGACGCTTCGTCTTCCATTGTAATGGGCGTTTCTTTCTTAGCGAAACCTTCTGCAGATTTCACAGCTGTGTCAAGTGAGTTCCATCGACTGGAACATGAGCTTGCATATTCAAATTTCCAGCATTGGTTTTACTCATTTTGTTCAGACACAAGAGTGCTGGACGATCGGCAGTACGAAGACGATTCACCTGCAAAGTTTGTCGACGGTAAAACTTGAACTCGATAGCATGTCAGACCGTTGACAGGCACTTCGTGCATCCAGGATTTCGCTGTGCATGATTCTTGTCAGACGGAACTAGGTAGAAAACGACATGACGGGCTGCCGAGTCTCACTATAGCGCAGGACCATGACTGAATTCACGAACCCCATCGTTATCAGTTCGCAAACAACAAAAAGGAGATTACGAGGACATCGCGATCGGTGTCTGCATTGGAAATCCATATCAGTACTTTGAGCGAGAAAATCTTTGTCTTGTGGAAGTTTTTTGACAAAAGAACTAGCAGGCGCGACAGCGTAGCCGCAACTTTGACTCGAGGCATTGCCGAAGTCATTAAGGTTATATACGGTTTGTCTTGTTGTGGTCCGATTGCTCACTGAAGCCCAGTGACACTGCTGGCTTGCACTTTAGTGCGTAGAATTATTATAGCCACAAGCTACACGAATGTAGCTCGAGAAGCATAGTTCTAGATGCGAGGACAGAAAGCTAAGCCACAGTGACATTTAAACATGCTTTATCAACTGCGTGCTGATGACGATAAAGAACAATGAACGTCGCTTCTTTGATCGGTCTGCAATCTAGACATCAGAAGCTGCTAATGATGTACAGTGGCAGCTCCACCACCAACAAATTGCGGAACAAACTGCTCTCAAGTCTTTTGAACTGCTTTATCAAAGCTCAAGCGATAGCATCTACCGACCCTCACTTGCGTTTTCTAAGCAGCGACAAGATGACACGGCCTCTTTCAGGAGTCACCAAAGACCATGTTGCGGTGCACGCCAAAGCATCGTGCACCACGTGACAGCATAACTATGTCGCAACAACGTTGCCACAAAAGTTAGCAACAGGCACGCCGTTGACTGCCGTCAGTGAGTTTGCCGTGGTAAGTCCTGCAGCCTTGTAACCCAGGATCCGCCTGGAGAATTCCTCGGGCAGCAGTGACTACGAGTGGCATCTTAACATCGGCTGGACACGTTGGCATTGGTCAGTAAGAGCCTGCAATCGCCAACGCAATTGTTAATGGAGATTACTGCACAAACGTCCATGTAGTGCGCCTGCAAGAAAGGCTCACTGCCCTGAAGAAGACGCTGTGCGCAAACGCGCCCAGATACGGCAGCTAAGGTGTCGGATGTCTGCAACTTTGGTAGTCTTTGAAAGCAATCGAATGGCCAGCAGCAACAGCTCCGTGGAATAAGTGCCAACGAGCATAACCAACTAGTTCGCAGTGTCCAAGCTCCTAGCTTGGCTTGAATAATTCTCCTGCTGGTATTATCCTTCCTAAAGTCCGTAAAGCTTTACAGGACGTATTCCCCGTGCAAAGGTCAAACCGCGTACCATTGGACGACCAAATACGGCATCATCTATACTGTAGCGACCAAACGGAGGAGAGCGTCTTTCACATCAACAAGAGCGACGACAACGTTTGCGGCTTTGTAACTAGGAGCTTGCGGAGAAAGATGGCAGCGGACGTTGCATGGAAGTGGCTCTCCGCCAGGCCCAACGGCGTCTTGGCAGCTTTGACGGCGCTTCAGGTGCATGACCCAGATGCAGTCGCTCAAGGCAAAACGTTGACGTCGTCCGAGATCCCAGGTGCCATCCGCTGCGTCGTGTTGGTTATGGAGCTGGCATTCGTCAGTAGTAGCGCGTTTCTATTGCTACTGATCACCTCTGTCATGGCGCGCGGCCTCCAACACGCGTTCCTCACTGCATTTGAAGTCAGTTCGATGCCGGAGGACGCTGTCGTCCAGATCTGTGAGACTGCGACGTTCGGATGGGGCCTTGTCACATTCATGAGCTGGTTCTTCCGCCTACCCAAGCGTGACCTCATGCAAAGACTCACGATGTTCGGTTGGAGCGGCATGAAAACATGCAGTATTTCAGTGATGTTGCACGTTGCGGCCGTCATAATGCTAGTATTGCTGCAGCCGCAGACTGAAGCGCAGGTTTTCGTGTCTTGGAGAAACATTGAGACTGTGATGTATCGATCGGACGGATCACTCGCCACTGCGGAGATCATACAGCAGCTACTGCTGGCACCTTTGAAGGAGGAGCTTTTTTTTCGAGGAGCAATCCAACTGGTGGCCATTAATCGACTGCAGAATGCCAAGTCGAGTGCTTTAATCTCTGCTGTATTGTTCGCCGCAATCCACCTGGCTAATGCCAGACATCTCGGAACGCAGTACTCAGCGAGCTATGTGGCGTTTCAAGTGCTTTGGGCGTTCCTTGTTGGGCTTTACTTGGCGCTTACACTTGCAGTTTCCGGCTCAGTTGTCAAGTGCCTCTTGTTGCATGTGATCAACAACGTGTTTGCCTTGGGAGTGTCAAAGACAAGTGCAGTAGATGTTGCACAACCTTTTGTCGCCTTCTCAATGCTCTTTGCACTTGCGATTTATTCCTTCGCGATTTCAAGGCAGCTACAGCTATTTGCTGCAGAAACAGGTAGGAAGAGGTCATGAAAAATATATATCGACTAGATTTAAGCAAACGATGAACGAACGGGTTCGATGACAAGATGTATCTGCTATTGAGGTTCCTCTTGTGTCATGCTACGCTTCTAACCAGAGTTGATTTAATCTCCACAGCATTCTTTCGATGATCCGAGCGATAAAGGTGATGGCAATATTGTTGCAGGTTCGGCACAAATATACATAAGCGCGTAGTTCAACTCTATGCTATCTCGATCATACTTTATCGCGATTGTCGCTCCAATGTTCGTACTGAAAATGGTGATTTTCACGAACTGCACCGACACCAAAGCGCTAGTAATGTTTCCGTAAAAACCCCATACAAGAAAAGCACATTTTCTCTTCTTAATACAACGCTGACCGAACCATTTGAAAGCTCCAACAATTAGCAGCCCTATGACATTAGCAGCCATAAGTACTTGGCCATTAGTTGTAAAATAAGTTTTACGAGAAAAACTTCTCCTTTGGACACCGTGTGATGAAGTTGGAAAGTCGTCCTAATGTCGGCGACATCCTCGACTGCAAAGAGAACAAGTAGTAAGAGGCGGCAGCGACTGCCACGCAACTCGCTAATGTGCCACAAGCTCGAAATAAGTACCAAAGAGGGCGTATCTCATCAGAACCCGCCAGTTTCGAGAAGCAAATTATGATGGTCGTAAAATGAGCAGTAGCAATAGACGCTCAAGCACCCGGATCAAGAAATCTCCAACAATTCAAATTCAAAGCTGTTGCGTCCTCGCTAGTAGACATTAAATATCACCACCCCAAAGAACGCCCAGTAGCAAAAGACTCGGTATTTATTTCCAGGTTGTCATCCTCTCTGCTGGGCACCCTAATACACCATTGTGAAGAGGTCTCACAACTATATTGTAGTGAACGGACTTATTGTCATCGGTTTAAGATCGCGTCTTTCAGTGAGCTTATTGTCGCAAATCTCCGTGCCAACCGCTTTGGCTGTGATTCCAACTGTTGCCGCAGTCGGACGTGCCTTCTTGCCTTGACTCCCAAAAAGCCATATAACTGCAGATCTATTGCTTCCGATAACCGATCAAAGAACTCAAAATCAACGGCAATGGTGCCGAGGTGTCTTTCATCAAGGTATGGAAGGTCGAGAGTATCACACACTAGAAATAGTGCTTCAACGTATTGGATGTTAAGACCCTGCCGAATGCTATTATCACGTGAGGATGGTCATTGCCACTTCCCACGTCACATTTTACTCCACGAACACATAGAACATAACTATATCCAATTCTCGTCCGCCATATCCTGCACTCGTACCTGGCGTAGAGCTTGCACAGAAGATTCGTGCGCCACAGCACCGTCTTCGTCTACATTACCTTCAGTCTCTGCTACTACTTGACCCTCAAAATAATGTGCAATCACCAGCACAATCAGCGCATTGTTCGTAATGTTCACACAAGCTATGTACGGACCCGTGACCCACTCCAGTGCAGCCAAGAAAGCTACTAAAACAGCTCTTAATCCGGTCGAAATCCCGAAGACAGCGCTTAAAGTTGTTGCCAGCACCGCTGTCTTGCTTCCACCCGGTAGTGGCGAAATCACACTGGTGACGAGTACATTCGTAAATACCATTGCGGCAACAATGCTTGTCGACTGTGACGCTATCACTTCATCTTCAGACATATCTAAGGCTGCTGCAGACAGCACAAACAGCGTGCTGGCTGACAAGTAAAGAGCAGCGCCCGTCTGGTTAAGCACTGTGCTCGTAGAGCACACGATGAAAGCAAGCGCAGGTGAGACGCGCCTGCTCGCTACAACGGCTGAAACAGTAGCTGGCAGCGCCACGATGGACGATCCGGAGCTTAAGGCGAGTAGTTGCGCAGGCAAAAGATGCTCGAGGAATGCGAACGGGTTCGATCGGGTAAGCACTGTGGTCAACAAAATCATCACGACCACGTCCAAAACCAAAGCAAGAAGCAGCACCGCTAGAAGCGCCAGGACGGCAGTGACCACCACAGTGTCACCACTGTCAACAGTAAACGGAAAAGCCGATGTCTGAAGCAATACGCTACTGATCATAAAGGCAGCAATGAGAGGCAAATACGCCTGCAGCCAACTAAGGGCACGACAGCCTACGGCCTCTGCCTGTGTCACCAGCTGCAGTATCAACAAATCCTGCTTTTGCTCGCATTCTTCTTCGTGAAAAGGATGACAATCAACTGCATCATCTCTTTCTTTTCGTTTTTCTTCCAGAAAAGACCCCGTCAACGCTACACCAAGTACAAGGCCTCCAACCACGAGACTCAGCACGTTTCCATCGATGAATGCGTCGACCAAACTTGCTGGAAAAAGACTCTCCGTCACTTGTACAACCTGTTCGGAAATATGCAAGAACGTCTGCGTCTTCGAAGCTGTCACGAACGTCTTTGCCATATCGTCTAATACGAATGTCGTTCCGTTTGCAGAGCATACAAGTTTCCCGTCATTTTGTAACGCCACGAACCCATTGGCCACATCCCTGGGACATCCAAACGACACTGTAGCACCGGACGACGGTATGCCCCAGACATGTGTCAGTGTCGGGATGACGCTTTGTAAAGCGACCGCCAGCAATGCGCCTAAAGCACTTGCAAGGAGCGTGGCCAGCGTAAAGGCCACGAGTGTCGCTGCTGTTACTTTCATCCAATACCAAGACAGCTGCATGTGCGAACCCGTAAGTGTCGCGTGCAACGCCGTTAATGGCAACGTAAGACCCACAAATGCCTGAAGTAGTAAATTACCAGGAATACAGAGTATCCAACGTACAAGTACAGCAGAACGAAAGCCTGAAAGAGCAATACCTAACGATACCAAAGTACCACCAAAGAGACCACAAAAAAGCGGGAGTAAACGTGGTATTATCATACGAGAAAGAGAACCACCATCACTTGAAGAAGAAGAAGAAAAATGTAACGGCATCGTAATGAAAAATGACGTTATGTAAATGACCAGTTTTCATTGAGAAAGAACGCCAAAGGCGCCATGAGGTAGAGGAGGAACCAAGCACCATAAGATAATAAGAACTGTATGTAAAAATATACTATCGAGTTAGTAGGTCGGGTGGACCACATGAACTAAAAGGGTCGGAAGATAAACGTTTCTTTAATCTGATATTCATCATTGGCCAATCGAGTATGACAGATCTCAAGACACTAGAAGCGACAAAGCTCGTGGCGCGTAGCAAACGATTTCTTTACGGAGTAACGGCTGCTTGTATGTAGCTCTTTGTCTCTTCTCTCTATCTATACCTTTCTTTTTATCTAACTCCTTCTCTTACCAACACAACAACGCAGTAACTGGAACGTTTCGAGCACTAGCAGACAATGAAGTGCGCAGTGTCTTTTGGAGGTAAATTGAGCAGTACGTTACCGTTGTGTATTAGAATTTCCAAGTCTAATAAATACCTGTCTGATCATCACAGAAACATGAAGCTTTTGCTGATTCTGGCTTTTGTGCTATCTGCTGTGATGCACCTTGTGCTGCTGCCCGTCGAGTGGATCAGTATACTCTTTCTCAAGCCAGAAACAGTGGATGCCAGTGTGCGTGCTTTCCGCTACACTGCTGCCTCGATAGTCCCGTTCCTACTCGTTGGAGTATACCGCTATTTTAGCGTTAAAGTATTTGAAAACGCCTTTTTTGCGGGACTGGCGACACGTGATCCGAAACTCGCCAAGATGATCCAAAAGGTGCAACACGCTTGCTAACAAATACTCACTGTTGTACTACGTACGTGAACTGATTGTTACTTTTGCAGAGAAAAGCAATCTACTGGGACTGGGAATATATCCGCCATTTGATGCGTTTCGGACTCCGTCAGCTAGGCTTTGGACTCGTGGCTCTGGCTGCAAAACCACTTTTGGGTGTATTGATACCCGTCGTGCAATTTGGCTATCGGTACGTCTTTGTTGCAGGTAAAGGTGGTTGCGTCGTTCCTTCTTGCTGACTGTTTGCTGCAGTATTCGCCACATGGAGAAGGTGTTCGTTGTGCCCATTTTCGTCGCATTTGTCTTCCCAGCGACGCGTGAAGCAACACTGCAGCTTGTGCACATGTGGTTGGATTCGCGAGCCATCATCCGCGAGCTTTTAGACCCAATTATTGCTCGCCTTAAATCAGCAGCGAAGCATCGAGATTTGAACGTCAACACTGATCTGCTCACTGATATGGAAATTGATAGCGATAGCGAAAAGGAACAAGGGGACTGGCATCAAAGCGGAAGCGATGCTGCACGACTTGGCTTTGGACTTGTCTTTTGCTACATGTTGCAAGTGCCTTTTCTCGGACCATTTGCCTGGTTTATGGGTTTTGCTTCTGCTGGATTGTTTGCTCCAGAACTTGTTGATCTTGGTGCATTTAGCGGCACCATGAAGAAGAAAATGATGTAGTATCTTGTGATTAAATTAGCATCACGAAGGATAAGCTACAATAAACAATTAATTCGATGGTCGTCAGTGCGTGTCGACACTACCGACACATACCGGTATACGTCGCAGTTCCAGTTAGTGGTTTCTCTGTCCAACTCATAGTGTCATCCATGCTGTCGTTTCTCGCTAACATGGACAGTAATTTCTTGGTGGGAATTGGCGTGGCCGTGGCCGCGGTATCCGCTGTCAAGTATTTGAATATGCGTGCTGATGTAGCTCACCAACGTGCTTACGAAGTAGCCAAAGCACGACAAGAGGCACTCAAGAAGGAGCGTGAGAAACCCATGAAACGACGTTTTTTCTCACCTGAAGAGCTCCTTCCCTTTAATGGTGAAGATGGACAGCCCATTTACATTGCATTATTGGATGAAGTGTACGATGTGAGTAGCAAACGTGATTTCTATGGACCGGACGAGGGTTACCACCTCTTTGCAGGTCGAGATGCGTCCCGAGCATTGGCCAAAATGTCGTTCGAGAAGCAGGATCTTGATAGTGACGATCTGTCAGATCTGAGCTTTATGGACAAGGAGACACTGAATGATTGGGTTACCAAGTTCTCGGTCTACAACAGCTACCCAAACGTGGGGCGTATCCTCCGTCGTCGCGATCTGACGCTTGAGCAGCTCAAGCAGTTTAATGGCCGTGACAATCCGCGCAAAACTGTCTACGTAGCTCTAAATGGTAACATTTATGACGTGACACTGGATGGGCTGGACCACTACGGTCCGGACGGAGGTTACAAGCAGTTTGCGGGCCGAGACTGCTCTCGGTCGCTCGCCTGCATGTCGTTCCTGGATGAGTATCTGGACAACCCAACGCTTGACGGGATCACGGAGCAGCAGCATGATGTGCTCAACAAATGGGAGGACAAGTTCAAGGAAAAGTACCCGATTGTGGGCAAGATCATCAAGTAGGAGAGCATCATCAGTGTGTAAGACCATCACTGCAATTGCATTAAGAAAGTTTTGCTGTTCCAGCTAACGTGCTTATTCCAATTGCAGTCCTAATGGTTTCTAGTCTAACGCCGTTACTCTGCTAAATCTAGCAAAGTATCGTCGTTAGACGTGTCTTCGGATGCTCGCTGCAGTAGGAAAATGATGCACACAAACTCACAATCCAGCCATGGCACAGCCCATTTAAAGCGAGGAAAAGCACCACTTCACCATACAAGCAGCTTGCTATATGAAATGCACGGAGAGTACACGCGCGACCCATTCATCGCAGTCGAGAGTATAGGTTTGGTTCCACTTGAGAAATGTACGGACTTATAAGGCCAACGCCAGCATACCGGTCCTCTTTCTTTAAGCGGGAACATAATTATAATAGGCGCTTGGCTTGGGCAGATTAGCAGGAGTGAGTGACTTGAATATGAAACGATATTGGATTGATAAGCACAGTAGACGGAACATGGGTGTCACAGTCGCAAAGATCTATCTACAATCCTTCAAAGGAGAAAACGATTTACAGGAGGCCGACGTCTAAATGGCGTTCTGCATGACGTGGGGTGTAGTTCTACGGCTGACGGTGCTGTATGACCAATTTGAAGGCTGAGACGCGTCCAAAGCGCTGTTCATGTCGTCGGAGAAAGAGGCTTGTCGCTTATGGTATTATTGCACGGCAGGTGGTAGAGATATGATGTCGAGTTAGTGGATTCAATTTCAAACCGTATGGAGATGTACATGAGTTCATTTTATTTCTTGCTGTCTACGTACCCGTGATTCAAATGACGCTGTCGTAGCGCTGCATCTCCAGCTTCTGTTTGTACCGACGCCAAAGAAAGATGCCTCCTCCAGCCTCGACGATGCCGATAATAACGAGCACAATCAGACCCACCAGGAATGTTTTGACAAGAGCGAGCATACTCTTGAACTTGTCAAGCACGCTGTCCTTGGCCTCGCCAGCCTCTTGCACCCAGTACACAGGCAGCACCACCTCCGTCGGCAGCGTGGGCCACAGCACATCACTCATAGACGCGTTAGGCACAGACATGGAGGCCGCCAGCGCATATGAGACCTGCAAGCGCTTGCGGGCGCTCATGGTCTGGCCTGTGCTCGATTCGATGTCCACGAAGGTGCCGTACGCGCTGTGGACGCTCTCGAAGAGGTTGCCCTCGGAGTCGTACATGCTGTCGGCTTTCATGACCGTACCGTCAGTGCTGGTCATCTGCACAGCCTCGAGTAGTGACGAATCGCCGTAGATAAAGAATGGACCAGACATGTATGATAAGAAGCCCGTGACGATGCTGAGCTGCTGCAATCCGTTGACCGGAACGCCTGTGCCAATGTCAGCGTTGGCGTCAGTGTAGTTGAAGGTGTCTGCCGGTGTACCAAAGCGGTGCAGAGAGACCCCATTGAAGTCCACTTCCGTGTCCGTACTCGAGATGGCGATGTAGATCTCGGCAGGACCTATGTACGAGTCGAATGAGTCGGCCGTAGTATGCTTCGCCATCCCGTTGATCGTCACCCCTCCGGGCTTGAGCGCCGTGCCGTCCGTGCCCGAAACGTTGAAGCATGTGATGTTTGCAACAGGTGAGTCGCAGTTGGCATAGATTGAGAACGCGTTGATCTCAGCCAGCGTCGGGTTACGACGTTCGTCCAGATTCACCCACACAGGCGCGACAGTTAAACCGTTGTACTTGACATACGTTCCGATCTTGGTCAGGTCGTCACAGCCTGTGCGCTTGACATAGTCTTTGAGGATTGATGCGTCAGGTGCCGTTTTCGAGTAGTCCATTCCGGAGCTCTCGGCGATGCCGGGGAGAGGTGCAGCACACAGACCCACACTTTTACAGAGGCCGCAAGTGGTCGCAGCAAAGTTGGCGGCTTCGTCAGTACCGTACTTGGCAGCATAAATCGACTCGACAACGGAGCAGGTGATGTTGTTGACAGCCACGACAGCCGCACCCTTGGTGCACTGAGAGCAAGCTGCTGCGATGGCCAGGCAATCGTGACCTCTGCAGGACGCGCACTGCGCGTTCATGCTGAGGTTGCACGCCCCGACGTAGTTGGCACCTAGGATGAGACCGGCCAGCAGACTCGGATAGCCCAGTGCCCACTGCGACGCAGTTCGCTTGACCAACACTCCATTGTATGCGAAACCAGAAAGGTCCAAGTCGGCAATGGCTGTCGGACCAGAGGCTAGGAATTTTAACACGGCGCTGCCGTTGGTCACCGTCTTCATGGCCACCGGATCCAGAGAATTGAGGCCGTTTATCCAGCGCATCATTTGCTCGCCGTGCTCAGTGATAGTCGCGGTGAGCTCCGTCGTGCTTAGCCCAGAGGCAAATGATTGTGCAGCCACCGATGCTAGCAAGTTGAACTCGCCGCCAGTAGCAGCTATGACACTCAAGTATCCCGTGTCGAGACTCACGATCTCATCCGACGCTAAACAGCCATCACAGCTCAGTTCGGCTTCAAACGTGTGGTATGTGTACGTCTTGTAGGTGACGGTGGAGGCGTCGTTCGATAGAGACACGTCCAACTTGATTTCGCGGCGGCGGTACACGTACGGCCCCATCTCCTGCACTTGCAGCTTGGCATTCATAGCGAGGTAGTTCTCGGCATTGGTGGCGTTCAGCATGTATACAGATACGTAGTAGGGCGAGCAGTCGTCGCAGTCTCCGTATGGGTCCAAGAAGACCTCCTCGGACACCTTGTCGTCGGAGCAGCGAACAACTCGGTCTTTCACGGTTGAATTGACGTACTCAGGAAAGGCAGTGCCGTACAGGATACCGATGACAAAGGTCAAGGAGCCCGCTACTATGAGCACAATGGCCCAGACCTTTTGGTTGCAATATCGCCGTTGTTTGGACTCGTCCTCTTCGACCGTGGAAAATACGGTGGGGGAATCCTTTTCAAACTGCTTGTACAAAACGTTGGAGTCCGCTTTCGGTGTGTGTATGCCCATCGTTATGGTGACGTCTAAGGGTCAATGGACGGACGCAGACGAAGGTGAGAGTCGCCGTAGCGGAAGGTGGCAATTTTACAATTGCGCTATGACTAGCAAGTTGCCAAAGCATTTCCGGACCCTTGGCGTGTTGATATGTAAAGGTCCGATGTTATAGGAGGTCAAGGTAAGCACCTGTTGGTGTGGTACAAGTAGTCAAATCGACGACAGACTCACGTGGGAAGGCTCGGTGATGACCCGAGGCGAGACTCGCATCTTGTTTAACTTAAACGGCTTGGTGGCAACGATAGAAGCTTGTACATGCACGCTGGTACAAGTTATTATGTATCTCGACAGTGCTTTCACGGCACACTGCACTGAATGGTCGAAGTAGAGCAGATAATGCAGCAATCGCATGTGCACTATTAAGTTGAATCGACATTAATAAGAGATCTGTCAAGGGGATCGTAGAACCCGTCGAAACGATCCGGCGATATCGTCACCACATAACCGCAGCCTTTGAGATTACGTTAAGCTTGCGAATTTACGTCGGACGCATCCTTGTCGATAGAGCCTAGTGCCATCAATGACGAGCAATGCAGTCTTTAGCTGCTACGACGATGCGTCAAAAGTCGATGACAAGAGATTTACTTACGCACGTCGCACGTCGCACGTCGCAATGCAAATACGGTTGACAAAGGCGGTCGGTGATCGTGTTTTATGGTAAGAAAACGATGTGAAAGTCGGTTTCATGGATTACAGCACGTTTGTCGAAGCCAAAGTCTATCTGTACGCGTGAGACTGGTGAGCATGTGCATGTAGCACCATGTACTATTCCCTTTTCCAGCTACGCAGAGGTCAAGATTCGAATACTTGCGTCCTTGAGAAAATTGTCCTGTCGTGGAGAGCTTGACACTACGATGGTCTTCAGAGGCACATGTATTCGCTAAGCGATCGATCTGCAGCTAACACTTGCATTGTACTTACCTATCTTCCTCCTTCTTCATAATGCTTTTAAGTAGAGTTTACCAAGTTATACCTTGCTGGAACTACGTTTTTTGAAGAATACACCGACGACGACGAACGCCAAGCCCACCGCGATGCCTGCGATGAGCACTGGCAACAGCGAGGAGAGCAGCGAAGCAAGCGTGTCGTAGCTGTCCACGCGCGAGTCTGAGATTGTCGAGCCCTCTTGGGCCCAGTAGATCGGAATCACCACCTCCTTCGGCAGCGCCGGGTACAGCACGTCGCTCATGGCCATCGAGCTGTTCAGAGTCGAGGCCGATAGCGCATATGACGCCATCATCCGCTTGTATGCGCGCATCGTCTTGCCTGTGCCGGCCTCAACATCCAAAAACGTCTCGTACTTCTCCGAGTACGAGGTCTGCAGAGCACCAGTGCTGTCGTACAGCGTGTCTTGGCCCGCCTGCACGCCGTCGCTCATAGTGATCTGTACATTTGTCATCAATGTCTCGTTGCCATACAGGAACATCGGAAACGATGCGTAGGCCAAGAAGCCCGCGTCAAAGGCGATTGACAGGACGCCGTCCACTGGGTAGGCCGTACCCATGTTGGCGTTATCGGCAGACGCCGTAAGCAAATCAACCGAAGGACGGAAGCGGTGCAGCGTGATGCCCTTGTACTCCACCTCTTCGTGCTGGTTGAACATCGTCACATTCTGCTTAGCCTGGCCGAGGTAAATCGAGAACCCATCGAGAGAGATCTCGTCCTCGAAGCCAGTAACACTCACGCCACCGGGGGCGATGCTGGTACCGTCGTTGCCACGCACCGGGCTGCATGTCAAGTTGGACGTGGGGGCCGCGCAGTTGGCGTAAGTAGGGAAGGCAACTATTTCTGCCAGCGTGGGATTACGACGTTCGCCTAGATCCGCCCACAGCGCAGTAGTCGTGTAGCCGTCGTACTGCTCGTACTCGTTGATGTGGTTCTCGTCGTCACAGCCTGTACGGAGCGTGTACGTGCCCAGACTCGACGCTTTGGGAGCCGTCTTAGAGTAGTCTCGGCCGCTGGACTCGACGGCGCCAGGAAGTGGAGCAGCGCACAGACCGAGCGAGCTGCAAAGCTGACATGTGCTCGAGACGAAGCTGGCAGCCTCCTCAGCACCGTACGCGGCGGCGTACGATGCTTCGATGATGGCACAAGTCTCATTGTTGACAGCTAGAACGCCAGCGCCACGTCGGCATTGAGAGCACCCTTTTCCGATCGCAAGACATTTGGCGCTTGTGCTGTTGGCGCACGCAGCGCATTGCTCATTGAGGCCGCCTTTACCAGCACACACCTTGACGTAGTTGGAGCCAAGACCCAAGCCAGCGAGCAGGCTCGGGTAGCCCAAAGCCCACTGAGAGACTGTGCGCTTGGCAAAGAGTCCGTTGTAAGCAAAACCCGTTAAGTTCAATTTGGCGATGGCACTTGGTCCAGTCACGAGGAAGCTCAGGACGGCACTGTTTTTGGTCACCGTACGCATGGCTTTCGGGTTCATCGAGTTGAGACCATTGACCCAACGCATCATCTGCGGGCCGTTCTCAGCTATGATGGCCATGACTGCACTGATGTTACTAGTCGAGGCAAAAGAACCCATCGCCAATTTCGCGAGGAAGGCCGCTTCACCGCCCGCCTGTGCAATAACGTTCATGTAGCCCAAGTCCAAAGTCGTGACCTCGTCATCGTCGGAACAGTTCTCGCAACTCATTTCCGGCACGAACGTGTGATACGTATACTTTTTATAGCTCACACGGTTGCCATCGTCCAGAAATTTGACGTCCAGTTTAACCTCGCGACGGCGGTACGTGTAAGGTCCCGTTTCACGGACTTGAAGAATGTTGGCATCTCCGGCAAGGTAAGCTTCGGCGTTTGTTGCGTTCATCATGTGCAGGCTGTAGTAGTACGGCACGCAGTCATCGCAGTCACCGTACGGATCCACGTAGCTCTCTTTGGCTCCATTGGAAGCATCGCAGGTCACGACTCCGTCCTTCACTGCGTCATTGAGCACGGCTGGCACTACCGTTCCGTAAATCAGCGCGATGATTGCAATGAAGGCGCCTGTAAGGATCAGGCCCAGACCAAGCGAGCAGCAGCAGCAACGACGTATACGACGTTGGTCACGCTGTGTCCTGTTCAAGTACTCGGCTTGTGGTGATGCAGCAACCATGATGATTTGTGAATACGACGAATCAAAGAATGGCGAGACCAGGTCGCTTGAAGTGACAAGTAGTGGCTACAGCACCAGTCATGACGATGAAATCAAGCAGACTTGGATTCGGAAAAGCTCTTGGGATCGGCACCGATTATATCAAAACTGGATAACTGCTCAAACTCTGATCTGTGTGCTGAGAGTATTTGGGTTATAAAAAAGTAGATGAAGATGGTTTGCCTCACCTTTTCGTTGATTCGCGTCCTTTGATGGTGCATGCTATGATGCGATTTGGCCAAATATTTCTTACGATTAGAGTCTATGTTAGCATCATTTTAAGACTTTACTTTCTTAACTGGAGTGCGAACCCATGGATTCGGGACCAGGGAGGCAACATGCTGGCCAGGACTACTTATAACAGGATCGAGGACTGCACCCTCGAACAACTACACATCCGGCGTACGGGGCCAGCGGAATTCGTTTTACGAATACTAATCCCTCAGGACCAACCCGGCCCTCATTCCAACGCAAAACTCCGTCGGTGGGCAACAGCCATCTTGCTTTCATCCCCGGACTTACCTATCGGGTCAGAGTTGCACGCGGCACCGCCACTACGCCTACGACAGGCACCACCATGTCTCCGCAGTTTTCGCTGGAAGCTTCTCGGAGCAGGCCTTATCGAAGGTCACTCGACGGATATCAAGCACGGCCAAACTCGGCCTGTCACTCTGCACCAAGCTGAAGATGGGTTACACTGGTTTTGTCACGGCTTCCTGCCGGAGCTCACTGTCGGTTCGCCATCGGAACGCCAGGCGGTCTGTCGTGAGATTAGAACTTGGGGTCTGGTATTCGAAGCGCACCCGCAGCTGCATCGGTTTCCTTGGTCTGTGCCGACCACAACGTCTAATCACTTCGTTACAAAGGCCTTAGGCAAGCAAGCTTTCCGGTTCCATAAAAAGGTTCTCGCTCGCCAACTTTCCGTTCTCATTGATCGACTGTCCAAATCTGAAACGACGGATGAATGGAAATGCGCAGCGCTCCGGCAAACGCCGAGGCAAGTGTGGGATCATAGTAATGGACTCACACCGTATCAAGTCTGGACAGGGTACAGGGTGGCGACCGGACAATTAAATCTGTATCACGCTACGAGGTACGAAAATAATAGTTGCAGAAAGGCACCGGCCTGCAGCGGCAGTGAGGAGACCATTGGTCATCTGTTTTGGGACTGTGCCTGCGCTGCAGCGCTATGGGGCAAACTTATTGGTCACTGGACTGGGCAACAAGTTACCCGCCAAGCGACCAAACACTTTGTGGTGGCCTGTGCAAGCCGAAGGGTTCACAGCATACCCGAGCACCGTATGCAAAGTCTAGCGGACCGATTTCAGGATGACACGGATGCAGCCGAACGTGTCTGGACGCGAATTTGGCACGTCTTGGCAACGATATGTCACACACGGCTATGGGTCGACAGAAATGCCGCTGTCTACAAGGCAGTCCCGCTCCACCTTCCCAGCAGCATAGCCAGTTTTTGGGCTTCGTGCCTTTGTCAGCTCCGAGCGATCGCGAAGAGAGAGCATCAAAAAGTTGCGTCCGCCACAACGGGTGCTTTGCTATATGCATGCATCGAGTTGCTCGAGCGCGAACCTAGAGGGCCACCGCTTTCAACGGTGACCAGCCATGATTTACAGTCGGGCCAACCGGCGTTGACATCCTGGCTCAGGACTTTCCAGAGATCTTGCACATAGTTAACACCATGTAAATAGACGATCTGAACAACCATTTTAAGACTTTACAGCCCAAGTGTGTCACGTTTTGTGAAAACTGTATCATCATCAGATGTGCGACTGGGGAAGAATAATGTAAAAAGGGCATATACTGATTAGAGGCGAAAACTTATCGGATTAGGTAAATAGAGCAAGGGTTGGACGACTACTTTATGACTTCTTTGGGAATATTTTAGTCGAGCGAGATGTATACTACACCTGGCGGTGCTGCGTTTTTTAAATTTTACTACCTTCTCGTATATGTTATTTCTGGTGATGCTTACTGTGGTGGTTGTTCAGATCGTCTATTTACATGGTGTTAACTATGTGCAAGATCTCTGGAAAGTCCTGAGCCAGGATGTCAACGCCGGTTGGCCCGACTGTAAATCATGGCTGGTCACCGTTGAAAGCGGTGGCCCTCTAGGTTCGCGCTCGAGCAACTCGATGCATGCATATAGCAAAGCACCCGTTGTGGCGGACGCAACTTTTTGATGCTCTCTCTTCGCGATCGCTCGGAGCTGACAAAGGCACGAAGCCCAAAAACTGGCTATGCTGCTGGGAAGGTGGAGCGGGACTGCCTTGTAGACAGCGGCATTTCTGTCGACCCATAGCCGTGTGTGACATATCGTTGCCAAGACGTGCCAAATTCGCGTCCAGACACGTTCGGCTGCATCCGTGTCATCCTGAAATCGGTCCGCTAGACTTTGCATACGGTGCTCGGGTATGCTGTGAACCCTTCGGCTTGCACAGGCCACCACAAAGTGTTTGGTCGCTTGGCGGGTAACTTGTTGCCCAGTCCAGTGACCAATAAGTTTGCCCCATAGCGCTGCAGCGCAGGCACAGTCCCAAAACAGATGACCAATGGTCTCCTCACTGCCGCTGCAGGCCGGTGCCTTTCTGCAACTATTATTTTCGTACCTCGTAGCGTGATACAGATTTAATTGTCTGGTCGCCACCCTGTACCCTGTCCAGACTTGATACGGTGTGAGTCCATTACTATGATCCCACACTTGCCTCGGCGTTTGCCGGAGCGCTGCGCATTGCCATTCATCCGTCGTTTCAGATTTGGACAGTCGATCAATGAGAACGGAAAGTTGGCGAGCGAGAACCTTTTTATGGAACCGGAAAGCTTGCTTGCCTAAGGCCTTTGTAACGAAGTGATTAGACGTTGTGGTCGGCACAGACCAAGGAAACCGATGCAGCTGCGGGTGCGCTTCGAATACCAGACCCCAAGTTCTAATCTCACGACAGACCGCCTGGCGTTCCGATGGCGAACCGACAGTGAGCTCCGGCAGGAAGCCGTGACAAAACCAGTGTAACCCATCATCAGCTTGGTGCAGAGTGACAGGCCGAGTTTGGCCGTGCTTGATATCCGTCGAGTGACCTTCGATAAGGCCTGCTCCGAGAAGCTTCCAGCGAAAACTGCGGAGATTGGTGATGCTTACTGTAGCAGGGGGAGAAACGACAGTAAAATATGATGGGTACAAAATCGGTACACTGATCGATTGAAGTACGACCCATAGCTAAAATATAAATGTATGTTGAAGGACGAATTACCGTTGCCACACTTATTATTAGCTCCAGCTTCATGTTAATACAATTATCTCGAAGCTTCCGCTCAAATGGTCTTGTGTAAGTAAGCAGCGTTAACTCGATCGGCAGAGTGCGCCACAGTCTCGGAGAGATCTTGATTTTGAGCGCATGTTTCCAGATACCATCGCCAACCAGCAGCCATAGCCCCGTAGCCGACAGGAAACATCTTTTGGGGGCACTAGAGTGGCTAAGGACCTTTGTAAACTTTACATTGATTGACAATTTGTTTCTCTATCACTCTCTCTCTCTTACCTCTTCCCGTAGCTGCCGTCGGGGGCGTAATCATCATCAGGCCAGCAAACGAAAATCTTCAGCTAAATAAATGACGATATGAATGAAAATATATGAGCCCTGATGCTTCCTCGTACAAGCCTTTGGATAACTACATCTAAGCGTTGCTTCGTTAAAACAACTTATAGGTGAGATCTGATTCTGACGAATGTACTTGTCATCGAGAAATCTGGCACTCGCCGGCAATCTTTGTCGATTGCTGGCTCACTAACGATCAAAACATCAGACTTCTGTGTCATGCATGTCTCGCTAATGAAGAAGATTTTCTATCAAGTATGCATCCTCGGGACATCTACATCAGCTTGGCTTCATCTCCTGTGCGACCCAGCACAAATAATGGCCTAACCATGGTGTATTGCCGAGCCAGTTAATAACCTGTGCGTCGCTCAGTTGTTGTGGCCTACGTACGAATTGTCGTCTAGATGGACATGTCAGACCTAACACTTAAGACGCAGGTGTCGTGTTTCTCTGTCAATTATTCATGACGACGTAGCAATACGTTTTATATATTGACTGCTATTGAAGTTTGTAAAAATCCCGAAGGACTACGATACTGTAAGAAGGAGATCGTAAAGTTGTTAGACTTTGTAGGATCATTCACTCAAATAGCATCATGTTAACGTATCCCGCTTACAACTAAAACCTTCTTAATATGATGTATAATTTTATCGCAGAATTCAAAGCGGTTTTTGTATTGTTGTTAGTAAAGTCACTAAACGGGATACTAAAAACGAGCCTCAGATGGCGTCCGAGGAAGAATACGACTTTGATTACAGCGATGAGGATGAGGACATGGAAGATGCCGAGACTGCAGACTTGCACGTGCAAATCGAGAATGCCTATTACTCGGCAAAGCAGTTGCTAGAAGGTGAACGGCCGGAGCGAGAAGCTGCTTTGGTGGCACTTAAGGAGGTGCTGAAGCTGCAGAATGAGCAGACGGACTGGGGATTTAAGGCGCTCAAGCGGACGGTGAAGTTGCTGTTTGAAATGCAACGACATGATGAGGCCATGCGAAGGTACGAGGAGCTATTGGGCTACACGAAAACGGCAGTGACGCGAAATATAGGAGAGAAGGGCATCAATAGTATCCTGGATTTTGTATCAACGAGCAAGGCAAGCTGAATATTATTATATAGATTCACAGGTTGTAAGATAGCTGACTTTTGAAGTGGATACGGTAGACTTGGGAGATCCTGCAGAGATTCTACGAGACGACGTTAGAGACGCTTAAAGAGGCGAGGAATGAGGTGAGGGAAAGAAAATTTGACTGGAGAACAATGTAAGAAAAATCATGGCATTTTATCGTTGTCGCTGTTATGTAGAGGTTGTGGTTCAAGACAAGTGTAAAACTGGGCAATTTGTTGTACGAGATTGGAGACTTTTCGAGGCTGAGCAAAGTAAGAAAAGGAGAAATTGCTGTCTGATCCGAAGCATTTTTGACTGATTTAATCTTGCTGTGTGTAGATTATAAAAGAGTTGTTGGTGTCGTGCAGCGATGAGGATGGAGATGATGGTGTCAGGAAAAACTCACAGGTTGAATGAATATGCTGCGATATTTTTTTTTAAATTGTCACTTTTTGCTGACTTTGTATGTGATGTTGTAGCTATTAGAAGTGTATGCGCTACAGATTCAGATGTACACGGCACAGAAAGACAACAAGAAGCTGGTGTCAATTTACGAGAAAGCATTACGGACCAAGTCAGGCGTTGCACACCCGGTATTGACCTGCTCGAGTCCAAAACGTTGTTGGTAGGCATTCTGATCTTGAATTGTTATGTTACTCTGTGAACTGCAGAAAATTATTGGTGTCATCCATGAATGTGGTGGTAAGATGTACATGATGCAACGCGAGTGGGACAAGGCACGTAGTGACTTTTTCTCCGGATTCAAGAGCTACGACGAAGCTGGTGAACCGCGGCGGCTTCAGTGTTTAAAGTATTTGGTGCTGGCCAACATGCTGAGTGAATCTCAAGTCAACGTTTTTGACTCACAGGAGGCCAAACCGTACGAAAATGACAAAGAAATTGTGGCCATGACGATGCTGACGGACGCTTTTCTGCATGACAAAATCAAGGTTTTCGAGCATGTGCTGACCCAGAATCAGGAAGCGATTATGGACGACCCTTTCATCAAGCACTACATCGACAGTCTGCTGCGAACAATTCGTAGCAAGGTGCTACTCAAAATTGTCAAGCCTTATCGCACGATGGATACACAGTACATTGCACGCGAGCTCAACGGTATCCCACTTTCCGAGGTGGAATCGTTGCTGTCAGCGCTAGTACTGGACAAGAAAATTGAGGCACGCATCGATCAGGTTCGTCATACGCTTGTGCTTATGGACCGCAAGCCCGAGGAGAAGTTCCACACATCTATCCAAGGCTGGTGCAATGCTCTCGAGAAGTTTCATTCAGTTACGGTGGACCGCATTAGCACTGGCATATGAACAGCTTCACGAGTATCAAGTTCTCTTCGAATTATAAAGCATCAGTCTTGCTACTGTAAGTGTAAGTCTCTTTTTGATTCAAGTTTCTTAATGTACCACTGAAAGCTAGCCTTGTCCATGCCCAGCCGCCCCTGGAATGATTGCCATTAGCGAAGCTGTGACTTTGTATATAGTTGCTGCTTATCTGTCTTGCTGTTTGTTCACTTCCTATCCTAAACCTGCCTTTCATTTTGGCAAGAAACTTACTGAAGCTCAGCATTCTTCCGCAAGTGCTGGACGCTGCGCGGAGTAAAAGTGTTGCACCCGGCGAGCTTCCTCTGCCTGCCGAGAAGCGATGTGCCATGCGGAACCGATACAGAGGACGGACCACACGGACCAACACAGACAGAACCGAAATCCGATCCTGTAAGCGCATGCTTCGTCACAGTTCTCGAAGTAGCTGTTCGGCTGTCCCTGCTTCGAAATGACCCACTCCATGATAAGACCCGTGAGGTAGGGAGAGAGCGAGTAACCAAACAGGTTAAAGACCATGACGGAAAATGAAGAAGCGAGCGCACGGTGTTCAGCAGGCACTACCGAGATGAAGATGCCTGTGCAAGCTGGTAGGATTGCGCCGCCGAAGAAAAGTAACAACCACAAGAAGCCGGAGGTAATAAAGACGTTGTCGAAGAACGTCGCCACCGCCGAAATAAAGAAGGCTGTCAGCCCCAGACTCATGCAAATACCCAGTGCCCTCGCACGCTGCTCCACGCCGATATATCCTCCAGATCGGTCAATCAGCCATCCACCAAAAAATACGCCCAGGATAGGTCCTGTGCCAGAGACGACCACGAAAAGCGCGTTAACGAGATACTTGGATGCATGCAGCGACTTGATCATGTAGATGGTGCTCCAGTACTGCACGCCCGTGACAACGAAGTACACTGTCGTGAGGCCAAACACAATCAGACAGAACACGGGCATATGCAACAGCTCATACACGCCTTCCGAGAACGCGCCTTGGCTGTACACCTCAAACTCATCTTCTGCCTCCAGCATATTTATTCGCGGCGACGTTGGCGGAGAACTCATTGAGGCAACTACTCTGTCCAAGGCGCCGTATGTTGGTGGCACATGAGCGGGAGTCTTGGACACCGGCGATGTCGGCTCCTGCACCGTAGGTGAAGGTACAGAGATGACAGCGTCGACCCCGGAAGCCTTGGCATTAACTGGCGACGTTGAGATCGCCGCGGGAGCACTGACAGTGCTATCGTCATTCTCCTGTTCATCTGCAACCGTATCCAATAGCGTCGTACCGCGCACGCTAGGAGGTCGGATCACAGTTCGCCGCAGTGAAGCCGCTCCAACAGTCTCTTCACATTGAGCAAAGTGGTACTGCTGCTGCTGGTTCTGGAGAAGCTGTTGGAAGCTGCGCTTGTTGCTCACGCCGTACATGCTCGCGCTAGCAAGCAGTGCGTCTTCCTCGTCATGATACGTCGTTGACCTTGCACTCATTGGTGTGCCGGCCACATTATCGTCTAGAAAGCTGTGCAAATTAAAACCAGACCTGCCGCGTGCACTCAAGAAGCCTCCCCGTCCACTATGAAGCGGCTGTATCCCACTGTCACTCGACGCAGCTCCTTCTTCGTGCACCTCGTCGTCTTCATGCTGATAGCTGCTTTCTACAGCAACGCCTTCCTCCTTCTGTACACTGGTCGTGGATGCCACCTCGATCATCTGCGTTTCCCCATCTGTACAGCCATCAGATGAGCTTTCACTTGAGCTCTGTGTCCCTCCACTTCCTACAACATCTCGATCGATATCACTTCGAATCACGAGATGTTTCGTCGGTACGAAAAAGATCGCGACATTAATAGGCAACAAGGCTACAAACTGCAGTAGAAAAGGCCAACGCCACGTCTGCATAAGCGTCGAGCTCTCCGGTACAATCCAATTGCTCACTGTGCCTGCAAAATAGCCAAGCATGACGCCCATGGGGACACTTCCTTGGAGATAACTCATCCATCCGGCAACCTTTTCTCTTGGTGCGTATTCATCGACCCAAAGTGGGGTATAAATACACGGGAAAGCTTGTGTAAATCCCACTGCTGCTCGTGCTAAAATGAGCATATTAGCACTAAAACTGTAGCCAATAGGAGTAAGTGCAAGCATCAAGACAGCCACATTATTAGCCAGTAGACTAAATCCCAAGACAAGACGTGGATTAAAATGATGAAGGAAATAAGCACAAAGGGGAGATGCCGCACTAAGTGCGAGATACACAACACCACCCAAAGCCCCTTGTTGCGTTGCATCAAGATCAAGTGAAACACTTAATTGGTCCAATAGACACGGAATCGAGCCAGCTTCGAGATAGACGATAATTTGTGTCACAATCAGATATTTAAACACATAACTCGCCTCAGCACGTGTCTTTTTCATAAAGCGTTCACGACGTTCAGCCTTTGTTAACGGCGGCGGTACTACAAGACTCACCATGAAATTATATTAATTCCAAAATTAGACTTGATGATGACGACGACGACTTGATTCAAGAATGAACAAACTTCTCTCAAAAACTGTCCTTTTGGATCAGGTGGGGGATGTGGACCACGTGAAATGGGATTGAAGCGGTTGATGGGAGATTTGGGTAAAAGACCCATTATTTCTTGCTGATAAACAGTGCTCAGGAGTCGACAAACTTTGTGTCAGTCAATACAATGTAGCAGTGTTCTTATTGTCAGATTAAAATACAAAAGTTAGTTGCTAAAGTGGAAGCTAACATATATTTGGCCTAATTTGACGTGTCTACACTATTGTTGTCTTTAAATTTCTATTGCAGTATAGGTTAAAATGGTAGGAATCAGATTGGCGTTCTAAACATACATTTTGCTGCAAATTGCAAATCTGGGCTAGGTTAAAATACACAACGAAAAAAGTTCAGCTAAATAGCGATCTCAAATTTTCTAACTACGCTCTAATTAGCAATATTCCTGATCAGAATTGTGTCGTCCATTAAACCTGCGATAGCACTGCACTCGACATGCACTGCTAGAAGCTCTTAACTCTATAAATCTTCTTCAAGTACCAGTTTCTCAGCTAAGAAGCAAGTGTTTATGTGTCGAGAATATTATCATGCTGTCCGTCTTGTAGGCAAAGTTTGCCTTACTCCTTTTCTTTCGTCGGCATCTGCATTTTTCATCAATTGATCCGTCTCCTCAGTCCATTTTCCTTACTTTTGCTCTATTTATCACCTTCAATGTCTTTCGGCACGGCTACATCAAGAGGAATAAGAGTAACTGAACTTTTTAGTCGTCTCTAACTTATTTAATCCATACTTGTGACTAGATTCGAATCGTTCCTCTTCATAAGTGCTATTTCCAGACGTGACGGGACTGTGGATGTCACAGATAACGACAGAAGTTGGGACTCCTATGAGACTTTGTGCGTTGTCAATAACGTTTTCAAGGATCCGCTCTCTATGATTGACTCGAAGAGCAACCACGGGAAGAGCAGCACGAGCGTCACCACCTATTGTATAACCCTTAATGCAAGGCCATCTACCCTGAACATGTACCGCAAGTGTAGAATTTTGACTTTGTAAATGAAGGTGTTGCGAGACAACGAAGAGCCGCATTGACAATTGTTATTTTGCAAGAAAATGGATGGATACTTCTTGAAGCAATTATTAGTCTTCTCTCTCTGACTTCTTCGGAGCCTGTCCGTGAAATATCGAAAAAACATTGTTTTGCAGATTCGACTCCTGCTTTCGCTCTGCCATAACCTTTTTTACGGTTGCCATGGTCGATGAAAGTGAGGGTGTCGTTATGCGGTTTGCCTTGGCGCTATTCTTCTTGCCCTTCTTGCCCTGACCTCGTACTCGAGAACTAGTGGTTCTCGCTTCATCTTCCACTTTGGCGACGTCGATACAGCTGGTTCGACCGGGGGTGACGGCATGGGCTGTAGCAGCTCCGAGTAATTCCTTTGAAAAAAATCACTGAACATCGGCACGCACATCTGCGAGTGCTCGAACTCCTGAATGAACGGCCGCATCCACTTCGAAAGCGACTTGGTATGCTTGTTAAAGCGATGTCTAGAATCGAGCAGCATAATGGCGCCATAATCCTGGCGATGGCGAATGCAACGTCCGAGTGCTTGGTTAAGCGCACGAAACGCTTGCAATTGGTACCAAGTATGGCCATTCACGAGCATCATGTTCAGACGGCTCTTCTCGTCTTGGTACTTGCGCTTCAGAGACACTTGCAACTCCTTTACGCTTGGAAAGGGGATTCCCACACAAAGAACAGCCCGTGCGTTGTCGTTCGAGAAATCGATACCCTCACTCACTTTGCCGCGATAAACCGCCAAAAAGATGGCGCCTGTAGTCTGGTTTTCTGGTGCTACACTGCCATTGTCACCAGCTGCTACAACCACTGAGCATTTCGTGATCGTGTTCTTGTAATCTTCCAAAAGGGCATCGAAATCCTTTCCAGCGTTACGTGGTTCTGAGTAAACAATTTTATACTGCTCGATTTCACTCCACAACTTCGTCTTCTTCCAGCGTGTTGTAAGTTTATTTAGCAGCGAGTAGGACGGAAAGAACATGAGAATGCCGCCTGGAATCACTTGTGAGTACTGCAATAGCAAATGACCTATCGAGTCTTGGTATCTCGGATCCTGCTGGTTGTTGTACGTGGACTGAAGGTCGACGTTGCCAGGACCGTGCATGACAGCTCCAATAAACACCTGCTTGCGCATGTTTACGACATGGTTCGCCTCAAGACGTATGGAAAAATTTACACCCAACTCGCCAGCAAATGACTCCATGGGACTCAATGTACCAGACGTAAGAATGACGCTATGCGCCTGGTTTGCAATATCAGAGAATGCCACGGCTGCATTCAGGCACCAGATACACATTTTTAGTTCCCACTCATCGCCATTTCTCTTAGTGGGAGACCGGAAACTCGCATTTTCTTTCCACGATGACTTAGACTTTACTACCACCAGCTTGAAATCGTCGATATACTTGAGATTGTCGCGGAACATGTAATCCACTACACTCATAATGTTTTGCACCGTTGTCAATGCCAACGCACCTAAGAGAATTGAGGTTCCTGTTGGGTTTGTCGCAGCCTCCCGATTGCCCAAGTCGTTTTCATACTCGCGTACTTCGTGTACGTCCGCTTTCACTTGGGCAAAGCTGTCTTTTGTCAGGCCAGAATACTCTGCAAGCATGGCTAGTGCATCAACGCCATCCCAGACCTTACTTTTCTCTTCATAACCTGAGGACTCAAGAATGGCATTAGCATTCGAATCCACGCCTTGTAACCAACGGCTGATACCATTCAGCAGCTTGAGTAGGGATTTGTATGCCTCTGGTCGATTGCCGTGCTTAATCACGATTGAAAACGCCTTAATTGACGCCGCCAATACATCCGTAGTCACCTCGACACTGGCACTGGATCGACATGTATCTTCCACATTATGTGCTTCATCCAGCACGATGATTGAGTCTTCGAGCTTAATTCCCACCGCCGCGCGGATCGACGGATCCAGCAGATAGTTGTAGGGTGCAAAGACGATGTTTGCACGGTCTAGCGCTTCGCGCGCGTAGAAGTAGGCACACTCACGGTGCTTTTGTGCCAGTTTCACGATGTCTTCGATATCCCACACAGGCGGCACGGTCCGGCGCAAGTCGCTGACTTTGCTGCGTTTTCTATAATACGAGCACGACGATTCCTCACGTGCCTGTTGACATTTGTCGTCCACCTGCAGCGGATCGCGATTCACTTTGCGGTTGACACACATGTTTCGTTTAGAGCCAAGTACACACGTCTGCAGCTGTTTTGTGAAGGTGTCAGAGTCTTCGGGTGAGTCGAAATACGACACAGGACAATTCTTAAGCTCATCCACCACCTGTGCTAACTGCGAGTGTGTTCGTGAGCAGAAGAAAATCTGCAGTGGCACCACTTGTTTCTCCTTGGCTTTGCGGTCTAATCCAGCAGCCGACACGTCAACCTCTTTATCCTGCACCGATTGAGAAGTATCTACTTTTTCCGCTGCAATGGCGAATGACTGAGGCAACTTTCTCGTCTTTTTTGTTGCAGTGAATCCTCTCTCTATCTCTCGTTTTCTCGTACTCAGCCATTGTCCGTCAAGATTTGGTTGTGTAGCTATCATTTCATCGTCTTGTTCCTCCTTTTGAACTGTTTCTATAGTTGATTTCTGAATATTGTTAACATTCAATTCATTATTTTCAATCTTTTGTCTCTGCTTCCGCGCTTGTGCAATCTGTTCTTGAGCCTCCATCATCGTTCTCTGTACCTCCAATGCCCGTAATTGCGCTTCCTGAGCCTCTTTCTTAGCCTCCTGCTCTTGAAACTTTGGATCGTTTTCCTTTTTCTTTAAAGCCATTACTTGATCGTGAAAAAATTGTTTTTGAAACGTCAGAGTTGAGCACAATAATGCTAGAGTTTTGCCACTACCAGTGGGAGACTCAAGCAGCGCATGTTGCTTGGTTTTAAGAGCCGTTAACACTTTGTTCATTACTGCAAATTGTGCTGGAAATGGCTGTTTACTACTTGGAAACTCCACATTGTACCCCATAATTAAATATTTATTTTCCTTTGGTATGGTAGTCTCCATCTTTACTATCGCGTGAGTTGAATGAATTACAGGATTGGATGGACCTCTGAAATACCGGTATGACGCACTAACGTTACTTCAAATCTCCGAGAAGTACTTATTCCTAAAAATACTGTACATTAGGGAAATATAATATAATATTTGAATGATATTTTCAGCACGGTATACATGTATACGGTATTTTCATGACACTGACATAGACGACAGATTAAGTGAATTTCTGTAAAAACAAATGTTGAGTTCATGGCGTCTGCGAATACGTTGTTTCCAATAATGCATAACATAACCCCACCTCTTACTTGGTGTGCTAACAACCTCAGCAACCGTCTTGACATTCCGTTGCCAAACTTCAGTCAATGTATACTCTCGCACCTATTAATGACCGCTTCTGTTTACGCAAAATGAACTTTCCAGTTTAGGTCATTGAAAAGCGCAATGAGTCCGAAGACTGCCGCCTATTGCCAGTACAACTTCTTGGTATGCAAGATGGCGGCCGGAATATTGAGTACGATGAATGTGATAAGGGCGACCCAGACGAGCACCTCGGCTAGCAGGACGATAAAGGCGATCCAGACGAAGGACATACAAGTGGCTTCTGGAGAAGATAAGTCGACGTAATCCGTCAAGAGCTTGACCCCGACAACTTAAGCAGGGCCTTTAATTATGTGACATGGATGAACTTCGTGCCGTACTCGGCTCGAAAAACGATGGTGACCATCACAACTCTCACGACTGGAAGGGGCAAGAAGAAGCCGTTGCATTTACGTTTGGCTATAGAGCTCATTTTAGCTGGAGGAGCCGATGGCTGCAATACTAGAGATGGAGACTTGGACCCAAATCGAAGACCGAAGGTGCAATTGCTTCTAGCTTTTGTCATTTCCATATCCTACAAACTTTATTTTGTGTCATGATGACTACTAAACACCCTTGCTGGCAAGTTAAATTAAAACGGATGGGTATAACCCAAGGAACAGTCAGCCACTTTCCTATTGGGGAGCTGCGTTGCACAAGACAGGAGGAGTTAAAGTACTGTTGCACCCAAGGTCGAATTTCACAAACTTGTACCATGCGCCGAGGACCATTGGACCACTTCATGGCACTACAGGGAGAAGCTGACGGCCACCAGTGGTTATATGTAACGACTACGCTCCAGTTGAAGAGGCGACCAAAAAGGCCTTTTACTCGGGGCTGGCCAGCATACAATTTTTAGCGGCAGCACACCTGTATTTTGGAGGTGACCTTTACATTTACATGTAAAAGTATAAAAGTTAAGAGTGCACGCTGCACCTGGATCATGATAGATCTTTCGCTTCAGCCGCTCGCACACACGACTCGCCCGCATCTGCAGGCTATTAGATAAATGGTGTTTGACAGATTGTACACAGCAATGCATGCCGGAAGTTTCAGACGCAGCTGGCATCATAGATTTTCGCAAGAGATACCATACGTACTCGTATATACTGCCAAGGCTCAGCTGTGCAACCAGTTGCCTCGACCGGTGGTATGCAAGTGATACGCCACGATTATGGTCTATTGCTACGGAATTTTTAACATATGGACTAAGTGGAGATCATAAGGAGGTTAGTTCTTACATCTTCGCAACTTGCTGCCTGCAATCTGGAAAGTATATTCTGCGACGGGACGAGAACCAGAAGCAGACTATTATCCGATAGTTGCGAGTGACTGAAATGTCAGTACGAACAACGCCGGACGGCGTAAACAGATTTGGATTCGAATATAAGGAATTGCTGAACGACGAAGAGAGTGTGTGTCTACGCACGAAACGGTGGTGAGGCTGCACATTAACCTGAACCGGGTTAAAACGTTAGTTTTGCTCAGAACAGCAGCGATCTTTTAAATACAAATAAATCGCTGAACACATGTCAAGTAAACACATCTCTTGAGCATCATAATAACGATAGTGGTTCGACGATTTTTAAGCCATGGCCTTTATCATCGCCTCATATCTCGTTATTGAAAAAGTAATAATGATTATGCTGCAGGAAACAAGTTGACTGTGTCACCATCCGGAAAACGACACCAATAATTGTGCAATGTTGGAGAGAAGGTTGCGTACTCGAGTCTTCTTGAATCGGTCATCATGAAGCGAATGTATGACTTCCGTCAAAATGGACGTCACCAAGATTCGACGAATTATAATGTTCCGTCAGTGCTATACAGACTGCTATCGTATGCATCCTTGTATATCTCGATATTATGCCACACAACGTCTGGAGGCAACGTGTTAATTGAGCAACAAGTTGTAACCTCTACGCGTAGCAACTCAGAAGGACGCCAAAACCACTTTGACGATTCATGACTTGACAGTGTATCGATGGCACCACTCTCGAGGAGACGACAACAAGTTGGAGAATTTCGTGCTTAATAAGGAGTCCGTCAACATGCTTGGCACGTGGTCCAGCTTCTACCGGAAGTTGTTGATCACGATTTTATAGCTATCATGTAAGCTCGTCAGTTGTCTCGTCATCGCTCCGTCTGCAGATAGCAAGCGTGTGTATATTCACAAAAATACGCAACGTGTTACGGCACCGTCTTAATAAAGTAACAAGAATTAATCTCTCGTAGCAATTTCTGCTGTGAACTTCAAGCTTCGGAGCAGGTGATCGGTCTGGCGAAGCAATTCTCATTAAACAAGTTTGATAGTGCTGAGCTTTTACTTAATAAAGAGTTTTTAAAACTAACCTGAACAGACCACCGTTACAACGGCATGGAATATGACGCAGTAGCAAAACGAAGGATTTTCTGACGTTGTTAAAGAGTAGCTCTTTAATCTTCGGACAAAAAATGAGTTACGTGCATAGCGACTACGTTGCGGTAACCAACAACACAATAAGGCCGTAAAGCAGTCTATCTACTGCTGGGTGTTAATATAAAATGACGCGACTGTGGTGTATTACACGGCAGAGCTCGAGGCTCTGCTATACCAGACGAATAGGGAGCGCAAACGGAAATGTTTACATTCGTTTCGCTAAATACTTCTGACGAGCACGTTCGGCACGGTGCCATTCAACGTGAGCGGTGAAAGCACCAGGATATCTGAATCGTTGTCTGCATGTTGGATAAGGACATTCCAAATCAACTTCTTCTTCTTCTGACGATCCTGGATCCTGATTCAGGACCATCTCCAAAACCGTACTCATAAGCGTGAAGCCAGGAAGAACATTGCCACCACTAAGATCTCTCCAAGCAGTGTTGTCAGAGCATTGCACGCCTCCAGTTTCGTCGAGATAGTACTCATACATGTGCTGATAACCTGGGCGTGGGTCGATCAGCCAACCCAAACGGACGCCATGCTTGAAATATTCATTTCGCATCTTTCGATCGAGAGCGCTGCGCTGGGAGCCTTGACCAGAGAGCTTATCAATCTCAACAACGAATGTAGGAGCGACGGCTCTCCATGGTACGTCCACGTTGACCCATTCGACGAACCTCTATGTGTGTCACGAGGCGTGTACGCGATTGCCGGCAATCGAACATCAGTGCCGGAAATGAACTCTCCTTGCATGGTTACTCTGCCTCCATCTCCTGACCACTTCGCCCATTCATCCAAGATTCTTATGATCTTGGTGGTCACTATCGAATTGCCGTACACGAACATTCGATAGGGAACAAAGCGGCCTTCGTCGATGAAAAATGCCGGTTGTTCACCAAAAACGGGGTTCACGAGTGGACCGTGTTTCTTCACGTATTCATTCAACTTCTTTAGTTCCACTTCAGGATATTCCTTGACGTGACACAAAGTCTCTTTCGTTTCCAAGTCGCGCACGAGCTGCGCAAGACTCTCCTGCTGTTCTTTCTTCTTATCGGTCATGTTCATTTTCCTAATGGGATACTTTTTCTTAACTGAGAAACTAATTTCTTCATGTGATGTTTTTCTCAACTGGAAAGAAAATCAAAATATTTCAATGTGACAAACTATACGAGAGAGGGATTCCAGCAAGGAGCCCCAGCCTGGGGCTCCTAGAATATATTTGTTTATATTCGTAAAGCTTACTTAACAAAATATTTTGGAGAGCTTGAACGGGTTTACAAAAAAAGGGACGACCGACATATATGAAGCAGACAAAAACACTGTATAATGTATACTCACGCAGGAAAGCTGCCTTTATGTGCACTTATATTGTGTTTGACGATAAACGTTACTTACCCAGCAAAGGAGCTATTTCAAGCCGCTCCGTATCTATGCTTAGTACCAACAACAATCAAGCCGTGTTTACTTGATTGCATCGTTTTTGATTGTCAGTAAAAACTCTATATTAGCTTGATTGTAACGGGGTTACACGACGGTTGTAACATCACACCGAAAGTACATTACGATTGAGTTTTATATTGCATATTATGCTTTTTTTAATACCGATCCTTCAAAAAAGCTATTAAAGATTAATGATATTATAAGGTATTAGTTATACCTTATACTATTGGTATCAGTTTCACAATTAATACAGTAGTAATAAGTACAACAAACACTGATAATTGAATGATTTCATATCCAGATACAAGCAATGACATACTATAATTACTATACAGTAATTGTAATTATTATAGTGTAGGGTACTTAGAGGAGGATTATTCATAAAATCTTAGTTCATAAATTAAATCAGCTCTCTTTTTGAGTTTAAGATCGCAAGTCATTCTGACTTGTTCTCTTGTGCACTTCGTTAGTTCTTTGAACCTTTTAGCTCCTAGCTTGTCCTTGCACTCTGTGCGATGGTTCTCTGAACCTGAAGTTTATTGCTTGTAGAATAAAAGTCCCTCCTACTTTCTTAGAACGGGTAGACTTCGTAGTCGTTTAATTAGTTCCTTAAAATTAAGCAGCTTGAGCCATCAACATATATTTAGTTCTAAAAAAAGACTACAAAGGCTATAAGCCAGTTAGTTGTAAAAGCTAAGAGGCTTTGAGCCTAATAAGTCTTCATCTGAATTAGAGCTACAGTGTAGCTCCGCTACACTTGGTATCACTTGTAGTCAATATGACACCTGACTGACCCTCTGTGAACATGGAGAGTCAAAATCACCTCTCTAAGGCGCAACGACTCGCGCTAGATAAATTATCTGCGTTCTTTGGGCCCGATTTGATCGAGGCTCTTTAGGTTCAGGATCCCAAAGGTCCTCAATGCTCGCCTTAAGGCCTCCATGCGTTATGAGGCAACGCTACTCGGGCAGGTGTTTCGACCAGGAAGCGTCAGCTGCACCTGCGCAAAATATCTCGGTACCTGTGCCCGACGCAGAGCCAAAGGCTCGTCCACTCGTTAGAACGTTTAAACCTTTGCGTGGAAGGAGGGAGAAAATCTTCTCCTCTGGATCCGGGAAGTTGAAATGGCAATGGATGCCGCCATGCTTGTGTCAGATAAGCAACGAGCTGGCTTGGCCATTTCTAAGATCTGTGGAAGAGCAAGAAAGTGGGCTCTAAGGAGCGATGTCTCTGTAAATGCCGCATTCCCCACATGGAAAATGCTTAAAAAGCAATTAACTTGTAAGTTTGCACCGCCTAATCAGGCTTATCGTGTGCGCTCACGCTTCTTAGCTACTCAACAGGGTAAGAAAGAATTGTCGGACTATGTCCAAGAGTTGAGAACTCTCATTGCTGATATGCAGCAGGACCCTCTGGCAGAGGAAGTCCGAGCAACCATTTCTATGGGTGGAGTTCGCACTGTGGTCGCCAGGACAGAGTTTATTCGTGTCCAGCCCTCGACTTCGAAGAGGCAGTGAGCATAGCGTTCAACGCTGAATTTACTTTTAAATCTGTTCGCTATGGTCTGCCATGGTATAACTCAAATGCCTCTAACAGGGCGGAACCCATGAACCTCAGTTATGCTGAAGAAGCTGAGCTTCAAGCTGCTGAGAAGCAAGGTAATATCCGTGGATGTTGCATGTGATTCCGCACTAGGCAACTCCGCCATAGCTATATGTTGCGAAAGCAACGTCAGAATCGGCAGAGCCGTTACCCTGCTTTTAGCCAAAAGGCGAGCACCGCAGGGGAAAATGTCGACTCCCAGTAGGCGCGGGGCGCCCTACTGGGAAAGAACTAAGTTCTGTTGAATCTTTAGGAGGTAAAGGTAAACAGGGCTTAGCCCCAGGTGGTTCTGTGAAAGCTTCCATGGAACAGGAATAAAAGCCAGGCTTGTTGGTTGTGTCGGCAACCGTTAAAGGCTTTGAGAAGCTATGATCAGTTCTAATTGACGTAGGGGCGTCGGGTAATTATGTCCGACGTAGTTACCTTGAAAGGAGTCAGCTGTATGCTAAGGCGCTAGAAGCGCAAGAGGGTGACAGTATAACCGTTCGTCTTGCGACAGGTGTACGTGTCACCGTTCCTAAAATTTCGTTGAACTTAGGTGTGAAGTTGTTAGACTTCAATAAGGTTGAATGCTGTCTTGTCCTAGATTTGGACTCGAGATATGATCTCATTCTCGGTATGGCCTGGCTGGAACGCCATGAGCCGTGGATCGATTGGAGATCCAAAACTTTAGGCGCAACGCGCAATGTTCCTAGCGAAGCTTTGGAGAGTCATGAACCCACCCTTCGCTTAAAAACAGAAGCTCTATTGGCGCGAGCCATTAACTGAATTAGTTAACGTGCTGGACATTGAGGTGTCCGAGTTGATAAGATCCAACGTAAACAACAATATTGTCGAGCATAGCTCGGTGACCTCTAGTGGAACGGCACGTACTCCGTTGAGTGAAACTCATAGTAATATTGAGCCACTTGATATCGATAATGACATCAGCTCTCGTATAGAGCAGGTTAAGGTCGAGGAAACCAACGACCTTCGGGATTATGGTCTTTAAAAGGTACGGTCTCGTCAATGAAACGGCAGCGTTGCTAGATGGCGGCTGCGAGACGCAAGGCGTCTATTTCATCGCGTAATAATGTCAGTGAACAGCTGTACACCCTGATCAACGGAGTGACAGGTGATGTAGATGGCGAGGTTGACCTTAAGGCCCTCCCGTCATTAAATGCTCTCTTCGAGCTAGACGAAATGTCTGTGGATGAATTTCATTAAGACTTGAAGGAGGGAGATCTATCCGATATGGTGGTTATTCGACCTAACCTTGAGCTGAACTCATCCTCGCTTGTCGATGAGACAATACTCGAAGACACAAAGGCGGCACTAAGTGCGTGTAGTGGGGCATCTACTCTGAAGAACCCTTCAGATCCCTACTATCCTTTAGTTAAGGAATTTTAGGTCGTGGTGTGATATGATCCACCGTCTATTCTACCTCCTGATAGGGGTGTACGTCATGAGATTGACTTGTTTCCTGGAACCAAATACTGCGTAACACGGGAGTGGCATTTACCCCCTGGCTCTCGGATATCTCCGTTTTTGTTCGTTGTTGCTTGAAGGCATACATTGGGAAGTGGTATTTATCAGTTATGCGAAACGATCGGTACGCAGACATTATTGTCGCTTTTCGCGTATGTAGCCGATAGAATGCACCAAAATAATATCGTCGACATGATTATGGTTTCCAAACGACCACAGGAATTAGCATTCTATGTTTGATAGCTCCGTAAAGGACATCATTCTAATTGGTTGTCCAATCGTCATTGGGATTGGGATGGGCTAGGAACAGCTGCCGCAGCACGTGTTCTTTTTCATATGCATGTCTTAGGAGGTTAATTTACAAACTGACCACGGTCCCATCACTTATACTGCTTTACTTTATACTGCCACGAAGCATAGAATTGACAGGTCACTTGTACACGCCGGATGGACCGATCGGTATATGATAAGTATAAGCTATTCGACAATTAGCTTTCTATCTATCACACATTGAAACAAGCAACTTGCCGATGCATATCACCTTTTTGTTGCTTCTCCTGGTGGTGGCCACACACAGTATGTGCCTCTGTAACGTCACCAAGAATGAGGAACGCGTCGAAGAGAAGAATCTACAATTCGACGCCAGCAAGACCCCCATCGAAAGTGATACCGCTACCCTTCGCAACCACAACACTATGAAGACTGTTGCCGTCCAAGATGACATGGGGGAAGAGCGAATTCTTAATATTTTCGACAGATTCAAAAGCGTTTTCACCGCGAAGGGCCTGCAGGAGGACTCCAAACTCACTACGATCCTGCAGAAGGACCCCAAAACTACCAGGTTCCGACTGAAGCCGCCAAAATCAATTCTATTTAGAATGAGAGGGAGTTCGGGGGTCTATTTTACCGGAAACCCGAAGTATATATATATTTCATGATCTTCGTGGTCGTGATTGCCTTTTTAGTTATCCTGGTGAAGAAGTTAGCTTAGCTTACTTAACGAGGTGACTTTCGGACTAAATAGTGATGAGCTAGGGGTGAACAATTAAATACTTACCACACTTGCTGCTATCGCGGACCATAATCGTTGTTCATTGACCTGTTATAGACCGTACTATCAGTACTACAGTGGCACACAAACTTGAATCAAGCTGCTAGTAGAATACCGATACCACGTGTATGGTATTATAGGACGATTGTTACTACCATGAGCCTTATAACATTTGAAGCTATCGACATGAAAAAGGTTTTCCAGCCCTCATCGAAATATCCTTTCTACAAGGTTTTACCTAAAACGGCAGCTGCTGTATGGAGAGCTCTTTATATACATGACGTCGGGAGTAGCGCATACCCTACCAATCGGTTTTCACCAGGTCAAAGGTAGATTTAAAGATGCCTCATACCCTTGTGTACATATATTAGTTTTCTCGAAATATCGTGTATGACGGCGACAAGATTTCCTGTTGATCAATGTCATGGCTCTCAACAATCTTGCGAACAAGCTGAAACGCCGTTTCTAAAACTGTATCAAGCCGTATACGACTCTGGCAGACCTTCCTCGTCCATCGCAATCTTTGTAGACAATATATTGGAATTGGGAATGGAGGGTCGTCCCCCTAAATCACATTAACGCTTGACATGTTTGAGAAAAGCTTCTTGGTACCAAAATGTTTATATGGATGAGTGACTGACTGATGCCATCGTAGCGTAGCGGATGCGCGCTTGGCGTATACATCATGGACTAGACACATCCTAGCGCTAGTCTGGAAAAGGATTACTTTGGTAAACTAGATTGACCTTCCAAAAAAGTAGTAAGCCATCGCGTTTGGCAAGCCCTGTGAGTCGAGAGCGGTGCGAGGCTTCAAATTAAAATCAAGCCACATTTACGGAGTACAAAGCCTATATTTCCATCGAAAACTTTTCGGATGTACGTATTTAGCGATGGATTATAAAGGCTCTGAATCAGCAAGTTGTTCGCAGCATAAGATGCAAACAATGTGTCATTCATAAACCGCTCTTGGGAGAAGGGGTTCGCTGTCGTCACCACTAAAAGGCTTCTCAATTGTTGTGATAGTTGCGCAGTATAATTCAACTCCATACGTAGTTACTTGTTAAACTGCTATTTTTTAGTTTGGACCGCAGAGAAAGCATACTTCACCAACAAACTTTTGCGCTGCACCCATTTTCGTTTTGATGTAACAGTCGAAGCCTGTGTGGATTGGGCACTTTCACGCTGTGTGAACCAAAGTGGACCATTAGAGCATGACAGTCTCGATTGGATTTCGAATTCGCCATCGGAGGTGTAACGGGGTTACACGACGGTTGTAACGTTTTTCCGAGAGTTTACGCTTAAACTCTCCTTTGTATTGCATATAATGCATTATTATACTTCTCGTTAGAGAGGTATTAAGTATGAGCGTTAAGATACGGTATTCGGTAATACCGTATCTTACCGATTAGGATTCGATAAATCGATAACGCTCCATTAAGTACATCATACACAGATGTTAAGACGATACGTCGTTCAATAGCAAAGTCTGCATATAATAACTACTATTATAGTAATTAATCTAGTGTAGTGTACTTAAAGTAGGACTATTCATAATATCTTAAAGCATAAATAAAATCAGTTCTCCTTTTGAGTTTAAGACCACAAGTCGTTCTGACTTGTTCTCTTGTGCACTTCGTGCGTTGGTTCCCTGAACCTTTAAGCTTCTAGCTTGCTCTTGCACTCTGTGCGTTGGTTCTCTGAACCTTAAGCTTATTGCTTGCTGACTAAGAGTCCCTCCTACTTCCTTAGAAGAGGGTGACTTTAACGTCGAATACTTAGTTCCTTAGAACTAAGTGGCTTTTAGCCTTAACTCTATTTAGTTCTCTCGAACTAAGAGGCTTCCAGCCGAAAGTCTTCCTCTGGCTAAAGAGCTGTGCAGCTCCGCTACACTTGGTAGCACTTGTAGTCAATCCTACACCTGAGTCTTTAAAGACTGACCCTCTGTGAGAATGGAGAATCAAAATCACCTCTCTGAGGCACAACGACTCGCCTTAGATAAACTATCTGCGTTCGTCTGGGCCTGATCAAATCGAGGCCCTTTTGGCCCAAAGCCCCGAGGTTCTAAATGCTCGTCTTGAGGCCTTTATGCGTTATGAGGCAACGCTCCTCGGGCAGGTCCATGACCAGGCAGCGTCAGCCGCGCCTATACAGTACATTCCGGTACCTGTGACCGATGCAGAGCCAAAGGCTCGTCCACTTGTTTTAAGTGTCAAGACCTTCGAGGGGAAGGAGGGAGAGAACCTTCTCCTCTGGATCCGAGAAGTTGAAATGGCAATGGATGCCGCCATGCTTGCATCCGATAAGCAACGAGTTGGCTTGGCCATTTCTAAGCTCGGTGGAAGAGCTAGAGAGTGGGCTCTAACGAGCGGTGTCTCTGTAAATGCTGCATTTCCCACATGGGAGATGCTTAAAAAGCAATTAACTTGCGTGTTTGCACCGCCTAATCAGGCATATCGTGTGCACTTACGCTTCTTAGCTACCCGACAGGGTAAGAAAGAATTGTCGGACTATGTCCAAGAGTTGAGAACTCTCATTGCTGCTATGCAGCAGGACCCACTGGCAGAGGAAGTCCGAGTAACCATTTTTATGGAGGGACTTCGCACTGGGGTCGCCAGGACGGAAGTTTTCCGTGTCCAGCCTTCAACTTTTGAGGAGGCAGTAAGCGTAGCATTTAACGCTGAATTTACTTTTAAATCTGCTCGATATGGTCTGCCATGGTATAACTCAAATGCCTCTAATAGGGCGGAACCCATGGATCTCAGCCATGCTGAAGAAGCTGAGCTTCAAGCTGCTGAGCAGCAAGGTAGCATCCGTAGATGTTACATGTGCGGAAGCACTAGGCATCTCCGCCCTAGCTGTCCGTTGCGAAAGCAACGTTCAAATCGGCAAAGCCGAAGCCCTGCTCCTAGCCAAAAGGCGAGCACCGCAGGGGAAAATGTCGACTCCCAGTAGGCGCGGGGCGCCCTACTGGGAAAGAACTAAGTTCTGTTGAATCTTTAGGAGGTAAAGGTAAACAGGGCTTAGCCCCAGGTGGTTCTGTGAAAGCTTCCATGGAACAGGAATAAAAGCCAGGCTTGTTGGTTGTGTCGGCAACCGTTAAAGGCTTTGAGAAGCTATGATCAGTTCTAATTGACGTAGGGGCGTCGGGTAATTATGTCCGACGTAGTTACCTTGAAAGGAGTCAGCTGTATGCTAAGGCGCTAGAAGCGCAAGAGGGTGACAGTATAACCGTTCGTCTTGCGACAGGTGTACGTGTCACCGTTCCTAAAATTTCGTTGAACTTAGGTGTGAAGTTGTTAGACTTCAATAAGGTTGAATGCTGTCTTGTCCTAGATTTGGACTCGAGATATGATCTCATTCTCGGTATGGCCTGGCTGGAACGCCATGAGCCGTGGATCGATTGGAGATCCAAAACTTTAGGCGCAACGCGCAATGTTCCTAGCGAAGCTTTGGAGAGTCATGAACCCACCTTCGCTAGAAAACAAAAGTGCTATTGGCGCGAGCCATTAACTGATTCAGTTAATGTGCTGGACATTGGAGTGTCTGAGTTGATAAACTCCGATGTCAACAATAATAGTGTCGAGCAGAGCTCAATGACACTTAGTGGAACGGCACGTACTCCGTTAAGTGATACTCATAGTAATATTGGCTGTAAATGCGATTTACTGGATGTCGGTAATGACATCGGCTCTCGTATAGAGCGAGTGAAGGTCAATGACCTTGTTAGTGAAGTCACTGGTACTAGTGACCCACTGGATGTCGGTAATGACATCGGCTCTCGTATAGAGCAAGTTAAGGTCGATGACCTTGTTAGTGATATTGGCTGTAAATGCGATTCACAGGATGTCGGTAATGACATCGGCTCTCGTATAGAGCAAGTTAAGGTCGATGACCTTGTTAGTGATATTGGCTGGAAATGCGATTCACTGGATGTCGGTAATGACATCGGCTCTCGTATAGAGCGAGTGAAGGTCAATGACCTTGTTAGTGAAGTCACTGGTACTAGTGACCCACTGGGTGTCGGTAATGACATCGGCTCTCGTATAGAGCGAGTGAAGGTCAATGACCTTGTTAGTGAAGTCACTGGTACTAGTGACCCATTGGGTGTCGGTAATGACATCGGCCCTTACATAGGGCAGGTAAACGACAAGGGGTCTGTTGACCTTGGGGGCGATAACATCCCAAGTACTTTGAAGAGTACGGTCTCGTCAAGGAGACGGCAGCGTCGCCAGATGGCGGCTGCGAGACGCAAAGCGTCTGTTTTATCGCATAGTAATGTCAATGACCAGTTGTACACCCTGGTCAACGGAGTGACAGGTGATGTAGATGGTGAGGTTGACCTTGAGGCCCTCCCATCATTAAATGCTCTTTTAGAGCTAGGCGAAATGTCTGTGGATGAATTTCATCAGGCCTTGAAGGCAGGTGCTCTGTCCGATATGGTGGTCATTCGACCTAACCTCGAGCTGAACTCATCCTCGCTTGTCGATGAGACAGTCCTTGAAGATACCAAAGCGGCACTAAGTGCACGTAGTGGGGCATCTATTCTAAAGGACCCTTCAGATCCCTACTATCCTTTGGTAAAAGAATTCCAGGACGTGGTGTGTCACGATCCACCGTCGGTTCTACCACCTGATAGGGGCGTACGTCATGAAATTGACTTGGTTCCCGGAACCAAATACTGTGTAACACGGCAGTGGCCTTTACCCAAAGAACAGTGTGACGTCATTGACGAGTTCTTTCGTGCAAGCACGCGGCGGGCATGGTGCGTGAAAGTAAATCTCCGCACTCGACACCCACTTTCTGTGTTAAGAAACCAAATGGTAAATGGCGTATTGTTCATGCTTATAATAAGCTCAATGCAGCCACTATACCTGCACAGACGCCAATACCTAGAAAGGATGTTCTTCAGAACAATATGGTATGTTGTACCATGTACAGTGCGCTCGACTTAGTCGATGGTTACCAATTGCTCATGCGAGCTAGTGATATTCCGCTCACTGCGGTTAGTACTCCGAGCGGTATGCTTTTGGAGTGGTTAGTGATGCCCCAGGGACTATCTAATGCTCCGGCTACGTTTAACCGGTTGGTGACGCAATTGTTTCGACCCCATCGAAGTTATGCACAGACGTATTTTGATGACATTTTTGTCCATAGCCGAGCTGAACATGGGCGGTCAGATATTGAGAACCATATTGTTCATTTACGAGCTGTGCTCGAATGCATGCGCACTAATAAATATATGCTAATGCCTCTAAGTGCATCTTCGGGGCCGAAGAAATTCCCTTTCTAGGGTGCTTCATTGGGAAGCGAGGACTACGAGCGGATCCCGCCAAGGTCAAAGCCATAGTCGATTGGCCTGTTCCACAGTCTCAGAAGGACTTGCGTAAATGGCTTGGCCTTGCCAATTACTTACACAAGTATAGCGAAAATTACGCTGATATGGCTCGGCCGTTATCCAATCTCCTTAAAAAGGATGTGGAATGGTGTTGGCATGCCGAACACGAAAATGCTTTTCAAGCAGTGAAGGCAAGCCTTCTACATGCTCCTATTTTGGCTTTGCCAGACCCTGACCGACCGTTTAGCGTCGTCTGTGACGCATCGGATTTTGCCATTGGCAGTGCTCTGTTACAATCAGATGATGAAGGCCGTGAGCGTGTAATCGCTTTTGAATCTCGCCAGCTGAAAGCTGCAGAAAAGAACTATCCAGTTCACGACAAAGAGCTACTTGCGATGAAGTATGCCCTGGTCAAATTCAGAGTTCATCTACTGGGCTCAAAGCCTTTTGTGATCTATACCGATCATGCGTCGTTACGCACTGCGACTCAGTCGCCGCATCTCTCGCAGAGAATGGCCAGATGGCTGTCATTCTTTGCCGAATATAACTTCGAGGTGAAATATAAGCCGGGCAAGCAAAATGCTTTGGCTGATGCGTTGTCACGCAGACCTGACTATGAGATTGCCCATGTTACGACGTTGTCGTCTTCTATCAGTGATCTCATTCGATCGGCGTATGCTAAAGATGATCACTGTATAGCGTTGCTACATGCTCTTGGCAGTGATGAGTTTAAAGACTCGGACATTAAATTGTCGGCACGATTACGTGCGAGCCTCCATCGATATTCTATCGATGAGGGGCTGTTGTACTATCGTACAGATGTAGCGGATCCTCCGCGTATTGTAGTTCCTCATGACGAGGACCTGAAGCATCGTATCCTCTATGAGGTACATGACACCGCCATCGGTGGTCATTTGGGTCGTGAAAAGACCTATGGGGCAGTATGCCAAAGTTATTGGTGGCCCAAATTATACAAATGGGTGAGCACATATGTGCGTACGTGTGAAATGTGTCAGCGGGTGAAACCCTCGCCCCATTCGGCAGCGCCGCTGGCTAGTTTGCCTATTCCCACTGGGTGCTGGGAGTCCATTAGTATGGACTTTGTATTTGGCCTACCGAGAGATTCGCATGGCAATACAGGTATTGTGGTCTTTGTTGACCGTTTGAGCAAGATGGCTCACTTAGCGGCTGTGCCAGATTCGATCGATGGTGTGGGTACAGCGGAGCTGTTTATCGATCGGGTGTTTCGCCAACATGGCTTGCCAGTGGCAATTGTTTCTGATCGTGATCCTCGTTTTACGAGTAAATTTTGGAAGTCCGTCTTCCAGGTGCTGGGCACCCGTTTGGACATGTCCACGGCGGATCATCCGCAGACCGATGGTCAAACCGAACGCGTAAATCGCGTTGTTGAAGATATCCTACGCAGCGTTTGTGCTGAAACGCCTAAGCGTTGGAGCTCTATGCTCCCTGTAGTTGAGTTTGCACTCAATAATTCCGTGCACGCCTCCACCGGCTACACTCCGTTCTATGTCAATGGTCTCACACACCCACGCGTTCCGTTAACGCTACCACCGAGTGGTTCAGGGCTTGGTGGGGGAGAGGTTGCCGATCGGCTTGCTGATGTCAGCCCTAATACTGTTAAGAAACAGGTAAATGCGTTTCTCGCAACGCGACTAAATGTCTTACGACATGTGCAAGATGCAATGGCTGATAGTCAAGATAAACAAAAGGAATATGCAGATGCGAAAGGCAGAGGTTGTATTAATGATTATGAGGTCGGAGACCAAGTATTACTTAATGCTAAAAACCTACCTACCAATGTAGTATCCGCTGTCTTTAAGACGAAGTTGCGTCCGCGCTTTATCGGACCCTTTAAGGTCATTGCCAAGAAAGGCACAGCGTATACGCTTAACTTGCCGCGCAAATTGCGTACACATCCTGTGTTCTATGTCGCCATGCTAAAACCTTATCGGGATCCGTCCCAAATAGACGCTAAGGCGCTCGCGCCGGGCCCATTGGCATTGTCGCGGGACGGAGCATCTGCACCAACAAGTCAAGTTGACCCTGCATTCGGGTCCGACTCTCTTCCAGGGACTCAAGCCGGGAGTTCATCGTCTGCCTCTCCTCACGAAGGGTCCGCACCTCCTGAACAAGCTCGGCATGAGCTTGTTCCGATACACCGACCTCCTCCTCCTTTGCTCGATGCGCAGGGGAACCTGCAGTTCCATGTGGAGCGTCTACTGCAGAAGCGTCGCCGCCATGGTCAAAACCAGTATCTGGTGAAATGGCGGGGTTATCCCGAATCATGGAATTCATGGGAATTTGAGACTCCCCTTCGGCAGGATTGCCCGTACGCCGTGGACGTTTTTGAGCGTCGTGCGCAGGGTCTGTCTGTTGGCGCTGACGCTTCTCACCAGTAAGGGTGAGGGTAGGCGGGTTAGCGGCCTCGGGCTGTCGTGAACTCGCGGCTACAGGGGTAGCCGAAACATTGGGCTGCTGGGCAGCAGGCGCATAATGCGTTCGTTGGGATTTCAATTTCCCCCGGGCCTTCAATTTAGCGTAATCATAACGCATCTTCCGCTCAAGTCGGATATCTGCCACATCGGCGCTTGCCCGTAGGGCCCACATGCTGCTTAAACGTCGCGCATAATGCGCCCAGCGGCTGAAAGCCGTGTCTTCTTCGTCCTCGGTTTCCCCCGCGAACAGAAGGATGGGAACACCCTTCATCGGAGGAATTGGCGCACCGCGCACTTGCCTATTAAGGCGTGCCAAGTATTGGCTTTGAGTAGTGATATGGGGCTCCAGATATCGTTGTCGAAGTGCCGTGCGTGTGGCAACATCCTCAGGTGAAATGGCCTCAGGCCCAATGGTCCAACCAGAAAGGGAATGCCCAGATGCTTCCTTTAGACGTTCTTCCACCGTAGGTGGCTTGAACCTGTACTGTCGGTGGTCCTGCAGCCGCGTCATGTTCTTCGTTCGGCGCTTGGCGCCTTCCTCTTGGTCGATGGACCGCTGTTGCTGCTCGTCGAGTGGATTGGTAACCGTTACCGTTGATGATACGTCAGGCGGGTCACGTAACGCTGTTAGCGCATCTGCTGCACCACGTTCAGGGAACGGATTCGGTGCATGACGAGTGTCATCTTCACTTGTGAGGGTGGCTAAAGGGGACCCATCGGGTCCCACAAAGACGGTGTCACTTTCGTAATCAACCGCTTCGTCAAGGTCGTCCTCAATGAGGTCCCTAAGAGTCTGTGACTCACTGCCGGGAGGCGTCATGTTGTGTGCCGTGAACAAACCGTGAGGTTTTAAAAGTTCGCTAAAGCACTACCTCTACGAGAAAATGTCGAGTGATATTCTATGAGAACGTCAGTCTGGTGGGGGAGGGTGTAACGGGGTTACACGACGGTCGTAGCGTCTTTCCGAGAGTTTACGCTTAAACTCTCCTTTGTATTGCATATAATGCGTTATTATACTTCTCGTTAGAGAGGTATTAAGTATGAGCGTTAAGATACGGTATTCGGTAATACCGTATCTTACCGATTAGGATTCGATAAATCGATAACGCTCCATTAAGTACATCATACACAGATGTTAAGACGATACGTCGTTCAATAGCAAAGTCTGCATATAATAACTACTATTATAGTAATTAATCTAGTGTAGTGTACTTAAAGTAGGACTATTCATAATATCTTAAAGCATAAATAAAATCAGTTCTCCTTTTGAGTTTAAGACCACAAGTCGTTCTGACTTGTTCTCTTGTGCACTTCGTGCGTTGGTTCCCTGAACCTTTAAGCTTCTAGCTTGCTCTTGCACTCTGTGCGTTGGTTCTCTGAACCTTAAGCTTATTGCTTGCTGACTAAGAGTCCCTCCTACTTCCTTAGAAGAGGGTGACTTTAACGTCGAATACTTAGTTCCTTAGAACTAAGTGGCTTTTAGCCTTAACTCTATTTAGTTCTCTCGAACTAAGAGGCTTCCAGCCGAAAGTCTTCCTCTGGCTAAAGAGCTGTGCAGCTCCGCTACAGGAGGCCTCCACAAAGTCGCCTTCATAGATTTTGCGCGGTGACTTAAACTAGAAAACGGGGTCCAAGTACCGATTGTTGTTGACATCTCGAAGCTCAATAATCGTGAACATTTGGTTGAGCTGCAATGCAGAATTTACCAGAATGACGTTAAAAATTGCATTTGAGTCATCATATTGTCTTGTGCCAGCACGACAATTGCAGAGGCCTTGTAAATTCCAGCAGCCATAAGAATGTAGTGCTTCGGAGGCGGTCCGTGCACATGATACACCTCATCGATCTTTCACACATCAAGCCACGACACAGTGTCAAAAGTACCAGCGTCTATGATGATAGGGTCGACCAATATGGGGAGCTCGAAGTGGTCGCAAGAAGATCACTAAACGAGACACGGACCGCTGCCCTCCGCTCTCATTGCCAAAATAATTGCAAACGACAATGTGACCTCCAGCAACAAGTAATATCTAGATGTTGAATTCGGGATCTGAGATGGATTACCACTAGCAGCGCATCACATGCGTATTTCCTTCGGACTTCGTTATGTGATGCGTCGACGTTGTGTTGTGCTTGACACGCGTGACTTAAGAAGTCATTGCGACTTTGTAGCAATCCACGTTCAAGGATAAGGCAGCAACACTACTCATTGTTGGTGCACCAGCAAACAATCCAAGAGACGAGATAGATATAGCACAATCAGATAGGCCTCTTCGCCAATATGACATAAGTAGAAACGATGGCATATTTGATCTTCGATTTGAGTACCTTTCACCGCCAGACAGGCAAGTTGTAGACGGGCACTTCTATGAAGTTGCCTCGTACTACGAGCACACACCTTATGCACAAGCGAGGAAGCGGTTATACCGTCTTACCTTCGCGTGCGAGGGTGGTTGGGAGGTTGGTCGACTGCTTAAGCAGTCGTACCACCAGTTGCCTCTCGCTTAAGCGAGAGTGCAACGAACTTCTTAACAAGAAGGCACCGACGTCACGTAGAAGCTTTTCAGCTTCTCGTGCGTGGTGCTTCGGTTTAAGGAAATTCAAGACTGAGATATATTTAATTAATTATAACTAAATATATGTTTTAACTACTGATTGGCTATATATATATATATAGATCGGATACGCGACTCTTTAGAAGCGTATCCTGTCGCATGATCTTAAATCTAGATTTAAGATCGCAACTGACGTCCTTCTGAGACGTCGTGATGCCTAGCTTCAACTAGCGTCATCCCTTCTCATGTGAATCCATAAATGGATATCACATTCACGAGGGTGGATCACATTTGTGTATCGCACCCAAGTGACTGGTCAAAAGTAATCATGGATACTTTTAGACCAAACATTAAGTATATTACTTAATGTTTACGTGTAACTCGATGCCCTGTTACACCATCCCCCGTTTTAGAACGATGTTTACATTTTATAAAACATCGCCTAGGAGACAGAGAGACTGGCGAGCCGTTTATAAACGCGCCGCTTTAGTCTGCTCAGTACTCATGCCACCGAAACGTGGTAAGGCTGATGGGTCGCCTGCAAAGGCACCCATGCAGTCCAGCACTAAGCGCACGCGCCGCGATTTATCGCAGCCGTCGCAAAGTGCGTCAGGCACTGGGGTGGATCTTCCATCTCACGATAATGTGGATGAAGATCCATCTCTCATTGTTGACTACAATGAGACCACACCACTGCCATCACCCCAAAGTGGCGATGAGCATAGTGCATTGATGGGACATATGTCCCCATCATTTGAGACACCCGTCCTTGAGGAAGCATCTATGCTTCCTACAAGCGAAGGTAACGCCTCGTCGTCTGCGCCTACGAGCGCAGCGACTAAGACTGAGCACGCTACTTCGAAAGGAGTAGTCGCGACTAAGTCAGATGTAACTCCTCAAGCTGATGTCTTGACAATCCATAATGGAGAGTCAGACTCAGGTGAGTGTGAGCTTAAAGCTCCACCAAGTACACCTTCGGCCTCACTAGCCCGCCGTCGCGAGGGCGGCTACGTGAGTGGTGGCTTGCCACCAATGCCACCTCCATCTGAGTGGATGCACTCAGATGGGTCTAGCGCATCGCTTTTGCAGCGTGCCACTATAGACGCTCATAGATTCTATAGCGTCTTTCCTTTGTGGAAAAAGCAGGGCAAAGCACTTGGTCGTGCTTTCTCAATTCCAGTCGTGCTGCGTTCTAACGAAACAGCCGACGACTATGAAGCTGAACTTCGGCGCCGTGTTACCTTGCATGAAGATGCAACGAAACAGCGGTCGCAGCGAATCAGCTTCGCCATGAAGCGTGCGCATGAAATTATGGGCGGTAAGCGTCCCCCAATTGATTCTCGCCACGCTTCTTCTGCTAGTCCTTCCGGACCTAGCAGAAAGAAGACAGCTGGTGCTGCTTCACATAAGCAGCCACCAGCCCAGGCACGTCAACGCGCAAAGCGTCCACAGGCTCCCACGAGTCAAAGCTCGTTGGGTAACCCTTCCATTGGACAAGGATTTGGAGCTTTCGCTTCACAAACCGGTGGGCCAACAGCCTTCCAACAAGGAAGCGCGTATTCCCTTCCGTGTCCACCAACACAGGTGGCGCCCGATAGGAGTGGCGATTACGCCCACCTAATCGCGGCTGCCTACCCTGCTGTTGTTCAGTCGCAGGCTGAGTCTGCTGCGCTGAAGAGACAGGTGTCAGATCTCGAGAGTCAAGTCTCGCGACTGACTTTGGATCTGCGCGATGTGAGGACGAGGGACCGTCAGGGGTATGACCGCCTGAAGACTCGTTTGGACATCTTAGAGCGACTGGTGATGAGAGACCCGCGTCAAGCGCGGAGTCCTCCTCGATCACCGAGTCCTCTATCGCCTCGTTCATATACGGGGAGCCTCTCGGCTTCCTCGTCGCCTGATCGGTCGCGACACTCGACTCACAGTCGACGTCACCATCGGTCTCGTTAGACCGATGCGGATATGTGATCTCTTCTGGATCAACATACCGTTTCAGGCGACCCACGTAAAATACGGGATGCGTCTTCATATACGGTGGGAGAGTGAGCCTATAATTTAGGTCTCCAATTTCTTCAACCACTATAAAGGGCCCAATGAACCGGGGCAATAGCTTAGTAGTACCACCAGGTAGTACAGAGATTGCATGTTTAGGTAGGGTAGCAGTACTTAATAGCACTTTTTCCCCTACACTAAAGTGATCATTGTTTTTGCGACCATGCTGTTCTGCATATTGTTTTTGCTTGTCCTGTGCGCTTGCCATCGCGTCACGGACTTTACGTGTGATGGCTAATCGCTCATCCACAAAGCGCTGAGCTTCGCTCACGCTTTAGCATCCAGCTCGCCTATGACGCCTCCAAGAGGTCGTTCATGGGTCGACGCTGTTGACAACACTATAGTGTCATCATCAAGGAGCACTGGCATTTCTTGCCGTGCCTCCTTTGTGACACCTATAGGTGTCGTGACCACTGCTAAATTAGCAGTGTCACTAGAGCAACCTTGGCCCTCTTTGGCATTCGCACCGAGCGAAGTGAGGGGCCCTCCCCCACTAAGACTCGGGCTGCGCACAAACGAGACTGGCGTTCGAGGATGACGCAGTCCGTTAATGTAAAACGGTGTTTCACCCGTACTGGCGTGAACACTGTTATTGATATCGAACTCCACGAATGGCAATTGCTTGCTCCATTCTTTGGGAGTCGCTATTGTACGCAACACATCCGCCACGACTCGATTGGCCCGTTCTGTTTGGCCATCGTTCTGGGGATGATCAGCGGTTGACATGTGGAGCTTGCTACCCAGCTGCTCGAACACATGTCGCCAAAAACCCGACGTAAAACGCGGATCCCGGTCCGATACTATGGACTCGGGCATCCCGTGTAGTCGATACACGTGATCCAGGAACAAGAGGGCAGACTCTTTTCCTGAGATCTTGGTGCTACATGGTGCCAAATGCACCATCTTGCTCAGTCTGTCTACAAAGACGACGAGCCCCGTCCTGCCTTTATGGTCAGGCGGTAAGCCAAACATGAAGTCCAAACTGACCGACTTCCAACATTCAGTTGGAATCGGCAGTGGCTTCAGTGGCGCACTGTTTGAAGGTGCAGGCTTTATGCGCTGACACTCTTCGCAAGAGCGAATATAGTTGGCCACCCACCGATATAGGTGGGGCCACCAAAATTCCTCTGACACTCGTAAGAATGTCTTTTCACGGCCCAGATGCCCACTAGATGGCGCATCATGGCACTCGTGAAGTATCATCAGCTTGAGATCTGTACATAGATTATCAAGGGATCACAGGGTGACAGTTGATGCCATAGCAGGCCATCATTGTAACTAAAGCGATTTAACTTCGCTTTGAGGTGCGACGGAAGGGTAACCTTTCGTCCACCAAAATGATCCAACAGCAGGCGACAATGTTCGTCCTGACTGTAACACTCCTTAATATCGGAGGCCATTGAGCTCGTCACATGGTAGGCCTTCATGGCTGCCAATGTTGACGACTCAACTTGGGCTTTCGCACGAGACACACTATCCTGGTGTCTTGCTTCGATGTCTGGGTTGCGCGACAACGCGTCAGCCAAGACATTCGGCTTACCCGGCTTATATTCAACTTTGAAATTAAATTCAGAGAAGAATGTTAGCCATCTCGCCATTCTCGGCGAGAGGTGAGGTGAATTAATAGCGGTCCGCAGTGATGCGTGATCCGTATAAACCACAAAAGGTTCGGTGCCCAAGAGGTGCACCCGAAACTTCACAAGGGCATACTTCATTGAAAGTAGCTCCTTGTCATGCACAGGGTAATTCAGCTCGGCAGCTTTTAAAAGCCGAGACTGATAAGAAATGACACGGTCAACGCCGTTGTCATCCTTCTGCATGAGCGCGCTGCCGATTGCAAAATTGCTTGCATCGCAGACGACGCTAAAGGGCTTATCCGCGTCTGGCAATGCCAAGACCGGTGCCTCCACAAGAGATTGCTTCACTGATGTGAACGCATCTTCTTGTTCCTTTGACCAAGTCCATTCTGTATCCTTCTTCAAAAGATCAGACAATGGCTTAGTCTGCTCCGCATAATTCTTGCTGTACTTGTGCAAGTAATTAGCGAGCCCAAGGAATTGGCGCAGATCCTTCACATTACGTGGAACTGGCCATTCCTTTACAGCTTTTACCTTTTCTGGGTCTGCTCGTACACCATGTGCACCTACGATGCAGCCCAGTACAGGTATCTCGGGGACCCCTATTAAGTACTTTTGCAAGTTCACGTATCATTGGGCGTCACCCAGTGTAACAGGGCATCTATTTACACGTAAACATTAAGTAATATACTTAATGTTTGGTCTAAAAGTATCCATGATTACTTTTGACCAGTCACTTGGGTGCGATACACAAATGTGATCCACCCTCGTGAATGTGATATTCATTTATGGATTCACATGAGAAGGGATGACGCTAGTTGAAGCTAGGCATCGCGACGTCTCAGAAAGACGTCAGCTGCGATCTTAAATCTAGATTTAAGTTCATGCGACAGGATACGCTTCTAAAGAGTCGCGTATCCGATCTATATATATATATATAGCCAATCAGTAGTTAAAACATATATTTAGTTATAATTAATTAAATATATCTCAGTCTTGAATTTCCTTAAACCGAAGCACCACGCACGAGAAGCTGAAAAGCTTCTACGTGACGTCGGTGCCTTCTTGTTAAGAAGTTCGTTGCACTCTCGCTTAAGCGAGAGGCAACTGGTGGTACGACTGCTTAAGCAGTCGACCAACCTCCCAACCACCCTCGCACGCGAAGGTAAGACGGTCTAACCGCTTCCTCGCTTGTGCATAAGGTGTGTGCTCGTAGTACGAGGCAACTTCATAGAAGTGCCCGTCTACACTTGGTAGCACTAGTAGTCCATCCCACGACCCGTCTCTCTGAGCGTGCGTGTGGTTGACATGGTCCTTAATATGGACTGGAGTGACTTCCCTCACCTCTCCCAACATCATAGGGAGTTGGCAGAGCATATGGCGCAGGGACTTGGTGAACAAGCCCTGGTCAATCTCTTGCATTGTCCTCCTGAGCAACATGTTGCTCAGTTGGAGCCATTTGAGGCGTTTGTGCTCGAACAGCGTAGAAACGCGTCCGAGGTAAACAGCCAAGCCACCGCTGAGTCCATCACTAAGACTCAGGATGAGCTTAGGCTTGAGCAGGCACGTAATGAGGCGCTCAACAGAACTGTTGAGACGCTCTCTGCCCGGCCTGCTCAACCGAGGCCCATTCGGATGGACCCTCCGAAGTTCGATGGAACTAGCCCTCACACGATTATTCACTGGCTATTAGCAGTTGAGCAATGTGGAGTGGCGCAGCTCATCGAAGACGACACCAGAATGGTGTCGTATGCCATGTCCAACTTGCGTGGCAAAGCGTCAGAGTGGGCATACTCTGCGCTGATGGCTAATGCTGATGCATTTCTATCATGGGCGATCTTTAAGTCAAAGATTCGCGCCATGTATCAGCCGCCTAACAACGAAGTGTTGCTTATGGCGCGCTTGTTTGGAGCACGACAGGCGAAACGCTCTCTGCAAGAGTTTGTGCAGGAGATGCGTTCGCTGTCGGCGTCCATCAATGGGGAACCGATACCAGAGCGTATCAAGGTGGCCACGTTCAAGAATGGACTTAGGCACGGCCCATCGCGTCAGGCCTTTTCAGAAAGGTGCCAGCGACGATGGAAGAGGCAATTGACATTGCCTTAGTTGAAGAGCAATCCTACAACAGCGCCTCGGCGACAGCCTATTACAGGCCGTCGTCCGAGAAGTCTGATGCCACTCCTATGGAGTTAGGCAATGCAGATGTGATCTGCTACAAGTGCGGCAAGCGAGGCCATATGATGGCTCGCTGCTATGCCAAGGTAGCTGCTGGTGCTAAGGCATCCAGAAAAGGTCTCCCAACCCGAAGGGAGGTGCGACAAACCAGCGTGCACGACGCACGGGTTCAGCACCTGCCCAAGATGGGTCGGGAAATGCGGGAGCGCAGTAGGGGCGGTATGCCCTACTATCGCGGACTCTGAAGCTACCCCTAAGTTCAGAGTGATCGAACAAATGGGTAGCATAGTCCCTGAGGTTCCGAAAGGTCGGACCTCAACCCTTTTGGTCTATAGCGCTCGAGTACGAGGCTATGACCAAGTGATGACCCTTCTCGTGGATTAGGGTGCATCACAGAACTTTGTGAAACTCGCGGCTCTAAAAAAGAGACCGGCGAGTTATGAATCGCTTTGCCAGGATGGCAAGCGAGAAGAGGCGATCGTTCGTTTAGCGAACGGCGCGCTCGTCAAATCGGAGGGAGTTCAAGTTGAACTCGCCTTCAGTTTCAGTGACTTCTCTTGTAAAGAGAAGTTCACAGTGCTAGGTATGGAGAGTCCGTACGACCTCATCCTAGGCATGCCTTGGTTGGCTAAACACCAACCATGGATAGACTGGCGTACACGCACAGTCGCTAGCTCTACGCAAGACACCGGAAAGGATGTGCTCTTGCGAGAGGCTTATGTGACTGATGCTGTGTCCAACACAGTCGAGGGTGCGATGACGGTATGTCAATCGACACCAGGAACTACCCAGCTCGAAAGGAGTGGTGTAGTTGTGAGTGCACTGGCGGAAAGCCAGGTGACACATATTCCTACCCAGGTCGAAAAGACTGGTGTAGTGAATGGGGCGATGACAGGTAGTCATGCGTGCACAGAGCCGAGAGCCTGTGGCAGTTGATGGTGGGCTGACAGGAAGTCAAGCGCCACAAGAACCGGCACAGAGCCAAGAGCCTGGTGCGGTTGGAAGGAGTGCGTTAGCTGAGATAGCAACGACACCTTCTTCCAGGTCAAAGGTCGTGGTGACTCGAAGAACGAGCACCAGACGTATTAAGACGATCAAGGGCACGTCGAAACGAGTGACCCTTGGATCAGTCTCGGTCCAAGAGGACGGACCTACGAACGAGTTGTTCGAGGCCGTCGAAGACAAAATGCCGGAGGCATCCTCAGTTGAGGTGCTCCAACTTGTCTTGGCATCTGCCGAGGCGATAGCAAATCTCTCGGAGATGACGTGGGATCTGTTCCTGTCCGAACTAAAGGAAGGAAAGATCCACGAGATAGTCGCACCAGTTCCAGAAGAGAACGTGGTGGACTGTTGCTCTTCATCCACAATGGATGAGAGCGTCTTGGAGACCGACAAAAAGAAACGGTTCGCTGCTCAAGGCTGGGATGCCTTGAAGGACAGCCCGTTCTATGATGTTCTGTGGAAACACCGTGATGTGTTTCCAGCAGAAGTGCCGAGCCACCTACCGGCCGATAGGGGCATCAGGCACGAAATTGACCTGGAGCCTGGCACCAAGTATTGTGTGACCAGGCAATGGCCATTGCCGAAGGAACAAGTCGATTACATCGATGAGTTCTTCGACAAGCGAGCTAAGGCGGGACATGTACGTGAGAGCAAGTCGCCTCACTGCAGCCCGAACTTCTGTGTGCGTAAAGCCACGGGTGGATGGCGCGTGGTTCATGCTTATAATAAGCTGAACACGGCCACCATTCCAGCTCAAACGCCGATCCCGCGGAAAGATGTCTTGTTAAACTTCATGGGAAAGTCAATTATCTTTTCCGCGCTGGATCTGAAGGATGGCTACTATCAAGTTCTCATGAGAGATACTGATGTAGCCAAAACGGCAGTAAGCACCCCAAGCGGTATGCTGTGGGAGTGGCTTGTGATGCCACAAGGGTTGAAAAATGCTCCGGCAACATTCAACCGAGTAGTGGCTCACGTGATGCGTCAGCACCGTGCCTACGCGCCCATTACTTTGACGATGTATTCGTGCATATTAGGGCGGAGGACGGTCTGAGCGCGATAGAGTCGCACAAGCGTCATTAAGACGCTGTGTTGCAGACTCTGGGTGACGCCCAATGATACGTGAACTTGCAAAAGTACTTAATAGGGGTCCCCGAGATACCTGTACTGGGCTGCATTGTAGGTGCACATGGTGTACGAGCAGACCCAGAAAAGGTAAAAGCTGTAAAGGAATGGCCAGTTCCACGACACGTGAAGGATCTGCGCCAATTCCTTGGGCTCGCTAATTACTTGCACAAGTACAGCAAGAATTATGCGGAGCAGACTAAGCCATTGTCTGATCTTTTGAAGAAGGATACAGAATGGACTTGGTCAAAGGAACAAGAAGATGCGTTCACATCAGTGAAGCAATCTCTTGTGGAGGCACCGGTCTTGGCATTGCCAGACGCGGATAAGCCCTTTAGCGTCGTCTGCGATGCAAGCAATTTTGCAATCGGCAGCGCGCTCATGCAGAAGTATGACAACGGCGTTGACCGTGTCATTTCTTATCAGTCTCGGCTTTTAAAAGCTGCCGAGCTGAATTACCCTGTGCATGACAAGGAACTACTTTCAATAATGTATGCTGTGGTGGTGTGGGCTCTCAAAATTGTATGATGAGACCCCAAACCACTCACCCTGTGCCGGACTGCCGACTGTCGTAGGGGGTACCCCGATGTCGCGTCAGGACCTTCTCTCACCTTTTGTACCCGTCGGCTGGCGGGTTGCACTCTTCGGAAGACTTGGTGACGATGTAGACGTCTGCCTTGAGGGAGGTAGACCTGGGGGGCCTCGAGTGGATATGCTTCACTCGGTGGGCCGGTAGGTGGCCACTCGATCGACCTTGTCGAGAGTGGACTTAGAGCCAAATTCTTCAGGGATCTTATCCCTGGCCTTTTCCTTCTTGTTTCAGGGGTATTAACCACCTGACCTTTACGTTGCTCCCGCACCTTGAGGTGAGGGAGACCGCTTCCGATAGCAGTTCTTGGGAGGTGTTGCTACTCGAACGAGCTCACAGGCCAAATATATCCTGGAGCTCTATTCGCACTTGAACTTCGCTACGCAACTGTCTTCGACGGGGGGCCAAAATATATCCCTTCCCGGAACAGTGAGTAACTTCGAGCAAGTTCTTCTTGGGTGACGGAGTCGTGCCACGTCGATCGCAAATTGAGTAGTATTTAATATAGTCCTATCCTTCTAGATCCTTTACTCTATCCTTGCCTGAAGCTCTGATTCCTTGCTTCGACTAGTCTGATCCTTGTATTAACTGGTCCGGAGTGGCTGAACCCCGATGGGCCGAGGTCGACCGACGAGGGACCCAAGTCTACCAACGCGGGACCGGGTAGACCAATGAGGGACCATGTTCTACCAACGAGAGACCGGGTCGACCAATGAAGGACCCAGGTCTACCAGCGAGAGACCGGGTCGACCAATGAAGGTCAGCTCCCTTCGGTACCGGTCAACAACTCCCTAATACTGATTTGTCTTCTGTGGGTCCTGCAGATTGTTATCCGCCAACGGTCGCTTCCCCTCGAGGCCCCGTCTCTTTTCCCTGATGTACGGTCTATACTCTGAAATCCATCTGGACTCTAGGGGCTCCATATCTCAAACAAGCACTTTATTACAGTTGTCCCCTGCACTTGCTGAGCCGTACAGCGGTTTGAGAACGCGCATGTCTTCACCTCCTCCGTCACTTAATTTTTTCACTATGCCCTTTGTTGGTCGTCCATCTTAAACTTGTGTCGTTTTAGCAATGTCTTTCCCTGTTTCTGACCCACCGTCTAAAGATCCGGCCTCGGTAGTCCCCGCGCCTTCGGTTGACCCTACACCCGAAGAAGCGTCCTTCGTCGACCTCTTCGGGCCAGTCTCTTCACCTTTAAGTTCTGCCGAAACTATCGCCGTTGATAGCCCTCCTGTCTTCATCGCTTTGCCTCCTGCCAAGTCGGCCGATACTTCCGCCACTTCGGTTATCATGGCCTACAGTCCATCTTCCGCGCCAGTCGACGTGCGCGTAGCTCTGCAGGAAGTGCAAGTTTTTGTGGACGCGCAATCTCGCCGCATAGAGGATTGAGAGGGTCGACTAAGTGTCGTCCCCCCTTCTGCCACCTTAAGGCCGCCCGGTGTGAGCGCCTGGAAGAGACGCTACGCGACAGCTTCCGGCTGGTAGTTTAACTCCGCGAAGCCCTTCAGCGAGAGACGGCACTGGTGGACCGCCTACGATGGAAGATCGACAAAAGTCGAAGCCGTTACTATCTTCTTGCAGCAGAGCTCGACCACGCCGACTTCACCGATGAGCCACCTCCGGGACCACCTCCTCTTTCGTCGGCTTCGCCCCCGGCAGTTGTCCACCTTCGAGTCCGGCGAAAGCTCTCGGTAAACGGTCCAGGCGGCAGTCATCCCGCGAGCCTGTCAAATTTTTGAGGTGAAGTGGGGCTCACAAAGTTTCTGATGTGATCCCGACTCTCCACTGGAGCCCGGACGACCGACTAACGGAGCGGGTACCCCGATTCCGTGTGTATAGCCTTCCTCACCTTGTGTACCCGTCCGTAGGACGGGTTGCTCTCTTCTTGGTAGACTTGAGTCGATGTTGAACTTGATTGTGTTAGGGATATGTGGGGGCGATCGAGAGGAACTCCTTACACGATCGCAGTTGTTCTTGGGGTGCTATGTTTGAGTCGCCCTGATCTCCCTTGAGATCGCCTTATCCAATTGGTTGATACTTGATCCGCTTGCCTTCTGACCACTTGAGCCGTCTCGCGATTTTGTATCTGGACTTCTTAGTCCTCTGCGCCCAATCGCAGCTTGATTTGTTTTGTTGAGAATTCTTGCAATCCATGGCCAAAACATCCAGGGATATGACTTGCGTAGTAGGTAGACTTCCTCGAGACGTCGGGAGGCCAAAGAATCCAGCCCGGAAGAGAAGTCTACACGTGTACTTAGAAGCAAATTGAACTCTGTTAATGTTAACCAATCAAATACCAAAACCTATGATCTTGACTATCTGTAGCTCAGGATCTGTTGCCACGTATCGCCCTTTCGGAAAAAATCAGATCTCGGAATGTGGTCCACTCCAATATAGCCGCGATCTGGATCGCTACCTCACTCGGATATAAAACAATAATTAGTACCAGATCGCGGTACTAAATAATTAATACCAGATCGCGGTACTAAATAATTAATACCAGATCGCGGTACTAATAATTAGCATCGGATCGCGATCCGCCGGATCACGACTTGTCTTCTTCACCGTTTCTCAGGTCATGTGAGATAGTTCATCAATGTGACATTTCATATCCACCATTCCAGTCCTCCATAGCGACGTGATCCACACCAGACCGTCCTCCACATGCTTGGATGTATCCATCTTCCTCCTTAGCGACCGCGTTCACGCGGATCGCCATCGAAAATACTGGAGATCGCAATAGCGTAGTTTCTAGGCCATATTTGACCCCACATAGAAGTGCAAACTACTCCATTCACTGTTTTCCATCCTATTTGACATCGTCTTGAAACCTTTCTGCGAGATCGCGACTCATCAATATTGGCCACGAGATCGCGACTCATTAATATTGGTCATTTCGGACTTAACCGAAAATATGCGATCACACTTGGCGAAATTCACTCTTTCACTTCGCCACAATCGTCCCCTGCACCGATAGCCCACATACAGTGTTGGCCTAACTGTGCACTGTCTCGCTTCACTCTTCTCGTCACTTCGTCCCTTATGGCCAGATCTACACCCGAAAACGATCGCCACCCCCAAACTGGTGTGCTCGTTACGCGCGATCCAACGATGGGTTCCTCTACCGGATCGCGTATCTTGCTCCCGTCTACCCGGATAATCCTTCCTCCCGTTGCAGATCGTCAGAACGCGATCTCGTTGGTTTCTTCATTGTATGACCGCCTGGAAGCCCAAGATATCATCGTGGAAAGCTATCACTCCATGGAAAATGCCTTACAGGAGCAGGAATTTCGTGGAACTCAGCTGGAGACGGAACTCAACTCGTATCACGAGTTGGTGCCTCGACTGTGCACATTCGTCTTGCGTCGAGATGAAGAGTTGCGTCAACAACTTGACGCCGCTCTCCACATGGCCGAAGGTCTCGACGAAGAACTGAACCAGCTAACGGATCAGTCTCAGGAGATCGCCGATCTGAAGAATGCCTTGTTTCGAGCCAATGCAGAGAAACATCGCCTGCAGGATAAATTCCGCCGTGAGGCGGCCAATCTTCAGCGAACTCTGGAAGGAAAATTCCGGCAGCAGATCGCGTCCCTCCAACAGCAACTGGACTCCATCCTCGCACAGCGTAATACGGCAGACAGTGCTCTGGCCGCTGACCTTCGACGCATGAAGAGCAAGGCGTCTAAGTACAAGAAAGCTCGCTCTCAGGCCCAGAAAGCCGTGAAACAACTGCAAGAGACACTGAGCGCGCTCGAGCTTGATCATGATCGCCTCCTGAGTGCGAGTATTCGGAACGACGCAGCTTTGGATCGACTTCGTACCGAAGTTGCAGATCGAGAGGCGGAGCGCGATCTGGCCATCCAGGATCGAGATTTACTTCGTTCGCATCTGGCAGAACTGGCTACGGGCTTACTTCCTTCTCCGACTAGCCTTCTCGCGCTTTCCAATCCCTCGTCACCCAATCGCAAACGTGCGTCATCTTCACCGACTCTGGACGTCCCCTGTAAACGTCCCCGCAGCGCTTTCGGTACTTCTGCTCAATCTGCGACCTCGGAGGGATCTGGCATTCCAGCGCGATCTGATACTCTGACGCGATCTGATACTCCACCGCGATCTGGTAATTTAACACGATCTGGTAATTCGACGCAATCTGGTGTTCCGGAGCGAATGATACTTCAGCGCGATCTGGTACTCCACCGCGATCTGGTCATTTAACGCAATCTGGTACCTCGGCACAGTCTAATACTTTGGCGCGATCTGGTCATTTAACGCGATCTGGTACCTCGGCACAGTCTAATACTTTGGCGCGATCTGGTACTTCACCGCGATCTTGAATTTGACGCAATCTGGTACTCCGGCGCGATCTGAAATTCCAGCGCGATCTGGTACCCCAAAACGATTTGCCAAGTCGGTGCGATCCGTTATTACAACGCGACCCAATGTTTCGTCGAAAGCTAAAAAGAAACGCAAAACGTGTCCCTCGCCTTCGCCTGACTCTGAGTATGACGGATGGTCTTCCGATCCCGAAGACGCTACACTTGCTGCTCTATCCGGATCGCGTTCAACCGCGAGGCGTCGCAACACCATGACGAAACTCTCTGGCAACACCGGATCGTCTCAGTCCCCCATCATAATTCACAATGGTAGCCCGCCCTCCAGAAAATCACCAGTCTCGAGTCCTGATACGCCCCTAGCCTTACGACCAAGATTTCCAAGGTCGACCTTTTTGGCGAACCTTCTAGCGACTCGGACGGGAAGATTAGCGTTTCCAGTTACATTCGTGAAGATACAAACCCGTTGATCACTCCCGCTCAATACGCCGATCTGCCGGATCTCCAAAAATCACGTGATGTGTGGATCCCAGGATATCGTGAGCGAAAGCCCCGATCGTCAACTCAGGTCGCTCCATGGTCCGCCCGACGGGTCAGTCTGACCAGTGTTGCCGAATTGGGAGTGGTGTTCTTTTATCGACACTTGTCCCGACCGAAAGGGTATATCTTCACCCTTCAAGCTAACCCCAAGTCTCTTCTTGATTCTGAGTGGATCCCACTACTGATCACCCCGGCACAAGTTACTGCGCTTTACGATCAGTAACCGTGGAACGTCACTCGTCGACCAATTACTCCCATCTCTCTCCCTCTGAACGGTTGGTTCAAAGATATGGCAGACATTTACCTCGAATATGACGATCGACATAGGCAAGCCTTGTGGGAGGCAACCCACTTCCTGTATATCTCCCGCGAACATCGGAAGGAGTATCCAGAGCTGGAGCAATTTTGTCAGCAACGCAAACAGCGTCGATCGAGATCTGGACCCCGCTGGAAGACCATTCTTCGCGTTATTCTCCAAGGGATGGTCGAAGGACACTGTGATCTGGATATTTTGTTAGATCCATACTTCCTTCACTTTCCAGTGTATGCAGAAGTGCGACCATGGTATCCTGGTCTGTAGTGTGAGAAGAAGAATATCCCTGACCTATCTACCGCGCTCTCAATGTTGGACTCTGCCGAGCCGTGGAGAAATCAGTATCGAACCTTAATTTTAAGATCACTCGGGATCGCTGATCCCTCGTCTATCCGGTAAGTTTTTCCAAGGTAACTTCTCGCGATCCGATCTGGAGTAGCACTTCGCGATCCGATTTTACTTCTTCAGCGTTTAATACAATTTCACTGGTTTTTTCATTCTTTTGATCGTTCTTGCAATTGCCTTCTTGTTTTGGGCCTTTTCAGCCGTGATCTGGTCTTTCAGACCTTCGATCGACACTCAAATTCACATATATCCTCGTTCCCCCAGCTATACGGCCATCTTGTACAGCCATTTCCACCCTCCGTAAGCGAAATAACCAATTCACAATCTACAGCTTTTTCCTCTTCATGGGACTGTATAACTTCGAAACGATTACGGCGCACTTGTTCGCGCTCAAATTCCTGCAACAATGCTCCACAATTAGATCCGCTTCATCAACCCACGATGGATCGGTATAACCCTTCCAGTAAACCTTAAATTGACGATGTACCCGACCAAACCAAGTTCTTCTACCGAATCGCATATCTTCAATCTTCTCCACTTCGAACTCGTTATCCCCAAGTCGCCTCTCCCAACTATCCTCTGGCAGAAGTGCCTCATCGAAATTAAAACGATCTTCTTCTTCCACCGTCAACAACTGCTTCGGGCGGTCGGGGAATACTTTTACACATTTCAGTTTGGATATATGCACGATCTGGAATAACCGATACGGCGTGCCAGCGATCTCCAGGCGAACAGCGTGATCACCACACACTTCACTCACTTGAAAAGGTCCATGCCACATATGTGCTAATTTTCGAGCAAATCCTTCCTTCACTCGATCTAGGTATAATCAAACTTGGGTACCAGGCTTGATCTCGTGCGGTTGTAACTCTTCGTAATGCTGATCCGCTCGAGTCTGGATAGCCATTTTAAGTCTCTCGCTGACTACATCTCGGGCTCACTGATAGTGTCGTTGCACATGATATCGCCATCTGCGCGGTTCCCAATTCGTGGCTGAGTACTTCCCAGTGGCAACGTAGCTCCCAACGTAGATCGAGGATCCCATCCGTGGATCAAGTAAAAAGGCGTGTCCCCACGAACTCGATCTTGGGCGGTATTTATCGCGAATGTCAACCGCTTAGCATATTCGTCCCAATCTTGTTGATTGACGTCCGAGACGTACATTTTCAACGCTCTGGACCATACGTTCAGCAGTCCCATTTGATTGAGGGCGATATGCCATCGTTGCCCTTTGCTTTTGCCCAATTAGTCGATTGAACGCACGAAAAAAATCCGACATAAATCCAGGTTCCAGATCGTGCCGTATCGCTTCACTCGCACCGAATCGTCGAAAGACACACTCCTCGTAATTCTCGGCGATTGTCTGAGCTGTTCTAGACTTGCTCGCCTTGGCAACCACATATCCCGAAAAGAGATCGACCCAGACCAATAATTCAGTGTTGCCTTTAAAGATCTAGGCAGCGATGGAATATGATCCATGGAAATAATCTGGAACGGATAAGTAGATTGAAAATTTCCCGGAGACTCTCCATTAATAACAGGACGTCCTTTTCCAGTCTCGCAGTCAGTGCAGTCGCTTACATATCGCTGTACACTGCGATACAGGCCTCCCAATGAAAAAAGAGATCGAATCCGTTGATACGTCCTACCGATTCCCTGGTGCCCTCCTTCCAAACTGGCATGGTAGTGATGCAGAAAATCTTGCTGAAGAGTTTCTGGCACCACCAAACGAGCAATTCCATCGCGATCTACCGAATTTTTCATAGCTCCCGGGCAAAAAATAGAAGATCGCTTTCATCCACTTCGTAATTACTTGCAATTTTGGCGCATGACTTCGCTTCTTCCATACTGAGATCGTTATATCACCAATCAGAAAAATCTTTAGGTTAGCGATCCAACATTCCTCATCCTGAGCTTGTCCTATGCGATCGCTTCGCATTTGCTGCACAAATTCTGCTTGCAAAATCTCGGGTGGTTGACGTCTTCTACGGGTTGATCTGGTAATCGCAAAACCTTTAACCACCGATTTGGTCTGCTTCGACTTCAACAACTCATCCAGTCTATTAAGAGTAATGAGATCTTGGCGATCTCCTTCCGAAGTGATGACCACACCTTGTTCCTTCTGTAAAGCAGTACTCGCCAGTCGATCTGCACTTTGGTTCCAGTCGCGCTTCATATGTAAAAACTCATGGGTCGGCCATGATCGAAGCTTCTCCATTGCCTTCTGTCTCAACAACTGCAGTCCCGGAGCTTTGCAATCGATTTCACCCCGCATCTGTCGAATCACTAGTTTGGAGTCGCCACAAATGATAACTCGTCCCCTAGTCTGATTCTCCAACAGATCAAAGCCTAATAGTAAACCCCGATATTCGGCTTCGTTCACTGTTAAGTCCGTTGCATATTACGATGCAGCAGCCACAATAGTCCACTCAGGAAGTTTCCATATTATCGCACTGTATGATCCACCCTTTCGCTTGGTTCGTGCCGATCCATCGAAACTGACGACCAAGAGACTTTCATCTTCTTCCACCGTAGGCGGTGGCATACTTAGAGTTTGCCTTGGCTGTTTCCGGGGAGCGATCGCAATCAACACTTCGTCGACTTCTTCACGGGGAGTCACACTTGCAGCCAGGGCACCAAGTATTTCATCTTCGCCCTTTTCACATTTCTTGATCTCCAAAGCCCAAGTCGATAATAATGCGGCCCACCTACCTAGCCTGACATTGAGACCGGAGGATTGCACCAACCAGGCCATCGTCGAGAAACGCGTAAGAGCTTTAATCTCTCGCGAGACTAGCATGCAATAACATAAATCCAAAATCCGAAGTAAAGCTAGTATCTCCTTCTCGACCATTCCGTAATTGATCTCATTAGGCTTCAGCGTTCGGCTTGTAAACGTAACTGGCCAGTATATACCATCATACTACTGCAACAAAGCTGCTGAAACTGCCCATTTACTCGCATATACGACAATTACCGGAGGCCGATCTGGATCGAAGTGTTTGAGGATAGGGGTATTAGCGATCTTGGCTTTCAACATGATGAGTGCGATCATCGCTTTTTCCCATCGAGTCCGTCCTTCTGGATCCGGATCGTCCCCAATATCGAACTTTTGATCTGAATCATTCCTGGTGGCGATAGTCGAATCCAATGCATTCATCTTATGAGAACAGCGGATTTCATGGAAATCTGCTTCCCGTAATTCATATAGCACTGACGCATAAATCGCAAAGTCTTCGACAAATCGACTATAGTAATGTGGTTGAGTGGATTCTCAAACAACGTGAGAGAGCCACAAACACACACAGCGCCGGACTGCCGACTTACGGAGGGGGTACCCCGATACCGTGTCGCGTCAACCTTGGGTCTCACCTTGTGTACCCGTCGGCTTGGCTGGTCTTGCTCCTCGTTAGACGCAGAAGACTTAAAGACTTGGTCTTTGTATAGGATTTGGACTTGGTGGTCCCCGAGTGGATATACTTCACTTGGGACCGGGTTTCTTGGGCTCATCGACTTAGTAGAGAGCGATGCACCTGGTACTATGTACCCCTTCGGTGGCTGACTGTTCTTGGTCCTTGGACCCCTTTGTGTTCTTCCCCGTAGGGAAACCGCTTCCTATAGCGGGTCGTAGAATGGGTACGAACTTACAGGCCAAAATACTTCCTGGGGTTCGTTCGAGCTTGAATCTTACCACACGTCTGTCTTCAACGGGGGGCCAAAATAAATCCCTTCCCCGGTACAGGTGGATAGATCGAAAAAAGCTCGCACTTGAGTCTTGACACTAACTTGACACCTCAGGCCAACTATCCTGAGGTTTAACTTGCGTTGCTTGAGCCGTCACCTCACCTGACGTCGGTGGGTCAAAGGGTATCCCGCCCGGGATAGGTGAGGTGACGGAGAAGCTTGAAGGAAGTGTGGTGGAGGGGATTCTCAAACAACGTAAGAGATACACAAACACGCACAGCACCGGACTGCCGGCTTACGGAGGGGGTACCCCGATACCGTGTCGTGTTGGCCTTGGGTCTCACCTTGTGTACCCGTCGGCTTGGCTGGTCTTGCTCCTCGGTTCACGTAGAAGACTTAAACTTGGTCTTTGTATAAGATTTGGACTTGGTGGTCCCCGAGTGGATATACTTCACTTGGGACCGGGTTTCTTGGGCTCAATCGACTTAGTCGAGAGCGATGCACCTGGTACTATGTACCCCTTTGGTGGCTGACTGTTCTTGGTCCTTGGACCCCTTTGTGTTCTTCCCCGTAGGGAAACCGCTTCCTGTAGCGGGTCGTAGAGTGCTAACACTTACTTACACCTCAGGCCAACTATCCTGAGGATTAACTTGCGTGGCTTGAGCCGTCGAAAACCTGCTGACGTCGGGGTCCAAAGGGTATCCCGCCCGGAATAGTTGAAGCGACGAAGAAGCTTAGGAGGGGCGCTTAAAGCTGTCACGTGGAATGCAAATTCGAGTGTGTTTATTTACCTTATACCTTGTATGCTTTTCTTGCCTAACCCTAACCCTTTGATCTGGATAGTGCCACGTGCCGACTCTTGGAGGAAGGACTGGCTCCTTGATACCCTGTACTTTCTGTAATCTTCGATATTCTGTGTACCGGTTCTGCACCCTCGGACATTGGCCCTGGTACCCCGGTACCCCTGGGCCCCTGTACCCCTGGGTCCCTGTACCCTTAGGCCCCTGGGCCCCTGGGCCCCGGCACCCTGCCCGGTACCCTGGCACCCCTAGGCCCCTGGGCCCCGGTATCCTGGTACCCCTGGGCCCCTGTTACCTGGGGTCCACATGTTGCCTGGGGTCCACATGTTACCTGGAGTCCACCTGTCACCTGGGTCAACCTGTCACCTGAGGTCCACTGGTCACCTGGGTCCACATGTTGTCTGGGTCAACCTGTTGCCTGGGGTCCACCGGTCGCCTGGGTCCACCTGTTGTCTGGGACTCACCTGTTACCTGGGGTCAACTTGAGCTGTCCTAGCAGCACTGGTCCTTTGGTCTGTAGTGTAGGACATCCTAGTATCTTCTCCGAACTCGGGGCCTTGGACCAATTCGGGACCCTGGTCACTCCCTGTCACTCATTCAAGAGAGTGACCGAGATCTTTCACGCCAGTTATTATAATAACTACGAAGGGCCCCCCATTTCTCTGGCACTTCTCCACAGAAGCGCTTGGAGCTGCCACGTGTAATGCAAATTCGAGTGTGTTTATTTTTCTTATTCTCTGTATGCTTTTCTTGCCTAACCCTAACCTTTCGCTCTAGATGACACCACGTGTCAACTTGTGGACTAACAACTGGCTCTTTTGGGACATAGGACTTGTACCAGCTCAGATCTTTAAGAAAGCCTTGTACTTTCTATAACATGGAGTCCACCGGTCGCCTGGCGTCCACCGGTCACCTGGGGTTCACCTGTTGTCTGGGGTCCACCGGTCACCTGGTTATACCGGTCACCTTGGGTCCGCCTATTACCTGGGGTCCACCTGTCGCCCGGGGTCTACCTGTTCTGGGGTCCACCGGTCACTTGTGGTCCACCGGTCATCTGGGTCCACCTGTCACATGGGGCCCACCAGTAGCCTGAGGTCCACCAGTCGCCTGGGGCCACCTGTCACCTGGGGTCCACCTGTCGCCTGGGGTCCACCTGTTGTCTGAGGTCCACCGGTCTCCTGTAACTGGTAAGCCTGTCCCTGTTGACTGGTACCCCTGTCCCCGGTAACTGGTACCCCTGTCCCCGGTAACTGGTACCCCTGTCCCCGGTGACTGGTACCCCAGTCCCCGGTGACTGGTACCCCTGTCCCCGGTAGCTGGTACCTCTACTGGTACCCCTGTCCCTGGTGACTGGTACCCCTGTCCCCGTTGACTGGTACCCCTGTCCCCGGTAACTGGTATCCCTGTCCCCGGTAACTGAAAACCCTGTCCCTGGTGACTAGTACTTCGGTCCCTGGTGACTAGAAACCCTGTCCCTGGTGACCCTTGATTGAACCTTGGGACCTTGTTAGGCCTGGGCCCTTGTACCCTAAGGCCCCTGTACCCTGGTACCCTGGGTCCTTGGTACCCTGGGCCCCGATTCTCCTGGCACTTCACCACAGTAATTCAAGCTTCCCAGAAACGATTGCATCGATCGCAACGTTTTTGGGAACGGAATATTCACCAGCGATCCCAATTTTTTTGATGAGCTTCTTTTCCTGCAAGTGAGACTTGGTGACCCAGTTAGTCCACCTTACGTCGTCCCCAAAACCTTTTAGCAAGACTGATCGACAAATTCCATTCATTGCATACTTCTAACAATCGCTTTACCTTATCATATAAGGAGGCCCACGATGTTGCTAGAATCAGTATGTCATCAATATATGACCTTCGACCGAGCACAGATGGCTTCTGGCTAGTATCCGGTTCGCCTTCAGTGAATACATCAACCAGTTTTGGCGATCCCGTTACCGTATCAGTGGGGTCGAGTGATCCTGTGGCAATTGCGTTTGGATCCGTACCGATCTTGAGGTATCCATACCGTGCATTATCAATTAGACGTTGGTAAATCTGCGGAGCGTTTTTTAGCCCAAACGGCATTCGTAACCACTCGAACAGACCTGACGGCGTGATAAAAGCCGAAATCATCCTTGCTCGCTCGGTCATTTCCACGACCCAAAATCCGCTCGCCATATCCAGCGAACAATACCACATAGCTTTATCCATATCTTGCAATAATTCGCTAATCAGAGGCATCGGATACACCATCAATCTCGTGAGCTAATTCACCCGCCGATAGTCAATACACAAACGAATGTCGACACCATTCTTTTTTATAATTACCACAATCGGCGAATCTCATGGTGATGTCGACGGCTGGATAATCCTGGCTGATAGTAATCCTTTGATTAGGTCAGCTAACTTCTCGCGAAATTTGGGAGCGACCGGTCGTACTCGTTGTGCGATCGGGTGTGCTCCACCAACATCTATATCACATACTGCCCCTCGAGCTGCAGGAGGAAGCGCATTTCCTTTGCCGATGAGTAAGTGTCGGTTCGCCCAAATTAATTGCCGTAGACCTTCTTGGTCCTTGGTTAGAGGAACTCCCGGATCGCCCACTTGGATATCATCAATCGTAACTTCTTCGGTGGATGACACAATCTCAGGCAAGACAGCCATATGCTGATCCACGTCTTCGGCATACAATTCACCACTCTCGTGATAATACATCGAGTCTTCAGGCTTCATCTTTACACTTCCTCCGTCTAAATTACATTCGTCGTTGATAGTCGTAGTATCACTAGCTTGCTCTTGTTCTAGCAGATCGCGATCCAGATCGGCCAGATTGCGGTCCTCAACTACCGGATCGGCCAGATTGCGGTCCTCAACTACCGGATCGACCAGATCGCGGTCATCAACTACCGGATCGACCAGACCTCGGTCATCGCGATCCAGATCGGCCAGATCGCGGTCATTACCTACCGGATCGGCCAGATCGCGGTCATTAATTGTCGGATCGGGGTCATCGATTGCCAGATCAGCCAGATCGCGGTCATTAATTGTCGGATCGCGCTCCATACATTTCTGTGTATAGTTATTGTGGGTGTAATTATCTTCACCCCACGGCCCTTGCGCGTGATCGACATTTGACATCCCTCCGATCGCATTGATCACCCATGGAGATTGCGCTACTTGTTCACTTTCATCTTCGATCACCAGACTTCTACATTATTTCCACCGATTCCTCTTATCGCATCGCATTCATCATTGGATCGTGTCGTGAGTTTCACCGTTTCCGTAGTCCTTTCTTCTGCTTCCTCCTCTGAGCGTGTTAAGATCCTCTTTGGTGTAGGGTACGAAGGATGATCCACTAGCGGTCCGGTATATTCTTCCGGTGGTTCTTCTTCCCGATCCGTTGTCGCTTCGAACGCTAATGTCTGCCATTCGTTATACCGACGCGATCCCACCGTGACATATTTTGGGGACCGAGGTATCATATCAGCGACCATCCACCAACCTAATGACGATCCATGACTTAAAGTCACTTCTTGATCGCCGATATTAGTCAGTTGTAAGTACTTGATCTGACCAGGTCCCGTAGTCACTGTGGGCATCCATTTCGGATCACGCCTCACCCAGATCTTGGCCTTAGGAGGACTAACTCCGATCTTCACTTCGGTCGATTTACCCACGGGAATCACCCCAAATTGATCCGGAATTGTGATCGCTTGTATAGTAGCCCGATACGGGGGTCTTCGTCCACCCAGAAGTATCCTGACCTCATCGTGCAAACAAAGTGTTCCATCTACTAAATCCAGGCGTATTCCAGCCGGTACCATAGAATCCATTCCTAGGATCGCGTCTTGACCTACTTGATCTTCTACCCAAGCATCGAAATAGTAGACTAATGATCCATTCAGCGTGATCTTGATTCTTGTACGACCGTCCGTCATGTATGTGTTCTCACCAATCCCAACACATTCTTGCCTCTGACCCTCGTCAATGACACATCCTACCTTACGAGCAAAGGTGGTGTCGACGATCGAGACTTCGGCTCCAGAATCAAACAACATAGTCGCCTTTTCATTGTTGATTTTGCCCGTTGCTTGGCTTGCTTGAACCATTTTCCTGGGGTATGATATTCCCAATAACCCCGTGATTCAACTGGTTATAAGCCGAGCTCCATTTTCGCAGGCGATCGGGCATATTCATCATCTCTTACGACGCTTGATATTGAACGCAGAAATTTGAATCTTCACATGTATTATTCTGGTCGATCTGAGTGTTAACGTCCTGATCTATCGATCTTCTTTCCTCAAATGCATAAATGCAGAGCCTAGAACGCTCGGCTCGTACCAGATTCCAACCTGGCGAGCGTCGTAGTTTAACATTTCTTCAGCCTTCGGCGGAAGCATTCCAGCATGCTTGGTTGGAACATACCACTTGCGTATCAGGTTGTAGAATTCTTCCATCCGACACTTTCCACTCTCATGAACATCTCTGCAGGCGGAACAGGTGTAAAAACACTTATCCGAAGGGTGTCCCTTGCGACCACACTTCTGACACATTAGCCTCTTCCAACATCCACGATCATCATGTTTCTTTGATCCACAATGGGTACAAGCCTTCTGATTCCCCATGCGATCTGGACTGCGATCTTGATCCAAATGGTCCGATCCAGCACGTTGATCATTGAATTTCTTCACGCGATCCGGTACTGTAGCCACACAAAGGTTGCGTCGATCTGTTTCGGCACCTGATCCACTAATATTCGAGTCTGACTCGCTGCTACTGCCTTCCAGACGAATCGCTCTCACGGCACGAGTTGGTTTCGAGGGTGTCGGAGTGGATGCCGACGCATATCGCTGACGAAATTTGCTTGACCCCATTGCACTCGGATACTGTCTCCCTTCCATGCGTTGATATGTTCGAAGAGTCTCTTCCATATCGTCGGCATCTCCAAGGCGTAACAACGTCAATTGCTTAGCCAGATCGCGATCGTCGAGCGTACCAATGAAATGTCCACATGTTCTCGGCGAATTGAAGGCGATCCTTCCCGAATGAGGATTTTTGCTCGGATCGAGGCTACATTCAGCCGATACAAATATTCCAATGGAGTTTCATCAGATCGCTTCTTCGCATGGTAATATTGTCTCCCGACAGACATACCATATCCACAATATTGGATCATGAAGGTTTCCAGCAACGACTTCCATGAATTCCGGGTGGATCGGCTAAGCTGGATGTACCAATTTCGCGCCGGCCCCATGAGTAAGTCACCAAAAACTAGACATTTTTAAAATATTAACTCTAACACATCGTCCGGGGCTTGATCGCGTAAGAATGCAGACTTGGCCTTGTTGACCCAGCTTCTCGCCCGATCTTCGTCCTTGTCCCGTCCTGTGAATTCTTTCAGGTCTGCGATCGCATACATTCGAATTCGCTGGGTGACAAGTCCACCATTAGGTACAGTGCCTGCACTTGCAACTTGTGGCCGTCGTAGATCCTCCAGCCCCAAATCGTCTGGATCGTAATTATTGGATCGCTATTGACGCGATCCGGCCGATTCCATGTCCACATCCGAAATGCAGACTTTTGGGGTATTTATGGAGATCGCGGATCGACTAGCGATCATGCGAGCTTGATCCTGTTCATACTTCCTCATAGCAGCTTCAAAGTAGGACTGCAGCTGCCCTGATCCAGTCACATTCGTATCTCCAGCTGCGGATGTCGTTGGCGACTGTACTTCGGCCTTGTTCGGTACAAGTCGTTCACGAATGTGTGCTGCACCAGCCGGTCCAAGTGACATTCGCTGAATGTTGATCGAGGTATCCGACTCCCCTTCAGATTCCGCTGACATATATTGTGACGATCCAGTATGATAACCTTTTGGAATATCTACGATCGGTTGGATCGCCTGGTCTACTGGATCGCATTCTCCAGTTAGCGGAACTAACTTCGAAAAAAGAGATCGCCCTGCCTGGATCACGCGATCATGATTGCATTCCAGCAGCACCTGTGCGTCAAAAGCTCCAGCGGTGAATCCAGCGTTTTGGAGCAACTCCATAAGCCGACGGATCGCTTCCAACTGGTTTGGTGTCGGAATGGGAGCTGAAATTGGTCCTCGTAGCGATCCAATTAACTTCGGTTTCAAAATCTTTAAAACTGGATCGCTTGACAACAAATCTTTAAGCGCCTTCCAATGAAAACACCATTCCAGCTGATCCAGTTGCCATCCTTTCGCCTTGTCTTCCTCATGCGCCAGCTTCATGATGGCATCCTCATGTTCCGATTCAGAGGCCTTCATCTTCACTCGAGATGGCTTCGAATTCTTCTTCTTCGAATTCGGAGTGGTTTTGGATAAATTTCCTTCGGTTTTAACCGTAGGATTTTTATCCAGCGGATCGCGTTTTGCAACGCGATTCGCAGGGGTCCTCGAAAGGACCTGGGGAAGGGGTAGAGGTTTTTCTTCCAGATCAATCTCTTGATCTTCCTCTTTTGTTTTCTTTCATCTGCGCCCCTCCCAAAACGCTGATGATCCGGGGATCTTTTTTCTTCACACGTCTGCGGTGATCCCTTTGCCGCTGACGCTTCAATCCCAGGTTCAATTTTGACCTTTACATCTTCTCTTAGGGACTCACGGTGAAATCCCGAGTCACCAGAAGATCCGGGCACGCGCACCATTGTGGTGGAGTGGGATTCGCAAAATTGCTGATGCGATCCCAACTCTCCACTGGCGCCCGGACGACCGACTAACGGAGCGGGTACCCCGATTCCGTGTGTATAGCCTTCCTCACCTTGTGTACCCGTCGGTAGGGCGGGTTGCTCTCTTCTCGGTAGACTTGAGTCGATGTTGATCCTAATTGGGTTAGGGATAGGGGGTTTGGTTATCTTGCGGAAATCTTCACAAGATAAACCGAGTACTTGGTGTGATCTTCCCAATCGATCACGGTTATCCAATAAAACGAAGCTTGAATCTTCTGACCACTTGAGCAGAACCTTCTGACCACTTGATCCGTCCTGCACTTGCTTCGCCTTGCCCTACGTGTTTTATCTGCGTCCGATCGCAGTTGAGTTGTGTTGAGAGTTCTTGCAATCTCTGGCCAAACAATCCAGGGATATGACTTGCGCAGTGTGTAGGCTTCTTCGAGACGTCGGGTGGCCAAAGAATCCAGCCCGGAAGAGAAGTCGACACGTGTATTAGAAGTAAAATTGAACTCTGTTAATGTTAACCAATCAAATACCAAAACCTACGATTCTGCCTATCTGTATATTCCAGGATCTATCACCACGTGTCACCTTTTCAAAAAAAATCAGATCTCGATATGTGGTCCACCCCAATTGCCTTTTCCATCCCGATCCATCCGCGATCTTGCCTTATCCTTGGATCGCGATCTGAATCAGATCGCGTATCAGCTCAGGATCGCAATCGATCCATAATGCGTAATCCTTGTGAGTTGGGTCGCGATCTAGGTCTGATCGCGGATCTACGTTGGATCGCGATTCTGAGTCGGATCGCGCTATACCTTGGATCGCGGTTCTGAGGCGGATCGCGGTTCTTAGTCGGATCGCGTTTTATCTTAGATCGCGCTCAGTCTTGGATCGCGCTTCTGATTCGGATCGCGGTTCTTAGTCGGATCGCGGTTATGAGTCGGATCGCGGTTTTGAGTCGGATCGCGGTTTACCCCTTAGATCGCGCTCAGTCTTGGATCGCGGTTCTGAGTCAGATCGCGGTTCTTAGTCGGATCGCGATCAGCCTTGGATCGCGTTCAACCTTGGATCGCGGTTCTGAGGCGGATCGCGGTTCTTAGTCGGATCGCGATCAGCCTTGGATCGCGTTCAGCCTTGAATCGCGGTTCTGATTCGGATCGCGCTCAGTCTTGGATCGCGGTTCTTAGTCGGATCGCGGTTCTAAGCCGGATCGCGGTTCTGAGTCGGATCGCGGTTTACCTTGGATCGCGCTCACTCTTGGATCGCGGTTCTAATTCGGATCGCGGTTCTTAGTCGGATCGAGAACAATCTTGGATCGCGTTCAGCCTTGGATCGCGCTTCTGATTCGGATCGCGGTTCTTAGTCGGATCGCGGTTCTGAGTCGGATCGCGGTTCTGAGTCGGATCGCGCTCAGTCTTGGATCGCGATTCTGAGTCGGATCGCGCTCAGTCTTGGGTCGCGATCGAACCTGGGTGTGTGGTCTACATAACTTGGATCGCGATCTCCACTCAACGAAATTTGTTTAGCCGCTCTTCCACATAAGGGGGGGGGATTTTGTGGTTTTTCTTTATATTCCACCTTGATCTAAATAGCAGAGCTTCTCCCCGGACTGCAGGTCCTCCGATCCTTCTTCCTTCTTGATCACTGGCGATCCGGTTTCCAGTGTTTTGGTTGTCCCTTGGTCTATCTTGACCGTTGTCTTTTCTTCTTCGCGGGACTCACGGTGAAATCCCGCGTCTCCCGAAGATCCGGGCACGCTCACCATTGTGGTGGAGCGGATTCTCAAACGACGTGAGAGAACCACAAACACGCACAGCACCGGACTGCCGACTTACGTAGGGGGTACCCCGATACCGTGTCGTGTTAGCCTTGGGTCTCACCTTGTGTACCCGTCGGCTTGGCTGGTCTTGCTCCTCGTTAGACGCAGAAGACTTAAAGAATTGGTCTTTGTATAAGATTTGGACTTGGTGGTCCCCGAGTGGATATACTTCACTTGGGACCGGGTTTCTTGGGCTCATCGACTTAGTAGAGAGCGATGCACCTGGTACTATGTACCCCTTCGGTGGCTGACTGTTCTTGGTCCTTGGACCCCTTTGTGTTCTTCCCCGTAGGGAAACCGCTTCCTGTAGCGGGTCGTAGAGTGTTGACACTTACTTGACACCTCAGGCCAACTATCCTGAGGATTAACTTGCGTGGCTTGAGCCGTCGAAAACCTGCTGACGTCGGGGTCCAAAGGGTATCCCGCCCGGAATAGTTGAAGCGACGAAGAAGCTTAGGAGGGGCGCTTGGAGCTGCCACGTGTAATGCAAATTCGAGTGTGTTTATTTTTCTTATTCTCTGTATGCTTTTCTTGCCTAACCCTAGCCTTTCGCTCTAGATGACACCACGTGTCAATTTGTGGACTAACAACTGGCTCTTTTGGGACATGGGACTTGTACCGGCTCTGCACTTTAAGGAAGCCTTGTAATTTCTATTACCTGGGGTCCACTGGTCACCTAGGTCCACCGGTCATTTGGGTCCACCAGTCACCTGGGGTCCACCAGTCACATGGGGCCCACCAGTCGCCGGGGGTCTAACGGTGACCTAGGTCCACCGGTCATTTGGGTCCACCGGTCACCTGGGTCCGCCTATTACCTGGGGTTTACCGGTCGCCTGGGGTCTACCTGTTCTGGGGTCCACCGGTCACTTGGGGTCCACCAGTCACCTGGGACCACCTGTCGCCTGGGGTCCACCGGTCTCCTGGGTCCACCTGTCACCTGGGTCCACCAGTCACCTGGGGTCAACCGGTCACCTTGGGTCAACCTAAGCTGCCCTAGCGGCACTGGACCTTCGGGCTGTAGTGTAGGGAAACCTAGTACCTTCTCCGAACTCGGGACCTTGGACCAGTTCGGGGCCCTGGTCACTTCCTGTCACTCATTCAAAAGAGTGACCGAGATCTTTCACGCCAGTTATTATAATAACTACGAAGGGGCCCCCATTTCTCTGGCACTGGTCCACACTATTGATGATTGATTACGATGCACATAAGGTTGCTGCCGATGCACCTTATACTAATAATTTTGTTGCCAACAGCATATCGACTCCTGACGCGATTCTTTCCATCGCGTCTCCCGTTGCCAATTTTGCTCCAAAAGAGAATACGTCGCCTGTAAGTTCGGCTGCAGTAACCGAATTTCTACTATTACGACAAAGAATCACGCGTTTTGTGCGTGATGCATTACAAGAGGCAGTCGACAAGCAAAAGGAGAATGCAGACAGAAGAGGACGAAAGAATATGTTGATATTTCGAGAAGGTGACAGAGTATTGTTATTAACAAGTGGATTCCCGAACACCTCAGTGACGAATCTGGGCGCTTATAAGTTAGCGCCAAGATATTTTGGCCCATTTCGGGTTGTTAAGGTGCCTGGTGACGCTTACACGCTAGACATACCTGCATCTATGCGTTTGCACCCGACGTTCTACGTCGGGCGTCTCAAGGCTTACCTGCCGGCGGATCTCCCTTAGAATCGTCCCCGCTCTTCTGTGCCGGCTCAAAATCCGACATCCCTTGACGACGACGTTGACGACGACTGGGATCAAGTCCTGCCCGAACGCATGCAGACTCGATCTGGTGGGGCCCTCCGAACGCAGTCGTCTCAAGTTGACATAGGCGTTCAACCAGTATCAGCTGCTCACGTCGAGTCCGCTCAGCAGCCTCAGTCGCAGCATCCGCACGATCTTGAGCCCTCTCATCCATCTCGCGAGCATCAAGTAGGGCATTCTTCGATTCCTCGGCTTCAGCGCGGAGTAGGCGCAGCTCATCATTCGACTGTACAGGCGCCCGATTACGAGAATCGGCGCTCATCGCCAGAGGCCTTCCGTCGTGATGCTCCTCCTCCATTAGTCGATGCATCGGGTGCGCGACGTTGGATTGTCGACCGAATTGTCTATCACGAGTATCACAAGCCTCAGGCGCCGAGTAATAATTCGGCGCCCATGAAGAAGCATGTCGAGAAACATTATAGGGTTCGCTGGTTTTGATATTCCCCGGCGAACGATACATGGGACGCTGTCCCAAGATGTCCCGGACGTGGTCGAGGACTACGAGTCCCGTAGAAAGACGGTGACCGCGACCGACGCTGCCAGTTCCATCCCCGATCTCGCGAGCCGTAATGCTCGCGAGCAACGAAACCACGACGACCTCCCTAGCGACTCCGAGACCGAGACCTATTACAAGGCTCGGGAGCATACGGATGATACGGTTGACGACCTCAGCTACGTGAATGCCGTCGGCGATCGTAAGGACGCGCTCTCACTCGCCTTAGCTCGGACACCTGGAGCTACGAAAGGCTTCTCTCATAACGGGCAATCCATGTACGAATATGATCGGGCATGCCTCGCGCATGCCTCGCCCACACACTAAGTCGTCCCATTCCTGCCGGACCGGTCGCGATCGGCCCATGTTGCACGTTGGACATCCCTCACGAATGTGGACGTAACAAAGGTGATACTCGTCACAAGTCATACGACAGATGCGCCGGCGCAGGTCGCCAATAGCGTGTCTATTACGCGTTCCCTCGCGATCGCCTAACCAGGACGTGAAGGACGTTCCTTCACGTCGGCTTGCGTTCCAGCGCCTGATGAAGACACATTAAGACCTCTTCAACGCATCGTCGGTATATGCGCTGTTCGTCGCCTTGCCTCTCACTGTACTGTATCGCGTGAAAAGGTCCTTCATGACCTCCAGTGGCTCGGGTTCGACAGCACCTTCAAGACCATACAAGCGCCACGGTTTCAAATCCCAATTAATGACTTGCGGCGCCTGCTCTCTTCGGATTGTCGCCTGGTGTCCCCAGTTATAGTTGTCAAAAATGTCGTTTCGTGGACGTTCAGAACCCTTGCTGCTCAATCATGACTACTGAGCAGATTCGAGGTTACGCCGTTGGTCGAGAATAAAATTTCTGCGATTCGCGCTTACGTTGAGGTAAGCGCAACTTAGAGAGGGGGTGATGTAATGGGTCTACCTATTACATAAGTATTTATAGGATTAATACATAATTACATAAGTAGGCATAGGGCAGTATCCGATTAGCGGATACTGCGCGTCATTTTATTATTGGTTTATTATTGGGGTGCCAGACCCAATAATTAGCCAATAATAAATTGACTTCCATATTATGTGGTTCACATGAGCTGGGGAACATATTCGAACTTACTGCGAATCGAAACTAAATTAAAAATAATTAGAGTTATATTTACGAATTAATTAAGAGCGCTTCCTCAACGCCCTTTTAGTGTAAGACGGTAACGGGTCCTTAGCCCATTACATGTACCCCGATACCCTGGGACCTGGTGTGGAGAAGCGAAGGAGTGAATTTGGCAAAGTGTGATCGCATATTTTTGGTTAAGTCCGAAATGGCCAATATTGATGAATCGCGATCTCGCAGAAAAGTTTCGAGATGATTGCAATTGGGATGGAATGGGATGGAAAACAGTGAATGGTGTAGTTTGCACTTCTATGTGGGGTCAAATATGGCCTAGGAACTACGCAACTGCGATCTCCAGTATTTTTCGATGGCGATCCGCGTGAACGCGATCGCTAAGAAGGAGGATTGGTACATCCAAGTATGTGAAAGACGGTCTGGTGTGGATCACGTTGCTATGGAAGACTGGAATGAGGTGGACATGACATGTCATATAGATGGGCCATCTCACATGACCCGAGAAACGGTGAAGAGGACAAGTCGTGATCCGGCGGACCGCGATCCGATACTAAAATAAGTACCGCGATCCGATATTGATTATTAGTACCGCGATCTGATATTGATTATTAGTTCCGCGATCCGATACTAAAATGGTATTAGATCCGAGCGAGGTAGCGATCCAGATCGCGGCGATATTGGAGTGGACCACATGACAAGATCTGATTTCTCCGAAAGGGCGATACGTAACAATAGATCCTGAGCTACAGATAGGCAAGATCATAAGTTTTGGTATTTGATTGGTTAACTTTAACAGAGTTCAATTTGCTTCTAAGTACACATGTCGACTTCTCTATTCCGGGCTGGATATTTGACCTCCCGACGCCGAGACTATCGACTACAAGTGCACCCTGGATTATTTGCCCAGGTGAAAGAATTCTCAACACAACAACTCAACTGCGATCGGACGCAGAAACAACAAGTAAGGGCAAGGCAAGCAAGTGCAGGACGGCTCAAGTGGTCAGAAGGCAAGCGTATCAAGTATCAACCAATTGGATAAGGCGATCTCAAGGGAGATCAGGGCGACTCAAACATAGCACCAAGAACAACTGCGATCGTGTAAGGAGTTCCTCTCGATCGCCCCCACATATCCCTAACACAATCAAGTTCAACATCGACTCAAGTCTACCAAGAAGAGAGCAACCCGTCCTACCGACGGGTACACAAGGTGAGGAAGGCTATACACACGGAATCGGGGTACCCGCTCTGTTAGTCGGTCGTCCGGGCGCCAGTGGAGAGTTGGGATCGCATCAGCAATTTTGCGAATCCCACTCCACCACAATGGTGCGCGTGCCCGGATCTTCTGGTGACTCGGGATTTCACCGTGAGTCCCTAAGAGAAGATGTAAAGGTCAAAATTGAACCTGGGATTGAAGCGTCAGCGGCAAAGGGATCACCGCAGACGTGTGAAGAAAAAAGATCCCCGGATCATCAGCGTTTTGGGAGGGGCGCAGATGAAAGAAAACAAAAGAGGAAGATCAAGAGATTGATCTGGAAGAAAAACCTCTACCCCTTCCCCAGGTCCTTTCGAGGACCCCTGCGAATCGCGTTGCAAAACGCGATCCGCTGGATAAAAATCCTACGGTTAAAACCGAAGGAAATTTATCCAAAACCACTCCGAATTCGAAGAAGAAGAATTCGAAGCCATCTCGAGTGAAGATGAAGGCCTCTGAATCGGAACATGAGGATGCCATCATGAAGCTGGCGCATGAGGAAGACAAGGCGAAAGGATGGCAACTGGATCAGCTGGAATGGTGTTTTCATTGGAAGGCGCTTAAAGATTTGTTGTCAAGCGATCCAGTTTTAAAGATTTTGAAACCGAAGTTAATTGGATCGCTACGAGGACCAATTTCAGCTCCCATTCCGACACCAAACCAGTTGGAAGCGATCCGTCGGCTTATGGAGTTGCTCCAAAACGCTGGATTCACCGCTGGAGCTTTTGACGCACAGGTGCTGCTGGAATGCAATCATGATCGCGTGATCCAGGCAGGGCGATCTCTTTTTTCGAAGTTAGTTCCGCTAACTGGAGAATGCGATCCAGTAGACCAGGCGATCCAACCGATCGTAGATATTCCAAAAGGTTATCATACTGGATCGTCACAATATATGTCAGCGGAATCTGAAGGGGAGTCGGATACCTCGATCAACATTCAGCGAATGTCACTTGGACCGGCTGGTGCAGCACACATTCGTGAACGACTTGTACCGAACAAGGCCGAAGTACAGTCGCCAACGACATCCGCAGCTGGAGATACGAATGTGACTGGATCAGGGCAGCTGCAGTCCTACTTTGAAGCTGCTATGAGGAAGTATGAACAGGATCAAGCTCGCATGATCGCTAGTCGATCCGCGATCTCCATAAATACCCCAAAAGTCTGCATTTCGGATGTGGACATGGAATCGGCCGGATCGCGTCAATAGCGATCCAATAATTACGATCCAGACGATTTGGGGCTGGAGGATCTACGACGGCCACAAGTTGCAAGTGCAGGCACTGTACCTAATGGTGGACTTGTCACCCAGCGAATTCGAATGTATGCGATCGCAGACCTGAAAGAATTCACAGGACGGGACAAGGACGAAGATCGGGCGAGAAGCTGGGTCAACAAGGCCAAGTCTGCATTCTTACGCGATCAAGCCCCGGACGATGAAAAATGTCTAGTTTTTGGTGACTTACTCATGGGGCCGGCGCGAAATTGGTACATCCAGCTTAGCCGATCCACCCGGAATTCATGGAAGTCGTTGCTGGAAACCTTCATGATCCAATATTGTGGATATGGTATGTCTGTCGGGAGACAATATTACCATGCGAAGAAGCGATCTGATGAAACTCCATTGGAATATTTGTATCGGCTGAATGTAGCCTCGATCCGAGCAAAAATCCTCATTCGGGAAGGATCGCCTTCAATTCGCCGAGAACATGTGGACATTTCATTGGTACGCTCGACGATCGCGATCTGGCTAAGCAATTGACGTTGTTACGCCTTGGAGATGCCGACGATATGGAAGAGACTCTTCGAACATATCAACGCATGGAAGGGAGACAGTATCCGAGTGCAATGGGGTCAAGCAAATTTCGTCAGCGATATGCGTCGGCATCCACTCCGACACCCTCGAAACCAACTCGTGCCGTGAGAGCGATTCGTCTGGAAGGCAGTAGCAGCGAGTCAGACTCGAATATTAGTGGATCAGGTGCCGAAACAGATCGACGCAACCTTTGTGTGGCTACAGTACCGGATCGCGTGAAGAAATTCAATGATCAACGTGCTGGATCGGACCATTTGGATCAAGATCGCAGTCCAGATCGCATGGGGAATCAGAAGGCTTGTACCCATTGTGGATCAAAGAAACATGATGATCGTGGATGTTGGAAGAGGCTAATGTGTCAGAAGTGTGGTCGCAAGGGACACCCTTCGGATAAGTGTTTTTACACCTGTTCCGCCTGCAGAGATGTTCATGAGAGTGGAAAGTGTCGGATGGAAGAATTCTACAACCTGATACGCAAGTGGTATGTTCCAACCAAGCATGCTGGAATGCTTCCGCCGAAGGCTGAAGAAATGTTAAACTACGACGCTCGCCAGGTTGGAATCTGGTACGAGCCGAGCGTTCTAGGCTCTGCATTTATGCATTTGAGGAAAGAAGATCGATAGATCAGGACGTTAACACTCAGATCGACCAGAATAATACATGTGAAGATTCAAATTTCTGCGTTCAATATCAAGCGTCGTAAGAGATGATGAATATGCCCGATCGCCTGCGAAAATGGAGCTCGGCTTATAACCAGTTGAATCACGGGGTTATTGGGAATATCATACCCCAGGAAAATGGTTCAAGCAAGCCAAGCAACGGGCAAAATCAACAATGAAAAGGCGACTATGTTGTTTGATTCTGGAGCCGAAGTCTCGATCGTCGACACCACCTTTGCTCGTAAGGTAGGATGTGTCATTGACGAGGGTCAGAGGCAAGAATGTGTTGGGATTGGTGAGAACACATACATGACGGACGGTCGTACAAGAATCAAGATCACGCTGAATGGATCATTAGTCTACTATTTCGATGCTTGGGTAGAAGATCAAGTAGGTCAAGACGCGATCCTAGGAATGGATTCTATGGTACCGGCTGGAATACGCCTGGATTTAGTAGATGGAACACTTTGTTTGCACGATGAGGTCAGGATACTTCTGGGTGGACGAAGACCCCCGTATCGGGCTACTATACAAGCGATCACAATTCCGGATCAATTTGGGGTGATTCCCGTGGGTAAATCGACCGAAGTGAAGATCGGAGTTAGTCCTCCTAAGGCCAAGATCTGGGTGAGGCGTGATCCGAAATGGATGCCCACAGTGACTACGGGACCTGGTCAGATCAAGTACTTACAACTGACTAATATCGGCGATCAAGAAGTGACTTTAAGTCATGGATCGTCATTAGGTTGGTGGATGGTCGCTGATATGATACCTCGGTCCCCAAAATATGTCACGGTGGGATCGCGTCGGTATAACGAATGGCAGACATTAGCGTTCGAAGCGACAACGGATCGGGAAGAAGAACCACCGGAAGAATATACCGGACCGCTAGTGGATCATCCTTCGTACCCTACACCAAAGAGGATCTTAACACGCTCAAAAGAGGAAGCAGAAGAAAGGACTACGGAAACGGTGAAACTCGCGTCACGATCAGATGATGAACGCAGTACAATAAGTGACGTCGGTGATAAAGTTGTAGACGATAAGGGGATCAAGGATGAACATCAACAATCAGCACGATCGCCGTTTATGATTAATGTGATCAAAGGGACGCCAGAAGTCGGTCAAGTAAAGGATGCACCAGTCAAGGAAGCTCGCACCAACGAGGGAATCGATTCAGAATTTATTGATCACTATATGAATCTTGTCAATCATGATTATGGAGATCGCGATTCGACAATTATAGATCGCGATCCAGCAATTATTGATGGTGTTTCTGTGTATCGCGATCCTGCGACTATTGATGATGTAGATCGCGATCCAGCAATTATTGATGGTGTAGATCGCGATCCGGCAATTATCGACATATGTGTGGATCGCGATCCGGCAATTATTAATTTATGTGTGGATCGCGATCCTGCGATAAAGAATCGCGATCCACAATCCCGAAAGATGGAAAATAAGTCCGATGTGGAAAACGAGGGAGAATTTTCGACGAAAAGTGAAGAGGTGAAGCTGGAGAGTCCAACATATTATCATGAAAGTGGCGAGTTGTATGCCGAAGACGTAGATCAACACATGGCAGTTTTGCCAGAAATTGGTCCATCTACAGCCAAAGTCACAATTGATGATATATAAGTGGGCGATCCAGGAGTTTCCCTAACTGAAGATCAAGAAGGATTACGACAATTGATGTGGAAGAGTCGTCATTTGCTTATCGGCAAAGGAAATGCCTTACCTCCAGCGGCACGTGGAGCTGTATGTGATATAGATGTTGGTGAAGCACATCCGATCGCACAACGGTACGACCAGTCGCGCCTAAATTTCGTGAGAAGTTAGCTGACCTAATCAAGGGATTATTATCAACTAAAATCATTCGACCATCGACTTCACCATGGGCCTCGCCAATTGTTGTGATCATTAAGAAGAACGGTGTCGACATCCGTTTGTGTATCGACTATCGACGGGTGAACCAACTGACGAGACTAATGGTTTATCCCATGCCTTTGATAAGCGAACTGCTACAAGACATGAGCAAGGCGATGTGGTATTGCTCTCTGGATATGGCGAGCGGATTTTGGGTCGTGGAAATGACGGAGCGGGCAAGAATGATTTCGGCTTTTATTACACCGTCGGGTTTGTTTGAATGGTTGCGAATGCCATTTGGGCTGAAAAACGCTCCACAGATTTATCAGCGACTTATAGACAATGCGTTGTATGGCTATCTCAAAATCGGCAAGAGTACAACTACGATCGGTGCAGAATCAACAGATTCGAGATTCCCAAATACTGGATCGCCAAGATTGGTTGACGTGTTTTCAGGGGAGAACCGGATAACAGCCAGAATCCTCTGTGCTTGGTAGAAGATCATATATCGATGACATACTGATTCCCGCTACGTCGTGGACCTCCTTATATGAGAAGGTGAAACGATTGCTAGAGGCATGCAGTGAATGGAATCTGTCGATAAGCCTGGCTAAAAGTTTTTGGGGACGACGAAAGGTGGATTACTTGGGACATCAAGTTTCACTCGCTGGAATAGAGGCACATCCAAAAGATCTAGGATCACTTGTGAATATCCCATTCCCAAAGACATTACGATCGATGCAATCTTTTCTAGGGAGTTTGAATTACTATAGCCGATTTATCGAGGATTTTGCGATTTACGCGTCGGTGTTGTACGAATTACGGGAAGCAGATTTCCATGAAATCCGCCGTTTGGATAAGGTGAATACACTGGCCGAAGATGTTGGAAAGAGTAATGATTGTGACTGGCAAGAAACGAATCAACCTAATCCAGATCGAGACCCTGATACAGGGGGCGATCAAGATCGAGAAGGTCGGACTAGATGGGAAAAATCGATGATCGCGTTCACTATGTTGAAAGCCAAGATCGCAAATACCCCGATTCTCAAGCACTTCGATCCAGATCGATCTCCAGTTATTGTCGTTTACGCAAGTAAATGGGCGGTTTCAGCAGCTTTGCTGCAGGAATTTGATGGCATATATTGGCCGGTAACATTTTTCAAGTCGGACGTTGAAGCCGAATGAAATAAATTACGGGATGGTCGAGAAAGAAGTGTTAGCACTTCTCCGGATTCTGGATACATGCTATGCTATGCTAGTCTCGCGAGAGATAAAGGTTTTTACACGTTATTCAACGCTGGCCTGGCTAGTACAATCCTCCGGTCTTAATGGACGACTAGGAAGGTGGGCTGCATTGTTATCGACTTGGACGTTGGAGATTAAGAAATGCGAGAAAGGAGAGGACGAAATACTTGGAGCTTTGGCGGCAAGTATAACGCCCCGTGAAGAAGTCGATGAGGTACTAATTGCGATCGCTCCCCGGAAACAGCCAAGAAGGACTATAAGTATGCCTCCTCCTACGGTAGAAAACACGGAAAGTCTTTTGGTCGTCAGTTTCGATGGATCGGCACGAGCAAAACATAAAGGTGGAGCTTTATAGTGCTATCGTATGGCAATTACCAGAGTGGACAATTTTGGAGGCAGTTTCCAAATATTCAACGGATCTAACGGTGAATGAAGCAGAATACAACGGCATGTTGCTGGGTTTTGAATTACTCGCACACCAGGACAGGGGACGAGTTATAATTTGTGGAGACTCGAATTTGGTGATACGGCAAATGCGTGGTGAAATTGATTGTAAGGCACCAGGTCTGCAATTATTGCGACATAAAGCGTTGGAGAAATTGCGGTCGTGGCCTGCTCATGAGTTTCTACATATGAAACGTGATTGGAATCAGAGCGCAGATCGATTAGCTAGTATCGCATTGCAACGAGAAGAGGGGGCGAGTATGATTACGGATGAGGATCGCCGAGATTTAATTACGCTTAATCGGTTGGATGAATTGCTAAAGCCTTAAGAGACCAAGTCAGTGGTTGAAGTAGCGGCGATCGCTCGATCACCACGCAGAAAACGTCGACAACCACAAATTTTGCAGGAAGAAATGGTGCAGCAGATGAGAAGTGATCGCATACAGCGTGCTCAAGACGAAGAACGCTGGATCGCTAATCTGAAGGCATATTTGGTCGGTGACATTTCGACATTGACGGTTGAGGAAGCGAAATCATGTGACAAGATGACTAATGATTATGAAGTGGATGAAGATAATCTGTTATATTTTTGCCCGGGAACCACAACGAAATACGAAGATCGGGACGAAATCGCTCGTCTGGTGGTGCCCGAAAATCTGCAGCAAGATTTCCTGCATCATTATCATTCTAGTTTAAAAGGGGGTCACCAGGGGATTGGGAGAACCTACGAGCGAATTAAAGCGCATTTTCACTGGAGGTGTTTGTATCGAAGTGTTCAACGCTATGTGAATCAATGCACAGATTGTGAAACTGGAAAGGGACGTCCCGTGATTGATAGAGAATCAACGAGGAATCTACAGTCTACCTATCCTTTTCAAATTATCGCCATGGATCACATACCGTCTCTGCCTAAATCGTTTAAAGGAAATAGCGAGCTACTTATCTGGGTGGATTTATTTTCTGGCTACGTGATCGCCAAAGCAAGTTCGTCGCGAACAGCCCAAACTATCGCTAAAAATTATGAAGAGTGTGTTTTCCGTCGTTTTGGTGCTAGTGAAGCAATACGTCATGACCGAGAGCCCGGGTTTATGTCGGATTTTTTTCGTGCGTTTAACCGAATTATTGGAAAGAAGCAAAGGGCAACGATGGCATATCGACCTCAAGCAAATGGAACTGCTGAGCGTATGGTGCAAACTCTGACTCGTGCATTAAAGATGTATGTCTCTGATGTGAATCAACAAGACTGGGATGAGTATGCCGAACGTCTAACTTTCGCGATCAATACCGCCCAAGATCGGGTGCGTGGCGAAACGCCATTTTTCTTGATTCATGGTTGGGACCCGCGATCTACGTTGGAAGCTACATTACCATTAGGGAGTACGAGGCGTCGGTATCGCGATCCACGAAGGTGGCAATATCATGTGCAGCGGCATTATCAGCGGGCGAGAGAAGCAGTAAATGAGAGACTCAGGACTGTGATCCAAACACGTGCTGATCGCCACAATGAAGATCTCAAGCCTCACGAAATTGAGCCGGGGGCGCAAGTCTGGTTATATTTGGATCGTGTGAAAGAAGGGTACGCTCGAAAGCTAGCACATATGTGGCATGGACCTTTTCGAGCAAAAGAAATGTGTGGAGATCACGCTGTCCGACTGGAGATTGCTGGTACGCCATATCGATTATTTCCCGTCGTACATATATCCAAGTTGAAGAAAGTGAAGACGTTCCCTGATCGTCCAAAAAATTTGCTGACGATCGAAGAAGAATATCGATTCGATTTTGATGAAGCGCTTTTGCCAGAAGACAGTTTTGAAGGTAATCTGGGAGACGATGAATTCGAAGTGGAAAAGATTGTGGATGTACGGTCTGATAGAAAGACACGTTTTGGACGAGTACATAGACAGTTTAAAGTCTACTGGAAAGGTCATGCTAAACCATCCTGGGTGGATGAAGCCGACTTAAATTGTGGTGCCTTATTGCGAGATTTTGAACGTGGCAAGATTAGCCGGAATCGTTTTGAAGTGATGCAATCACATGAAGAGGGATCTGGTGGCTAACGAAGATCGAGTGTTGGGGATGGTATAATATGCAAGAAGGTTGCATAGGATGGTGGAAAGGAAATTTGTGTGTAATGCGTATGGCGATCGAAGGTCTGGAAGACGAGATAGCGGCTAGAGAAGCCCAACAAAAGAAGACAATTTTAACGAAAAGAGAAACAAAATGGAATTGTATTGAACGATCAAGAAGTGTTATCGGATCACGACTGCTGTTTGGGAAAAAAATTACTGGATAAACGGGCGAGAGATGAACCGGGGTGATCCGCGATTGAGGATCGATATTGGTTCCGCCAAGGCTCCGCAGAATCCAATAACGACAGTGCAGTAATCAGGTTGGGAATGTTTTTCTGCTTGCAATCCAAACCAGGATACCATACTGGTATTTCGGAAGACTGAGGGAAATGGAGAAAAAATGGATCCAACAAGATATCCAGATCGCAGTGCCCCATGACTATTCCCCGAAGAACGAATCGAAGTACTGTTTTCCAGCGGGGACCAGATCGTGATCGACGTTGTTTACGCTCCCGGTAAAATTTCGCCAAGTCTGGATCGCTTTCACGCTGCTCCTTCAATAGGTACAACTGATAAGTCGATTCCCAAATCGCGTGCTGGTGCCGATCTTCAAAATCAAGATAATGGACTTTTAATTTGTCGAACCACTCAGTTATCGGAAATGAAACTGGGGTGACCAAAGTATCAAGAGATTTCCATGGTTCCTGGTCATAAAGTGCTGCAATTTGCGCCGAAGTGATCAGATTGGGCGTCCATAGTGAATCAGATGGCGGTATCTTGGATATAGTCAGTATGGGAAAAGGGTATCCTTTGGGTTTGGAAAGATGCTTGTACAAAAAGTCCACTTCCAACTCGGCCACGCAGGTGGAGCTAATTCTTCGGGCTGACCATGGCGCAACCTGAGCTGACGATCGAGGAATTCGTTTGCAATATCCAGGGATCCATTGATTTCGCGACTTCTGAGTAGCCGGTAGATCAGCGTACTCGTGTGGTAAAAGCAATATGTTGATCTTTTCACGGAATTCGCTGGTGAAGCTGACAGCACCCTCAGAATCACTAGAAGGTTCTCCAAAAAGATCCACTTTCGAAATACTAGTCGAGGCGGATGGAGCAGGCGATGCTGGGGGTGACTCAGACGTGGAACTGGAGGTGTCGACATTGATCGGGGAGCCAGGCGATCCAACGTGCGGGAAGACACCAGTTGTCGAACCACGACGTCTAGAAGAAGAACGCGATCCAGATAGGGTTGCAAGCAGGGAATCTCCAGAATCAAAATTTTTTGTCACCACTCGACTCGGAGGAAGGGAGCGTAGGAATTGATTTCTTGTTTTTCCTTTTCGGAGGTGTAAGAATTTTCTTCTTCCCTTTCGACTTCGAAGGGGCGGCAGGTTTTTTCCGTGGTTTTGCTTGAACTTTGGAAGCATCCGAATCACATTTTTTAGATCCGACAGATCGGGCTGGTACAGTGGAACTAGCTGATTTAGCGGATTGTGCTGGGAAATTTCTCTGGATCGATGGAATTTTGCCTTGGATGGAGTCAGGCGGACCCGAAGAAGAAGAGCCTACGGCTCGAGGACGTTTGGGTGGAAGTTCGACCGCTGATGGGGACGAATACCGTTTGCTTTTCCGGGACGCCGAGCTATCTGGTGCAGGAGGATCAGCTTGGATGATTGGGAGTGATCCAGAAGCTAGCTGGGCTAAATGGGATTGAAGTGCATCCCGATCGTGGACGGCCTGATCGCGTTCCATTTCCCGATCCAAGATTTTCGCCGTAGCTGTACCAAAGAGAATTCTTTGCGAAGATTCTCATTCAAAAGATCATCATGGGTGGCTTGGAGTGTATCAAGACGATCCTGGAAAGAAGCTAGCTGGATCTGGAACTGATCCTTCAAGACTTGCTCAGTCACGGCCAATCTCGTCGGTGTCTCTCCTAAGCATGCTGTTTCGCCGTGTTTGCTTAAAGTAAAGCGGTAATCAAACTCGCAATCTCTTGAGATGGATCCTCTCGCAGGCCCAGTTCATCTTCAAATTTTTGGGTTTTCTGGATCGCAGTGTCGTAACGTTCCTGAAGCCGCTTGTAGCGACCAAGACGAATTTGGACAGAGGAGGTGCTAATTTCCGGAAGGATTGCAATTCACGTTCCAACCGAGTAGAGAGCACTTCTTGCTCTCGTAGAGCATCTTTCAAGGAACGATAACTGTCCACGACGGCAGTTTGGGCGTCCAAACGATGGTATAATGCCGCGATTGACGACTCCAAGGTATGACGATCCACCACGGGCGGAAATTCTACGCGAGTAGAAAGAAGCAAAATCCGCGATCCGGAAGAATGTTTCATAGGCGGATCGGAAGTCAGGCAAGACTTTCCAGGTCTCGAGACAGCTGAAGAGCTTGCAGATACGACGGAATCGGAACCATCACGGCTAACAGGGGAAGCGACCGCAGACGAAGAAGAAGACATGAGGGATGCTGGGGCAATTAATGTAGATGCGATGCACAGTCTGGCCAACACTGTATGCCGGCTAACAGTGCAGGGGGCGATTTGGAAGAGCGGCTAAACAAATTTCGAGGAGTGGAGATCGCGATCCAAGTTATGTGGACCACACACCCAGGATCGATCGCGATCCAAGACTGAGCGCGATCCAAGGTAAACCGCGATCCAACTTAGAATCGCGATCCAAGACTGAGCGCGATCCAACTCAGAATCGCGATCCGAATCAGAACCGCGATCCAAGACTGAGCACGATTTAAGGTAAAACGCGATCCGACTCAGAACCGCGATGAGAATCAGAAGCGCGATCCAAGACTGAACGCGATCCAAGGCTGATCGCGATCCGACTAAGAACCGCGATCCGAATCAGGACCGCGATCCGGCTTAGAACCGCGATCCGACTAAGAACCGCGATCCAAGACTGAGCGCGATCTAAGATAAAACGCGATCCGACTCAGAAACGCGATCCGACTAAGAACCGCGATCCGAATCAGAACCGCGATCCGCCTCAGAACCGCGATCCAAGGTATAGCGCGATCCGACTCAGAATCGCGATCCAACGTAGATCCGCGATCCGACTTAGATCGCGACCCAACTCACAAGGATTACGCATTATGGATCGATTGCGATCCTGAGCTGATACGCGATCTGATTCCGATCGCGATCCAAGGATAAGGCAAGATCGCGGATGGATCGGGATGAAAAAGGCAATTGGGGTGGACCACATATCGAGATCTGATTTTTTTTGAAAAGGTGACACGTGGTGATAGATCCTGGAATATACAGATAGGCAGAATCGTAGGTTTTGGTATTTGATTGGTTAACATTAACAGAGTTCAATTTTACTTCTAATACACGTGTCGACTTCTCTTCCGGGCTGGATTCTTTGGCCACCCGACGTCTCGAAGAAGCCTACACACTGCGCAAGTCATATCCCTGGATTGTTTGGCCAGAGATTGCAAGAACTCTCAACACAACTCAACTGCGATCGGACGCAGATAAAACACGTAGGGCAAGGCGAAGCAAGTGCAGGACGGATCAAGTGGTCAGAAGGTTCTGCTCAAGTGGTCAGAAGATTCAAGCTTCGTTTTATTGGATAACCGTGATCGATTGGGAAGATCACACCAAGTACTCGGTTTATCTTGTGAAGATTTCCGCAAGATAACCAAACCCCCTATCCCTAACCCAATTAGGATCAACATCGACTCAAGTCTACCGAGAAGAGAGCAACCCGCCCTACCGACGGGTACACAAGGTGAGGAAGGCTATATACACGGAATCGGAGTACCCACTCCGTTAGTCGGTCGTCCGGGCGCCAGTGGAGAGTTGGAATCGCATCAGCAATTTTGCGAATCCCACCCCACCACACTTATGTCTTCGTTGAAGAAGACAACATGGGCCATAATCAATATTTTGGTCCAGGGGTCCCAAGTTTGACAGCGAAAGCTAAAAAACAAGGGACTCCGAGACAAGTCTTCCCCCCCGACCTACCACTCAAGAGCCAAAGGTGCCCGAGAACAGCAAAAGAAGCATACCAAGATCAAAGCACCGAGAGGCGGAGACACGACGGACGAGTCGGGAGAGAGCCAAGGTGTGGCTAGTAAGGACTGGACAGAAGAAGATTTGGAAGAAGCCTACCATTGGAATAAAAGTGAAGAAGTTTCTCCGAAAGGACCCGGTGATGAAGACGCTCAAGGTCAAGCTTCTGGACCAGGTCCATGGCCCGATAACGGCCCTGCCCACCACGACGACAGACCTGGAGTTCCTGAAGGCCGTAATGAATCTACTACATGAAGCTGGGATGGCTGCTGGGAACTTTACTGCGGAGACCCTCTTCGATATCGGGTTCGAGACCTTGAAGAAGACCTTAGTGACCCTGCATGGTCACCTTAAGACGTTAGTAAGGGAGTTACCCCCAAAGGAAGTACCCCGTCAAGATGGAGGAGTAGTGGCTCCTGGCGTGGTCTCTCCTGCTGGGTCACTCGATGAATCGTCGCCAAGGTCTCAATATGAATCGGCCACCTCATCTATGATGTCGGCCCTGATGGATACGGTGGACCGAATGCAACTGGGTCCAGCTGGTGCAGCGTTTTTAGAAGCACGAATTCGCGAAGCTGGCCATATGGACACAGCAACCCCATGGGTCCAGCGCCAAGCATAGGAGGAGACGGAAGCCCGGTGCAAAGTGGAGCCAAGGTCGATGGGGACAAAAACGGATCAGGAAACAAAGACTGAGTCAGTTTCCCCTAGCGCGCTCCAGTCGTACTTTGATAAGGCGATGACCAAGTTCCTTGAAGAGCAAGGCTCCACAAAAGTCGCAGTGGACAGGGGACACACCACAAAGGGTCAAGGACCTGTTTACCCAAGGCCCTCCCAGCAAATTGAGCACCTAGGACCACTAGGCGATATCCCTGATGTGGACATGGAGTCTGTAAGGTCAACCCATAATGAATACCACCCAGATGATTTGACGTTCCCGATGACCTCAGCGCGAGCGACTGTGGCCGCGGCTACGGCAGGAGGACCCCCTACTGTTGTTACACACATTAGGGTATCGGCCTCGTCGGATCTGAAGGAATTTAGCGGAAGGGACCACGATGAAGATCGTGCCAGAAGCTGGAGCACTAAGGTAAAGACGGCTTTCCTTTGAGACCAGGCACCAGACAGCGAGAAGTGTCTCATCTTTGGGTCCCTGCTCACAGGTCCAGCTCAGAATTGGTATCGACAGCTAGGTCGAACAGTGCGCGTTGATTGGAAACTGCAACTGCGAGAGTTCCAAGCCCACTTCTGCGGCTTGGGGGTGTCGGTGGCCCGACAATATTATCACGCCAGAAAGAGAACCGATGAGTCACCCTTGGAATATCTGTACCGTTTGAACGTGGCGGGGCTCAGGGCCAAGCTAGATATTAAGGGTGGACCCCCCAGTGTAAAGCGTGAACACGTGGACCATTACGTGGAAACCTTGGATGATCGAGAATTAGCGGATAAGCTTACATTGCTCAGACTTTCTGATGCAGATGACCTGGAGGAAGTCCTGCTGGCTCGTCAGAGAGCGAAGATGTAACGGGGCTAGAACGTACCGTCACTAGCTTACACGTGCGCTTGAGGAAGACTCAAGCCCGAGTATTAGGTATTAAGTAAATTAACTCTGATTTTTATTTTGGTTTTAATTCGTACAAATTACGAAGATTTTAGTCGTAATAAATACGACAGTGTTC
>CANTFK010000822.1:0-233544 GCA_947646735.1 Peronospora farinosa | reverse complement strand
GTATTGGCTCGTCCGCGTGACCGTCTCCTTATAGTTCCTCATGGCTTCGTCGAAGTGGTCTCGATTCGAATCGCTTCCTGCTGTGCGATACCTTGCCGCAGCTTGATCCAACTGCACGCGAGCTTCTTCGACAGCTTGAGAGTCTTGCATCCGGAGCTTCTTCTGCACGTCTTGGAGTTGGGTCTTGATGCTCGCCTTCCATTCCTCCCAGATCTTGCCTGGGTTGGACGTGGTGCGTAGCTTGTCTCGGACCAGCTCGGCTTCTTTCTCGATCGCAGACACCACCACTGGGTATTCCAGCAGATAGCGGGGGAACTTCCAGTACCCTCGTCCATGCAGCTGCGAGCCAGACCTGAAACTCACACTGTGAGCAAGGTGGTCTCCAGCATGCATCGGCAGGAAGTACTTGGAGGTGTCGTAGAAGCGGTCGTAGAAAGACTCTGACAGCAAGATGTAGTCCAGCCGATTCTTCCGAGGAAGAGGACCAGTGAACACACGCTTGGTGTCGAAGTGGATCCGCCATGCATCGACGACACCCAGCTTCGCCAACCATTCGAGGCAACTGGACCGGCTGGGATCGTAGCGCAAGTCGGGGTTGGAAGAATCAAGTCTCGGGTCCAGGGGAGTGTTGAGATCGCCCAACACAAAATGCGTCGCTTGATCTTCGAACTCCTCGGTCGCCAAGCTCGAGAAGAATTGTTGCTTTTCTTGGCGGTCCACAGGCGCATACACGTTGTGAATGTAGATGGGAGCACTCTCAACCATTACTTTCACGACGAGGTAGCGTCCGGGAACCGACAGACTTGGAAATTCAACAGCCGAGTCGAAGCCAGGGAAGTCAGAGCGGAGCACAGTCAACACTCCATTGCTCCGTCCTCGCGTGGGTCGATGCAGCTGTGAGTTGGGGTCGTCCACGAAGACCTTGTGCTTGAAGCTCGAGTCGAGGTGGAACTTGAAATTGGAAAGATGGGTGCTGTCGCCGAACTTGGTTTCTTGGACGCACGCCATTGAGTACTTGGAGAGCATGCTCTCGATAAATAGGTGGCCATTCTTCTTGATGCCATTAGTGTTCACAGTCAGAACACTGATGTTGCTCCACGTCGGTTGTGACGTCGAGGAAGGTTTAGCAACGAGTGGCCAATCCGCCCGCTACCATCGCAACTCCACCTTCAACGACTTGAAGCTGCAACACCGAAGCGTCTTCTTTGTAGAACCCGTCAAGCTTCTGAAGCGACTCGAGGTCGTCCAGAAGGTGACCTTGCCACTGCACTTCACTCCACTGCTGCATACAGTGCGCACCGAGCTCGGACCGCAAGAGACGAAGGAGGGTGTTCACGTGGAGAAGTCGCGTGTTGTGTGCTGGGATCCACTCGACGGGCTGACCCGTGAGGTACTGGATCCAGTGGTCGTTGTTGAAGATCGTCGGCGCGATCGACATGAGCATGAGCTCGAACATGCCCAAAGCCTTGGACGAGCGAGACAGCTCCTTGATCGAGTCGGACGACGTCCACCACTTCGCACACGTCTTGAAAATGTCGCTACGCTTCGACGGAACTGCCGATCCCATCAGCTTCTTCCACTTCGTGCTGAACGTGGTGTCTTCATTGGGCTGCGTCGCACAGAACACGCGGTTGATCGCGTGAAGTTGCGCCAGTTCTGCGATCTCGTGTCCGCTTCCAGCCATCTTCAACGCCAATGCGCTGTTGAAGGCGAGCGGACACTCGACCGCTTTCTTCGTGATGTGGTCAGGATTCGTGGCGTTCTCGAGCAGCTTGCACACGCCGTCGACCTTCTTGTCCGCTTTCGCAAGACAGTCAGGGAGGGTGTTGAGAAGCGCCGTGTTCTCGTCGTTGATCATCGCCTCGGTCACTTCGAGGACCGGCGACGCCTTTGCTGCTTTCTTGATCTTCGTGTGGTGCTTCTCGACGAAGAAAGCAGACTCGGTCGAGGTCTTCAATTCGTCGGGACGCTTCACATCCGCAGGGACAACCTGATAGCGGACTCCATACTGTTTGTCAGCAGTCAAGTTCTTCGATTCGAACTTGACCTCCATCGACTGGAGCGCTTGAAAGTAGTTGGAGGTGGCGATGCCATTCAAGGGCTGCGTGGACTGCTTCACCAACATGTTGGAGAAGTCGATCGCGTTGCGGCCGCGTTTCTTCTTGTTGGACGCATCGATGAAGCCATCGCTGGCTCCGGTGGTCAACAACAGCTTCGGCTTGGCTGTAGCTTTCGGACTCCCTGGGGGAGTGATCTTGCCGTTGGATCCGTTGAACGTCGAGATCGAGAGCGCATCCGAGTTGCTTCCTTGAAGCTTGGTGAGCTGATTGGCAGCGGGTGGCTTGCCATGCTGAGCTCCTTTCTGGAGCTGACCTTCCCGTTTTTTCGCGTCCTCGACTGCCCTCTGCAGCGAGGTTTGTTTGGGCATCGGCTTGGGCTTCGCATTCGCATTCGCATTCGCATTCGCAGCTTGCGCGTACGTCTTCGGTTGTTGGTATTGCTGGTGTTGTTGGTGCTGCTGGCGATCTGGCTCGGACGCAGGCTCAGGTGGCGGAAAGACGCTATCTTGCGTGCCCAGATCGATTCCGTGGTGCGAGCGATAGCCAAATGGCATTCGCTCTGAGCTGAACGGCGCATTTTTCCCGTGAGCAGGATGAAGCTTGTTGTCGAAGACCAGCTGATCACACACACAGTTGTTGATGATCAAAGCTGGAGGGCACGATCTCGACAGGAAGTACACCCGCCATGTCGCAGACGTGACTCCAGTCGGCATGTTCACTTCACGGAAGGTGTCGTATACCGGCTTGCATCCAAGAAGGAACAGTCGGTGCAGGATCATATCCGTATCCATGTCGCAGTCTACATTGGAAATATCCAAGTAGTACTTGTCGCCAAGGATGTCGAACTCCTTGAAGGTGAACACACCGCCAAGGATATTCACCTTGGTGCGCTCCAAGCGCACACAGGCTTCTTTCGACTTGACCTTGACGCGCAAGTTGCCTCCCGGCATCTTGGAAATCTGGCCAATCTCGAATTGCTTGTACAGCTCTTCGAGCTCACTGTTTCCATGATCCGGACCGGCAAGCGACGCCAGTATCTTGTGGACGGAAGTCTTCGCAAGCGCTCTACCAGTCTCGATCACCATGTCAAACTTGGCTCTCGGTAGCTGATAGGGACGCGCTTGTTCCATTCTTGAAGCGATGAGCGACCAGTCGTGACCAGCAGCATACTGGCGCTCAATCGCCTCGATGTCCACAGCAAGAGGCTTCGGGGTCTCGACGCGCTTGCGGGCTGCTTCGATCACAGCTCGGTCGCGTCGGAGGTGTTCGTGCTGCCGGAGCAGCTCGGCCATGGTCGGACGTGTGTCTTCGGCTGGCGCTTCCACAGTACCTCCTTCCACCATGACGACATCCCCATCGTCAGTGGTGGTGTCAGGCGGATTCTCGGTTAAAGTACCACCTGGGGTGGTCGCTTCATCCAGTCCTGGAAGTCCCTCCGAAGATGGGTTGAAGCTGGAATTTTCTCCAGTTTCGAAATCACTTCCCAAATGTTTGCAAGTTGAACTTGCAGTTGGGGTGGGTTCGGAACCGGATCCCAATTTTGGTCGACTTGCACTTGCACTTGCACTTGCACTTGCACTTGGACTTGAACTTGAACTTGGGGTGGGTTGAAAACCAGATCCCAAATTTTCGCGCGTTGAACTTGAACTTGCACTTGAACCTGGGGTGGGTTCAGAGTCTTGCGACACCGAACCGTTCCCTCCCGTTCCACGAATCCACGCTTCTGATTGGTCAGAGCCATGGGTTGAGGACGACGGGGGAACAGACGAGGCAGGCTTCTCACTGGATTCTTTCCCGGAACCATGATGACGAGCGGCATTGGCTGGGTTGGCAGCTGTGGCCGAAGTTGGATTCGTGGGAGCGAACATAGCGGAAAAGCTTGGACAGAGGGGGGCGGCGGGAGCGGCGGGCGAGAGAGGGTTCTTCTGAAGAGTCGACTTGTGGGGTAGCCGGCAAATTGAGAAGTGCTCCTTTGGCTCAGTTGGTAGAGCGTCAGTCTCATAATCTGAATACTGTGTGTCAGTATTCTCGGAAATCAATTGGTCGCTGGTTCGATTCCGGCCACTCGGATTTTGGCTTGAAGCCTTTACTTGGGTCTCGCGTCCGTCTCTTTCTGCCTCTGCAGGCCTTGTTTTCTATTGTGTGGGCAAGAAGCTATGTTGTTGTCAGTGGCGCAGGGTTCCGGCCGTGAAGAGCGTATACTCTTTCCGTGGTGTCGCGCAAGACCATCGTCAGACTTGGCATTTGTCTTGGCGGGTTCCGTGTAAGTCCTTTTCGCACGCCTATTTCCGCCCCATCGAAGGGTGAGTACGGGCAGTCTGTCCTCGATGGAACAAAGCCTACTGCTGCCAAATATACAGAACAAGGAAACTGCGATCGCATCGGACTTCATCAATACCACAAGTCGATTGCATTTCCTGCTCTCGACGTGTTCAGACGAACAAGCCAGCCCGAGAGCTTGGTGTCGCACTTGATAGTGGGATTTGCACTTTGATATCACTCTATCAAACGCTGAACATCTACTGCATGCCGTGATGAGTCCATGTAGAAAACGGAGCTGAAAGAGGCGTACTACGAGTAGTGATACGCGGACGAGGTGGTAAAATAGTGCGGCATGGCTGTTATGATGTGCTGTGTGACGTAGGATGCATGGCTGTGCGTATCGAAGCTTGTTTAGGCTGTTGTGTGAGTTTGTTGAGGTAGCAGACTGATGACCGAGTGTAGCTCAGTTGGTAGAGCGATTGACTGTAGTGTTGAATACTGTGTGTCAGTATTCTCGGAAATCAATTGGTCGCTGGTTCGATTCCGGCCACTCGGATTTTGGCTTGAAGCCTTTACTTGGGTCTCGCGTCCGTCTCTTTCTGCCTCTGCAGGCCTTGTTTTCTATTGTGTGGGCAAGAAGCTATGTTGTTGTCAGTGGCGCAGGGTTCCGGCCGTGAAGAGCGTATACTCTTTCCGTGGTGTCGCGCAAGACCATCGTCAGACTTGGCATTTGTCTTGGCGGGTTCCGTGTAAGTCCTTTTCGCACGCCTATTTCCGCCCCATCGAAGGGTGAGTACGGGCAGTCTGTCCTCGATGGAACAAAGCCTACTGCTGCCAAATATACAGAACAAGGAAACTGCGATCGCATCGGACTTCATCAATACCACAAGTCGATTGCATTTCCTGCTCTCGACGTGTTCAGACGAACAAGCCAGCCCGAGAGCTTGGTGTCGCACTTGATAGTGGGATTTGCACTTTGATATCACTCTATCAAACGCTGAACATCTACTGCATGCCGTGATGAGTCCATGTAGAAAACGGAGCTGAAAGAGGCGTACTACGAGTAGTGATACGCGGACGAGGTGGTAAAATAGTGCGGCATGGCTGTTATGATGTGCTGTGTGACGTAGGATGCATGGCTGTGCGTATCGAAGCTTGTTTAGGCTGTTGTGTGAGTTTGTTGAGGTAGCAGACTGATGACCGAGTGTAGCTCAGTTGGTAGAGCGATTGACTGTAGTGTTGAATACTGTGTGTCAGTATTCTCGGAAATCAATTGGTCGCTGGTTCGATTCCGGCCACTCGGATTTTGGCTTGAAGCCTTTACTTGGGTCTCGCGTCCGTCTCTTTCTGCCTCTGCAGGCCTTGTTTTCTATTGTGTGGGCAAGAAGCTATGTTGTTGTCAGTGGCGCAGGGTTCCGGCCGTGAAGAGCGTATACTCTTTCCGTGGTGTCGCGCAAGACCATCGTCAGACTTGGCATTTGTCTTGGCGGGTTCCGTGTAAGTCCTTTTCGCACGCCTATGTTCCGCCCCATCGAAGGGTGAGTACGGGCAGTCTGTCCTCGATGGAACAAAGCCTACTGCTGCCAAATATACAGAACAAGGAAACTGCGATCGCATCGGACTTCATCAATACCACAAGTCGATTGCATTTCCTGCTCTCGACGTGTTCAGACGAACAAGCCAGCCCGAGAGCTTGGTGTCGCACTTGATAGTGGGATTTGCACTTTGATATCACTCTATCAAACGCTGAACATCTACTGCATGCCGTGATGAGTCCATGTAGAAAACGGAGCTGAAAGAGGCGTACTACGAGTAGTGATACGCGGACGAGGTGGTAAAATAGTGCGGCATGGCTGTTATGATGTGCTGTGTGACGTAGGATGCATGGCTGTGCGTATCGAAGCTTGTTTAGGCTGTTGTGTGAGTTTGTTGAGGTAGCAGACTGATGACCGAGTGTAGCTCAGTTGGTAGAGCGATTGACTGTAGTGTTGAATACTGTGTGTCAGTATTCTCGGAAATCAATTGGTCGCTGGTTCGATTCCGGCCACTCGGATTTTGGCTTGAAGCCTTTACTTGGGTCTCGCGTCCGTCTCTTTCTGCCTCTGCAGGCCTTGTTTTCTATTGTGTGGGCAAGAAGCTATGTTGTTGTCAGTGGCGCAGGGTTCCGGCCGTGAAGAGCGTATACTCTTTCCGTGGTGTCGCGCAAGACCATCGTCAGACTTGGCATTTGTCTTGGCGGGTTCCGTGTAAGTCCTTTTCGCACGCCTATTTCCGCCCCATCGAAGGGTGAGTACGGGCAGTCTGTCCTCGATGGAACAAAGCCTACTGCTGCCAAATATACAGAACAAGGAAACTGCGATCGCATCGGACTTCATCAATACCACAAGTCGATTGCATTTCCTGCTCTCGACGTGTTCAGACGAACAAGCCAGCCCGAGAGCTTGGTGTCGCACTTGATAGTGGGATTTGCACTTTGATATCACTCTATCAAACGCTGAACATCTACTGCATGCCGTGATGAGTCCATGTAGAAAACGGAGCTGAAAGAGGCGTACTACGAGTAGTGATACGCGGACGAGGTGGTAAAATAGTGCGGCATGGCTGTTATGATGTGCTGTGTGACGTAGGATGCATGGCTGTGCGTATCGAAGCTTGTTTAGGCTGTTGTGTGAGTTTGTTGAGGTAGCAGACTGATGACCGAGTGTAGCTCAGTTGGTAGAGCGATTGACTGTAGTGTTGAATACTGTGTGTCAGTATTCTCGGAAATCAATTGGTCGCTGGTTCGATTCCGGCCACTCGGATTTTGGCTTGAAGCCTTTACTTGGGTCTCGCGTCCGTCTCTTTCTGCCTCTGCAGGCCTTGTTTTCTATTGTGTGGGCAAGAAGCTATGTTGTTGTCAGTGGCGCAGGGTTCCGGCCGTGAAGAGCGTATACTCTTTCCGTGGTGTCGCGCAAGACCATCGTCAGACTTGGCATTTGTCTTGGCGGGTTCCGTGTAAGTCCTTTTCGCACGCCTATTTCCGCCCCATCGAAGGGTGAGTACGGGCAGTCTGTCCTCGATGGAACAAAGCCTACTGCTGCCAAATATACAGAACAAGGAAACTGCGATCGCATCGGACTTCATCAATACCACAAGTCGATTGCATTTCCTGCTCTCGACGTGTTCAGACGTACAAGCCAGCCCGAGAGCTTGGTGTCGCACTTGATAGTGGGATTTGCACTTTGATATCACTCTATCAAACGCTGAACATCTACTGCATGCCGTGATGAGTCCATGTAGAAAACGGAGCTGAAAGAGGCGTACTACGAGTAGTGATACGCGGACGAGGTGGTAAAATAGTGCGGCATGGCTGTTATGATGTGCTGTGTGACGTAGGATGCATGGCTGTGCGTATCGAAGCTTGTTTAGGCTGTTGTGTGAGTTTGTTGAGGTAGCAGACTGATGACCGAGTGTAGCTCAGTTGGTAGAGCGATTGACTGTAGTGTTGAATACTGTGTGTCAGTATTCTCGGAAATCAATTGGTCGCTGGTTCGATTCCGGCCACTCGGATTTTGGCTTGAAGCCTTTACTTGGGTCTCGCGTCCGTCTCTTTCTGCCTCTGCAGGCCTTGTTTTCTATTGTGTGGGCAAGAAGCTATGTTGTTGTCAGTGGCGCAGGGTTCCGGCCGTGAAGAGCGTATACTCTTTCCGTGGTGTCGCGCAAGACCATCGTCAGACTTGGCATTTGTCTTGGCGGGTTCCGTGTAAGTCCTTTTCGCACGCCTATTTCCGCCCCATCGAAGGGTGAGTACGGGCAGTCTGTCCTCGATGGAACAAAGCCTACTGCTGCCAAATATACAGAACAAGGAAACTGCGATCGCATCGGACTTCATCAATACCACAAGTCGATTGCATTTCCTGCTCTCGACGTGTTCAGACGAACAAGCCAGCCCGAGAGCTTGGTGTCGCACTTGATAGTGGGATTTGCACTTTGATATCACTTTATCAAACGCTGAACATCTACTGCATGCCGTGATGAGTCCATGTAGAAAACGGAGCTGAAAGAGGCGTACTACGAGTAGTGATACGCGGACGAGGTGGTAAAATAGTGCGGCATGGCTGTTATGATGTGCTGTGTGACGTAGGATGCATGGCTGTGCGTATCGAAGCTTGTTTAGGCTGTTGTGTGAGTTTGTTGAGGTAGCAGCCTGATGACCGAGTGTAGCTCAGTTGGTAGAGCGATTGACTGTAGTGTTGAATACTGTGTGTCAGTATTCTCGGAAATCAATTGGTCGCTGGTTCGATTCCGGCCACTCGGATTTTGGCTTGAAGCCTTTACTTGGGTCTCGCGTCCGTCTCTTTCTGCCTCTGCAGGCCTTGTTTTCTATTGTGTGGGCAAGAAGCTATGTTGTTGTCAGTGGCGCAGGGTTCCGGCCGTGAAGAGCGTATACTCTTTCCGTGGTGTCGCGCAAGACCATCGTCAGACTTGGCATTTGTCTTGGCGGGTTCCGTGTAAGTCCTTTTCGCACGCCTATGTTCCGCCCCATCGAAGGGTGAGTACGGGCAGTCTGTCCTCGATGGAACAAAGCCTACTGCTGCCAAATATACAGAACAAGGAAACTGCGATCGCATCGGACTTCATCAATACCACAAGTCGATTGCATTTCCTGCTCTCGACGTGTTCAGACGTACAAGCCAGCCCGAGAGCTTGGTGTCGCACTTGATAGTGGGATTTGCACTTTGATATCACTCTATCAAACGCTGAACATCTACTGCATGCCGTGATGAGTCCATGTAGAAAACGGAGCTGCAAGAGGCGTACTACGAGTAGTGATACGCGGACGAGGTGGTAAAATAGTGCGGCATGGCTGTTATGATGTGCTGTGTGACGTAGGATGCATGGCTGTGCGTATCGAAGCTTGTTTAGGCTGTTGTGTGAGTTTGTTGAGGTAGCAGACTGATGACCGAGTGTAGCTCAGTTGAAAGGTTGTCTATATTACTAGAATTTAGACGAAGTGACTACTCAATCTACCTAGCTATGTATAGAAACTACTACTGTTTTTCTAATAAATATACTGTACAGTTGCTATGTTTCATGTTTCTTGGGAATAGCGTGCAAGTTGTTTCTTGCGTGATGTGCGAGTGTGGATGATTCCGATGTGTGTGAATAGACGCAGGAGCAGTGGCTACTGTTGGAGGTGACGGACTGGGAACATGGCGGGGTGCGCCGTTGCAAAATCTCCAAAAGGCGGATACTTCCTCATCTTGATAAGCGCCTTCTCCAGTGATGCGCTCTCATCGTCATCGTAGCGCCTCCTCAGGTTGTGCCGAAAGTGCGCGCTGGCTGTGGTGAAGATGACCATCGTTGCTGATGTCGTCGGTGTGGGCTGTCTTCCGTCGAACAGACACCGATTGCGGTCGGACCAGATGAAGTGGAGTGTCACCGCGCGGAGCGTGTGCCATACATCTCCGATGATGTCTTCACACTCCTTCCATTCGTCTCGCACGACTGGTTTCCTTGCTGTCGCTATCATGACCCATGTCAGTTGAGATCGGACGAACGGCGCCATGATGTTCCCAAAGTGTTCCCACAGTCTTGTCGCGAGTGAACATTCGAAGAACAAGTGCTGCTCTGTCTCGACTGCGTCGCACCTGTCTCGGATGCAGTATATGATGCGTGGGTTCGACTGCTGCAGGAACCAGAACCGCGATCGAACCGGTAGGAGTCGAAACGCGAGGCGGAACTGCAGATCTTCGAACACAGGGAGCAGGATCTTGCGCAGGTGCTTGCTGAACTTGACGTACGCTTTGATCTGCTCGTCGCCAACTCGCTGCGAGTGCACAGTCATCGGATGTGGCTTCGTCGGTGGTTTTGGCGTCCACACCACACGCAGCAGCGCAGATCTCGGGATCGCTGGGATCAAGCACACCTTCGCGTCGCTATTGCAACCCAGATGGGGAAGAAGTCGCCGTGCACTGCTCGAAGCCTGCAGAACAAGCTGCGTCGCGCCAAGTCGCTCGACGATCTGAGTCGCTTCCTTGTACAACACTCGCAGCCACTTTGCCTGTTGTCCAGGGGAGACAGATGCAAGCGTGAAGTCAAGGTGGCGCTGGACGAAATCTTGCTGCGACGGCCAAGCACAGCTTTCACGCATGAAGTCAACGAGCGACCGCACACCAAAGACTCGTGACACGTGCAGCCGGAAACTCCGCTGTGGCTCGACCACCATCCCAATGCACCGCCGATGCGCCACGCAGGTGTGAGTCCGCGGAGTCTGCTCGAAATGAAGCTCTGCATCCGAATGGAACCAGATCGGCTGTCGGAGACCGTACCAAGCGCGCTCCTCAAAAGGAAGGTCTTGCCACGTGACTTCCCAGCGGATCTTGTACCACCACGTCCACGTCGCTCTCCACCAGGTTGAAGTCAGTCTCCACTTGATCATGTCGCCATGTCGGAGTGGAGAGACCACGAGGAAGTCGAGTGCGTTGTAGCCACCGGTGCGAGGAAGAACCAGTTGGAGCAACTCACAGCTCGCTGTCGTCCAGTTCCGCGCTTCCGTCACTCTCGCAGCCCGTATGAACTGCAGAAGCAGCTGAAGACGCTGGCGCTTGAGATGTGCTTCCAGGCTTGGGATTCCCAAACCACCTTCACTCCGTCGCTGATACAGGAACTCGCTTGGGATCAGCTGGATGTACGACGCGTCTCGGTCGTGCTTTCGACTCAGCACGAACCGATTCAGCATCGACTGCCATCGCTTCACGACTGTTGCTGGGATTGACACATGTTGTGTGTAGTGCCACAAGCGGGAGAGCACCATCGTTTGAGCGACCAGAAGTCGCCCACGAAGCGTCCTTGCGCGCCGGTACCACATCTTGAAGCCGTCGTAGAAGCGCTGCTCGAGGAACTCCACGAGGTCGTCATCCACCGACGACTGCCCAAACGGGATGCCAAGGTACTTCACCGTCTCCGCACGACCCAGCACTTGCACTCCGGGGAGCGAAGGGCAGGTCTGGTTCCGATTTAGTGCTAGCAGCGTCGACTTGGACAGATTGAGCTTCGCGCCAGAGCCTTTGCAGTACTCATCCACGGTGTCAAGCTGCGCCTGCAAGTTCGGTATCGAGCTCGCAAGCAGAGTTGAGTCGTCCGCGAAGAACGTGCTCGTCGTCGTGTGGTCTGCATTCAGACACACTCCGTACTCTTCGTGCGCACGCAGCATGTTGCCGAGCGGCTCGATGGTCAAGACGAAGAGCAGCGCAGACAACGGATCGCCTTGCTTCACTCCTCGTGTCGGAAACAGCGCAGGCTGGATGTTCTGGTTGATGAGAAGATGCGCTTGAGGGTCGGTGTACAGCAGCTTGATCCACTGAGCAAACTCTGAACCGAACCTCATTCGCTCGAGCAGCCGGAACATGTAGTCCCAGTTCACTCGATCGAACGCCTTCTGGAAGTCCAAGAACATCGCGTACGCTTCTTCATCGCGACTCGTTGTCAAGTCTTGGAGGTCCGCGAGGAACCGCACATGGTGGTGAATTGAGCGACCCTTGACGAAGCCCTTCTGGTCGGGATGGATCAAGTCGGCGATCACTTGCTGGAGTCGATACGTCAGAGCCTTGGACAGCACCTTCACATCGACTTGCACCAGTGCGATGGGTCGGTAGTTGCCAGGCTCTGCTCTCGAACCCTTCTTGTGCAGAAGCACGACTGCAGACTTGCGCTGAGACGGGAGCAGCACGCCACGCTTGAGACGGTCGTTGAACACGATGCTCAAGCACTCTCCGAACACGTCCGGAGCCACCTGGTAGAAACCAGCGGTCAATCCGTCCATGCCGGGTGCTGACGACGCTTTCATGTGTCGGATCGCGCTCGCAAGGTCCGAAGAAGTGACCGGTGCGTCCAAGATCGCACGGTCAGTCTCCGTGACGAAGCAGACAATCGAGTCGAGAAGCTTGCGCTGCATGCCATCGTCGGGTGGAGGAGCTCTCCCTGTCGGACTGTTGGGGTCTCCCATCTCGGACCCCCAGTGCTCCAGGAAGCGGAGAGAGATCTCGTGAGGGTTCGTCGAGACACTTCCACCCGGTGTCATCACCTCTTCGATCGAGACTCGTCTCAAGCTCGTGTCCAGCGGACGGAAGAAGTGCTTGGTCGATTTCTCGGAGTTGGCGGCTTGGAAGTCGAATGCAGTGTCTTGGTTGTATTGGCTCGTCCGCGTGACCGTCTCCTTATAGTTCCTCATGGCTTCGTCGAAGTGGTCTCGATTCGAATCGCTTCCTGCTGTGCGATACCTTGCCGCAGCTTGATCCAACTGCACGCGAGCTTCTTCGACAGCTTGAGAGTCTTGCATCCGGAGCTTCTTCTGCACGTCTTGGAGTTGGGTCTTGATGCTCGCCTTCCATTCCTCCCAGATCTTGCCTGGGTTGGACGTGGTGCGTAGCTTGTCTCGGACCAGCTCGGCTTCTTTCTCGATCGCAGACACCACCACTGGGTATTCCAGCAGATAGCGGGGGAACTTCCAGTACCCTCGTCCATGCAGCTGCGAGCCAGACCTGAAACTCACACTGTGAGCAAGGTGGTCTCCAGCATGCATCGGCAGGAAGTACTTGGAGGTGTCGTAGAAGCGGTCGTAGAAAGACTCTGACAGCAAGATGTAGTCCAGCCGATTCTTCCGAGGAAGAGGACCAGTGAACACACGCTTGGTGTCGAAGTGGATCCGCCATGCATCGACGACACCCAGCTTCGCCAACCATTCGAGGCAACTGGACCGGCTGGGATCGTAGCGCAAGTCGGGGGTGGAAGAATCAAGTCTCGGGTCCAGGGGAGTGTTGAGATCGCCCAACACAAAATGCGTCGCTTGATCTTCGAACTCCTCGGTCGCCAAGCTCGAGAAGAATTGTTGCTTTTCTTGGCGGTCCACAGGCGCATACACGTTGTGAATGTAGATGGGAGCACTCTCAACCATTACTTTCACGACGAGGTAGCGTCCGGGAACCGACAGACTTGGAAATTCAACAGCCGAGTCGAAGCCAGGGAAGTCAGAGCGGAGCACAGTCAACACTCCATTGCTCCGTCCTCGCGTGGGTCGATGCAGCTGTGAGTTGGGGTCGTTCACGAAGACCTTGTGCTTGAAGCTCGAGTCGAGGTGGAACTTGAAATTGGAAAGATGGGTGCTGTCGCCGAACTTGGTTTCTTGGACGCACGCCATTGAGTACTTGGAGAGCATGCTCTCGATAAATAGGTGGCCATTCTTCTTGATGCCATTAGTGTTCACAGTCAGAACACTGATGTTGCTCCACGTCGGTTGTGACGTCGAGGAAGGTTTAGCAACGAGTGGCCAATCCGCCCGCTACCATCGCAACTCCACCTTCAACGACTTGAAGCTGCAACACCGAAGCGTCTTCTTTGTAGAACCCGTCAAGCTTCCGAAGCGACTCGAGGTCGTCCAGAAGGTGACCTTGCCACTGCACTTCACTCCACTGCTGCATACAGTGCGCACCGAGCTCGGACCGCAAGAGACGAAGGAGGGTGTTCACGTGGAGAAGTCGCGTGTTGTGTGCTGGGATCCACTCGACGGGCTGACCCGTGAGGTACTGGATCCAGTGGTCGTTGTTGAAGATCGTCGGCGCGATCGACATGAGCATGAGCTCGAACATGCCCAAAGCCTTGGACGAGCGAGACAGCTCCTTGATCGAGTCGGACGACGTCCACCACTTCGCACACGTCTTGAAAATGTCGCTACGCTTCGACGGAACTGCCGATCCCATCAGCTTCTTCCACTTCGTGCTGAACGTGGTGTCTTCATTGGGCTGCGTCGCACAGAACACGCGGTTGATCGCGTGAAGTTGCGCCAGTTCTGCGATCTCGTGTCCGCTTCCAGCCATCTTCAACGCCAATGCGCTGTTGAAGGCGAGCGGACACTCGACCGCTTTCTTCGTGATGTGGTCAGGATTCGTGGCGTTCTCGAGCAGCTTGCACACGCCGTCGACCTTCTTGTCCGCTTTCGCAAGACAGTCAGGGAGGGTGTTGAGAAGCGCCGTGTTCTCGTCGTTGATCATCGCCTCGGTCACTTCGAGGACCGGCGACGCCTTTGCTGCTTTCTTGATCTTCGTGTGGTGCTTCTCGACGAAGAAAGCAGACTCGGTCGAGGTCTTCAATTCGTCGGGACGCTTCACATCCGCAGGGACAACCTGATAGCGGACTCCATACTGCTTGTCAGCAGTCAAGTTCTTCGATTCGAACTTGACCTCCATCGACTGGAGCGCTTGAAAGTAGTTGGAGGTGGCGATGCCATTCAAGGGCTGCGTGGACTGCTTCACCAACATGTTGGAGAAGTCGATCGCGTTGCGGCCGCGTTTCTTCTTGTTGGACGCATCGATGAAGCCATCGCTGGCTCCGGTGGTCAACAACAGCTTCGGCTTGGCTGTAGCTTTCGGACTCCCTGGGGGAGTGATCTTGCCGTTGGATCCGTTGAACGTCGAGATCGAGAGCGCATCCGAGTTGCTTCCTTGAAGCTTGGTGAGCTGATTGGCAGCGGGTGGCTTGCCATGCTGAGCTCCTTTCTGGAGCTGACCTTCCCGTTTTTTCGCGTCCTCGACTGCCCTCTGCAGCGAGGTTTGTTTGGGCATCGGCTTGGGCTTCGCATTCGCATTCGCATTCGCATTCGCAGCTTGCGCGTACGTCTTCGGTTGTTGGTATTGCTGGTGTTGTTGCTGCTGCTGGCGATCTGGCTCGGACGCAGGCTCAGGTGGCGGAAAGACGCTATCTTGCGTGCCCAGATCGATTCCGTGGTGCGAGCGATAGCCAAACGGCATTCGCTCTGAGCTGAACGGCGCATTTTTCCCGTGAGCAGGATGAAGCTTGTTGTCGAAGACCAGCTGATCACACACACAGTTGTTGATGATCAAAGCTGGAGGGCACGATCTCGACAGGAAGTACACCCGCCATGTCGCAGACGTGACTCCAGTCGGCATGTTCACTTCACGGAAGGTGTCGTATACCGGCTTGCATCCAAGAAGGAACAGTCGGTGCAGGATCATATCCGTATCCATGTCGCAGTCTACATTGGAAATATCCAAGTAGTACTTGTCGCCAAGGATGTCGAACTCCTTGAAGGTGAACACACCTCCAAGGATATTCACCTTGGTGCGCTCCAAGCGCACACAGGCTTCTTTCGACTTGACCTTGACGCGCAAGTTGCCTCCCGGCATCTTGGAAATCTGGCCAATCTCGAATTGCTTGTACAGCTCTTCGAGCTCGCTGTTTCCATGATCCGGACCGGCAAGCGACGCCAGTATCTTGTGGACGGAAGTCTTCGCAAGCGCTCTACCAGTCTCGATCACCATGTCAAACTTGGCTCTCGGTAGCTGATAGGGACGCGCTTGTTCCATTCTTGAAGCGATGAGCGACCAGTCGTGACCAGCAGCATACTGGCGCTCAATCGCCTCGATGTCCACAGCAAGAGGCTTCGGGGTCTCGACGCGCTTGCGGGCTGCTTCGATCACAGCTCGGTCGCGTCGGAGGTGTTCTTGCTGCCGGAGCAGCTCGGCCATGGTCGGACGTGTGTCTTCGGCTGGCGCTTCCACAGTACCTCCTTCCACCATGACGACATCCCCATCGTCAGTGGTGGTGTCAGGCGGATTCTCGGTTGAAGTACCACCTGGGGTGGTCGCTTCATCCAGTCCTGGAAGTCCCTCCGAAGATGGGTTGAAGCTGGAATTTTCTCCAGTTTCGAAATCACTTCCCAAATGTTTGCAAGTTGAACTTGCAGTTGGGGTGGGTTCGGAACCGGATCCCAATTTTGGTCGACTTGCACTTGCACTTGCACTTGCACTTGCACTTGGACTTGAACTTGAACTTGGGGTGGGTTGAAAACCAGATCCCAAATTTTCGCGCGTTGAACTTGAACTTGCACTTGAACCTGGGGTGGGTTCAGAGTCTTGCGACACCGAACCGTTCCCTCCCGTTCCACGAATCCACGCTTCTGATTGGTCAGAGCCATGGGTTGAGGACGACGGGGGAACAGACGAGGCAGGCTTCTCACTGGATTCTTTCCCGGAACCATGATGACGAGCGGCATTGGCTGGGTTGGCAGCTGTGGCCGAAGTTGGATTCGTGGGAGCGAACATAGCGGAAAAGCTTGGACAGAGGGGGGCGGCGGGAGCGGCGGGCGAGAGAGGGTTCTTCTGAAGAGTCGACTTGTGGGGTAGCCGGCAAATTGAGAAGTCCGAGTGTAGCTCAGTTGGTAGAGCGATTGACTGTAGTGTTGAATACTGTGTGTCAGTATTCTCGGAAATCAATTGGTCGCTGGTTCGATTCCGGCCACTCGGATTTTGGCTTGAAGCCTTTACTTGGGTCTCGCGTCCGTCTCTTTCTGCCTCTGCAGGCCTTGTTTTCTATTGTGTGGGCAAGAAGCTATGTTGTTGTCAGTGGCGCAGGGTTCCGGCCGTGAAGAGCGTATACTCTTTCCGTGGTGTCGCGCAAGACCATCGTCAGACTTGGCATTTGTCTTGGCGGGTTCCGTGTAAGTCCTTTTCGCACGCCTATTTCCGCCCCATCGAAGGGTGAGTACGGGCAGTCTGTCCTCGATGGAACAAAGCCTACTGCTGCCAAATATACAGAACAAGGAAACTGCGATCGCATCGGACTTCATCAATACCACAAGTCGATTGCATTTCCTGCTCTCGACGTGTTCAGACGTACAAGCCAGCCCGAGAGCTTGGTGTCGCACTTGATAGTGGGATTTGCACTTTGATATCACTTTATCAAACGCTGAACATCTACTGCATGCCGTGATGAGTCCATGTAGAAAACGGAGCTGAAAGAGGCGTACTACGAGTAGTGATACGCGGACGAGGTGGTAAAATAGTGCGGCATGGCTGTTATGATGTGCTGTGTGACGTAGGATGCATGGCTGTGCGTATCGAAGCTTGTTTAGGCTGTTGTGTGAGTTTGTTGAGGTAGCAGACTGATGACCGAGTGTAGCTCAGTTGGTAGAGCGATTGACTGTAGTGTTGAATACTGTGTGTCAGTATTCTCGGAAATCAATTGGTCGCTGGTTCGATTCCGGCCACTCGGATTTTGGCTTGAAGACTTTACTTGGGTCTCGCGTCCGTCTCTTTCTGCCTCTGCAGGCCTTGTTTTCTATTGTGTGGGCAAGAAGCTATGTTGTTGTCAGTGTCGCAGGGTTCCGGCCGTGAAGAGCGTATACTCTTTCCGTGGTGTCGCGCAAGACCATCGTCAGACTTGGCATTTGTCTTGGCGGGTTCCGTGTACGTCCTTTTCGCACGCCTATGTTCGCCCCATCGAAGGGTGAGTACGGGCAGTCTGTCCTCGATGGAACAAAGCCTACTGCTGCCAAATATACAGAACAAGGAAACTGCGATCGCATCGGACTTCATCAATACCACAAGTCGATTGCATTTCCTGCTCTCGACGTGTTCAGACGAACAAGCCAGCCCGAGAGCTTGGTGTCGCACTTGATAGTGGGATTTGCACTTTGATATCACTTTATCAAACGCTGAACATCTACTGCATGCCGTGATGAGTCCATGTAGAAAACGGAGCTGCAAGAGGCGTACTACGAGTAGTGATACGCGGACGAGGTGGTAAAATAGTGCGGCATGGCTGTTATGATGTGCTGTGTGACGTAGGATGCATGGCTGTGCGTATCGAAGCTTGTTTAGGCTGTTGTGTGAGTTTGTTGAGGTAGCAGCCTGATGACCGAGTGTAGCTCAGTTGGTAGAGCGATTGACTGTAGTGTTGAATACTGTGTGTCAGTATTCTCGGAAATCAATTGGTCGCTGGTTCGATTCCGGCCACTCGGATTTTGGCTTGAAGCCTTTACTTGGGTCTCGCGTCCGTCTCTTTCTGCCTCTGCAGGCCTTGTTTTCTATTGTGTGGGCAAGAAGCTATGTTGTTGTCAGTGGCGCAGGGTTCCGGCCGTGAAGAGCGTATACTCTTTCCGTGGTGTCGCGCAAGACCATCGTCAGACTTGGCATTTGTCTTGGCGGGTTCCGTGTAAGTCCTTTTCGCACGCCTATTTCCGCCCCATCGAAGGGTGAGTACGGGCAGTCTGTCCTCGATGGAACAAAGCCTACTGCTGCCAAATATACAGAACAAGGAAACTGCGATCGCATCGGACTTCATCAATACCACAAGTCGATTGCATTTCCTGCTCTCGACGTGTTCAGACGTACAAGCCAGCCCGAGAGCTTGGTGTCGCACTTGATAGTGGGATTTGCACTTTGATATCACTTTATCAAACGCTGAACATCTACTGCATGCCGTGATGAGTCCATGTAGAAAACGGAGCTGAAAGAGGCGTACTACGAGTAGTGATACGCGGACGAGGTGGTAAAATAGTGCGGCATGGCTGTTATGATGTGCTGTGTGACGTAGGATGCATGGCTGTGCGTATCGAAGCTTGTTTAGGCTGTTGTGTGAGTTTGTTGAGGTAGCAGCCTGATGACCGAGTGTAGCTCAGTTGGTAGAGCGATTGACTGTAGTGTTGAATACTGTGTGTCAGTATTCTCGGAAATCAATTGGTCGCTGGTTCGATTCCGGCCACTCGGATTTTGGCTTGAAGCCTTTACTTGGGTCTCGCGTCCGTCTCTTTCTGCCTCTGCAGGCCTTGTTTTCTATTGTGTGGGCAAGAAGCTATGTTGTTGTCAGTGGCGCAGGGTTCCGGCCGTGAAGAGCGTATACTCTTTCCGTGGTGTCGCGCAAGACCATCGTCAGACTTGGCATTTGTCTTGGCGGGTTCCGTGTAAGTCCTTTTCGCACGCCTATTTCCGCCCCATCGAAGGGTGAGTACGGGCAGTCTGTCCTCGATGGAACAAAGCCTACTGCTGCCAAATATACAGAACAAGGAAACTGCGATCGCATCGGACTTCATCAATACCACAAGTCGATTGCATTTCCTGCTCTTGACGTGTTCAGACGAACAAGCCAGCCCGAGAGCTTGGTGTCGCACTTGATAGTGGGATCAACACTTTGATATCACTTTATCAAACGCTGAACATCTACTGCATGCCGTGATGAGTCCATGTAGAAAACGGAGCTGCAAGAGGCGTACTACGAGTAGTGATACGCGGACGAGGTGGTAAAATAGTGCGGCATGGCTGTTATGATGTGCTGTGTGACGTAGGATGCATGGCTGTGCGTATCGAAGCTTGTTTAGGCTGTTGTGTGAGTTTGTTGAGGTAGCAGCCTGATGACCGAGTGTAGCTCAGTTGGTAGAGCGATTGACTGTAGTGTTGAATACTGTGTGTCAGTATTCTCGGAAATCAATTGGTCGCTGGTTCGATTCCGGCCACTCGGATTTTGGCTTGAAGCCTTTACTTGGGTCTCGCGTCCGTCTCTTTCTGCCTCTGCAGGCCTTGTTTTCTATTGTGTGGGCAAGAAGCTATGTTGTTGTCAGTGGCGCAGGGTTCCGGCCGTGAAGAGCGTATACTCTTTCCGTGGTGTCGCGCAAGACCATCGTCAGACTTGGCATTTGTCTTGGCGGGTTCCGTGTAAGTCCTTTTCGCACGCCTATTTCCGCCCCATCGAAGGGTGAGTACGGGCAGTCTGTCCTCGATGGAACAAAGCCTACTGCTGCCAAATATACAGAACAAGGAAACTGCGATCGCATCGGACTTCATCAATACCACAAGTCGATTGCATTTCCTGCTCTTGACGTGTTCAGACGAACAAGCCAGCCCGAGAGCTTGGTGTCGCACTTGATAGTGGGATCAACACTTTGATATCACTTTATCAAACGCTGAACATCTACTGCATGCCGTGATGAGTCCATGTAGAAAACGGAGCTGAAAGAGGCGTACTACGAGTAGTGATACGCGGACGAGGTGGTAAAATAGTGCGGCATGGCTGTTATGATGTGCTGTGTGACGTAGGATGCATGGCTGTGCGTATCGAAGCTTGTTTAGGCTGTTGTGTGAGTTTGTTGAGGTAGCAGCCTGATGACCGAGTGTAGCTCAGTTGGTAGAGCGATTGACTGTAGTGTTGAATACTGTGTGTCAGTATTCTCGGAAATCAATTGGTCGCTGGTTCGATTCCGGCCACTCGGATTTTGGCTTGAAGCCTTTACTTGGGTCTCGCGTCCGTCTCTTTCTGCCTCTGCAGGCCTTGTTTTCTATTGTGTGGGCAAGAAGCTATGTTGTTGTCAGTGTCGCAGGGTTCCGGCCGTGAAGAGCGTATACTCTTTCCGTGGTGTCGCGCAAGACCATCGTCAGACTTGGCATTTGTCTTGGCGGGTTCCGTGTAAGTCCTTTTCGCACGCCTATTTCCGCCCCATCGAAGGGTGAGTACGGGCAGTCTGTCCTCGATGGAACAAAGCCTACTGCTGCCAAATATACAGAACAAGGAAACTGCGATCGCATCGGACTTCATCAATACCACAAGTCGATTGCATTTCCTGCTCTCGACGTGTTCAGACGAACAAGCCAGCCCGAGAGCTTGGTGTCGCACTTGATAGTGGGATTTGCACTTTGATATCACTTTATCAAACGCTGAACATCTACTGCATGCCGTGATGAGTCCATGTAGAAAACGGAGCTGAAAGAGGCGTACTACGAGTAGTGATACGCGGACGAGGTGGTAAAATAGTGCGGCATGGCTGTTATGATGTGCTGTGTGACGTAGGATGCATGGCTGTGCGTATCGAAGCTTGTTTAGGCTGTTGTGTGAGTTTGTTGAGGTAGCAGACTGATGACCGAGTGTAGCTCAGTTGGTAGAGCGATTGACTGTAGTGTTGAATACTGTGTGTCAGTATTCTCGGAAATCAATTGGTCGCTGGTTCGATTCCGGCCACTCGGATTTTGGCTTGAAGCCTTTACTTGGGTCTCGCGTCCGTCTCTTTCTGCCTCTGCAGGCCTTGTTTTCTATTGTGTGGGCAAGAAGCTATGTTGTTGTCAGTGGCGCAGGGTTCCGGCCGTGAAGAGCGTATACTCTTTCCGTGGTGTCGCGCAAGACCATCGTCAGACTTGGCATTTGTCTTGGCGGGTTCCGTGTAAGTCCTTTTCGCACGCCTATTTCCGCCCCATCGAAGGGTGAGTACGGGCAGTCTGTCCTCGATGGAACAAAGCCTACTGCTGCCAAATATACAGAACAAGGAAACTGCGATCGCATCGGACTTCATCAATACCACAAGTCGATTGCATTTCCTGCTCTTGACGTGTTCAGACGAACAAGCCAGCCCGAGAGCTTGGTGTCGCACTTGATAGTGGGATTTGCACTTTGATATCACTTTATCAAACGCTGAACATCTACTGCATGCCGTGATGAGTCCATGTAGAAAACGGAGCTGAAAGAGGCGTACTACGAGTAGTGATACGCGGACGAGGTGGTAAAATAGTGCGGCATGGCTGTTATGATGTGCTGTGTGACGTAGGATGCATGGCTGTGCGTATCGAAGCTTGTTTAGGCTGTTGTGTGAGTTTGTTGAGGTAGCAGACTGATGACCGAGTGTAGCTCAGTTGGTAGAGCGATTGACTGTAGTGTTGAATACTGTGTGTCAGTATTCTCGGAAATCAATTGGTCGCTGGTTCGATTCCGGCCACTCGGATTTTGGCTTGAAGCCTTTACTTGGGTCTCGCGTCCGTCTCTTTCTGCCTCTGCAGGCCTTGTTTTCTATTGTGTGGGCAAGAAGCTATGTTGTTGTCAGTGGCGCAGGGTTCCGGCCGTGAAGAGCGTATACTCTTTCCGTGGTGTCGCGCAAGACCATCGTCAGACTTGGCATTTGTCTTGGCGGGTTCCGTGTAAGTCCTTTTCGCACGCCTATTTCCGCCCCATCGAAGGGTGAGTACGGGCAGTCTGTCCTCGATGGAACAAAGCCTACTGCTGCCAAATATACAGAACAAGGAAACTGCGATCGCATCGGACTTCATCAATACCACAAGTCGATTGCATTTCCTGCTCTCGACGTGTTCAGACGAACAAGCCAGCCCGAGAGCTTGGTGTCGCACTTGATAGTGGGATTTGCACTTTGATATCACTTTATCAAACGCTGAACATCTACTGCATGCCGTGATGAGTCCATGTAGAAAACGGAGCTGAAAGAGGCGTACTACGAGTAGTGATACGCGGACGAGGTGGTAAAATAGTGCGGCATGGCTGTTATGATGTGCTGTGTGACGTAGGATGCATGGCTGTGCGTATCGAAGCTTGTTTAGGCTGTTGTGTGAGTTTGTTGAGGTAGCAGACTGATGACCGAGTGTAGCTCAGTTGGTAGAGCGATTGACTGTAGTGTTGAATACTGTGTGTCAGTATTCTCGGAAATCAATTGGTCGCTGGTTCGATTCCGGCCACTCGGATTTTGGCTTGAAGCCTTTACTTGGGTCTCGCGTCCGTCTCTTTCTGCCTCTGCAGGCCTTGTTTTCTATTGTGTGGGCAAGAAGCTATGTTGTTGTCAGTGGCGCAGGGTTCCGGCCGTGAAGAGCGTATACTCTTTCCGTGGTGTCGCGCAAGACCATCGTCAGACTTGGCATTTGTCTTGGCGGGTTCCGTGTAAGTCCTTTTCGCACGCCTATTTCCGCCCCATCGAAGGGTGAGTACGGGCAGTCTGTCCTCGATGGAACAAAGCCTACTGCTGCCAAATATACAGAACAAGGAAACTGCGATCGCATCGGACTTCATCAATACCACAAGTCGATTGCATTTCCTGCTCTCGACGTGTTCAGACGAACAAGCCAGCCCGAGAGCTTGGTGTCGCACTTGATAGTGGGATTTGCACTTTGATATCACTTTATCAAACGCTGAACATCTACTGCATGCCGTGATGAGTCCATGTAGAAAACGGAGCTGAAAGAGGCGTACTACGAGTAGTGATACGCGGACGAGGTGGTAAAATAGTGCGGCATGGCTGTTATGATGTGCTGTGTGACGTAGGATGCATGGCTGTGCGTATCGAAGCTTGTTTAGGCTGTTGTGTGAGTTTGTTGAGGTAGCAGCCTGATGACCGAGTGTAGCTCAGTTGGTAGAGCGATTGACTGTAGTGTTGAATACTGTGTGTCAGTATTCTCGGAAATCAATTGGTCGCTGGTTCGATTCCGGCCACTCGGATTTTGGCTTGAAGCCTTTACTTGGGTCTCGCGTCCGTCTCTTTCTGCCTCTGCAGGCCTTGTTTTCTATTGTGTGGGCAAGAAGCTATGTTGTTGTCAGTGGCGCAGGGTTCCGGCCGTGAAGAGCGTATACTCTTTCCGTGGTGTCGCGCAAGACCATCGTCAGACTTGGCATTTGTCTTGGCGGGTTCCGTGTAAGTCCTTTTCGCACGCCTATTTCCGCCCCATCGAAGGGTGAGTACGGGCAGTCTGTCCTCGATGGAACAAAGCCTACTGCTGCCAAATATACAGAACAAGGAAACTGCGATCGCATCGGACTTCATCAATACCACAAGTCGATTGCATTTCCTGCTCTCGACGTGTTCAGACGAACAAGCCAGCCCGAGAGCTTGGTGTCGCACTTGATAGTGGGATCAACACTTTGATATCACTTTATCAAACGCTGAACATCTACTGCATGCCGTGATGAGTCCATGTAGAAAACGGAGCTGAAAGAGGCGTACTACGAGTAGTGATACGCGGACGAGGTGGTAAAATAGTGCGGCATGGCTGTTATGATGTGCTGTGTGACGTAGGATGCATGGCTGTGCGTATCGAAGCTTGTTTAGGCTGTTGTGTGAGTTTGTTGAGGTAGCAGCCTGATGACCGAGTGTAGCTCAGTTGGTAGAGCGATTGACTGTAGTGTTGAATACTGTGTGTCAGTATTCTCGGAAATCAATTGGTCGCTGGTTCGATTCCGGCCACTCGGATTTTGGCTTGAAGCCTTTACTTGGGTCTCGCGTCCGTCTCTTTCTGCCTCTGCAGGCCTTGTTTTCTATTGTGTGGGCAAGAAGCTATGTTGTTGTCAGTGTCGCAGGGTTCCGGCCGTGAAGAGCGTATACTCTTTCCGTGGTGTCGCGCAAGACCATCGTCAGACTTGGCATTTGTCTTGGCGGGTTCCGTGTAAGTCCTTTTCGCACGCCTATTTCCGCCCCATCGAAGGGTGAGTACGGGCAGTCTGTCCTCGATGGAACAAAGCCTACTGCTGCCAAATATACAGAACAAGGAAACTGCGATCGCATCGGACTTCATCAATACCACAAGTCGATTGCATTTCCTGCTCTCGACGTGTTCAGACGAACAAGCCAGCCCGAGAGCTTGGTGTCGCACTTGATAGTGGGATCAACACTTTGATATCACTTTATCAAACGCTGAACATCTACTGCATGCCGTGATGAGTCCATGTAGAAAACGGAGCTGCAAGAGGCGTACTACGAGTAGTGATACGCGGACGAGGTGGTAAAATAGTGCGGCATGGCTGTTATGATGTGCTGTGTGACGTAGGATGCATGGCTGTGCGTATCGAAGCTTGTTTAGGCTGTTGTGTGAGTTTGTTGAGGTAGCAGACTGATGACCGAGTGTAGCTCAGTTGGTAGAGCGATTGACTGTAGTGTTGAATACTGTGTGTCAGTATTCTCGGAAATCAATTGGTCGCTGGTTCGATTCCGGCCACTCGGATTTTGGCTTGAAGCCTTTACTTGGGTCTCGCGTCCGTCTCTTTCTGCCTCTGCAAGGCCTTGTTTTCTATTGTGTGGGCAAGAAGCTATGTTGTTGTCAGTGTCGCAGGGTTCCGGCCGTGAAGAGCGTATACTCTTTCCGTGGTGTCGCGCAAGACCATCGTCAGACTTGGCATTTGTCTTGGCGGGTTCCGTGTAAGTCCTTTTCGCACGCCTATTTCCGCCCCATCGAAGGGTGAGTACGGGCAGTCTGTCCTCGATGGAACAAAGCCTACTGCTGCCAAATATACAGAACAAGGAAACTGCGATCGCATCGGACTTCATCAATACCACAAGTCGATTGCATTTCCTGCTCTCGACGTGTTCAGACGAACAAGCCAGCCCGAGAGCTTGGTGTCGCACTTGATAGTGGGATCAGCACTTTGATATCACTCTATCAAACGCTGAACATCTACTGCATGCCGTGATGAGTCCATGTAGAAAACGGAGCTGCAAGAGGCGTACTACGAGTAGTGATACGCGGACGAGGTGGTAAAATAGTGCGGCATGGCTGTTATGATGTGCTGTGTGACGTAGGATGCATGGCTGTGCGTATCGAAGCTTGTTTAGGCTGTTGTGTGAGTTTGTTGAGGTAGCAGCCTGATGACCGAGTGTAGCTCAGTTGGTAGAGCGATTGACTGTAGTGTTGAATACTGTGTGTCAGTATTCTCGGAAATCAATTGGTCGCTGGTTCGATTCCGGCCACTCGGATTTTGGCTTGAAGCCTTTACTTGGGTCTCGCGTCCGTCTCTTTCTGCCTCTGCAGGCCTTGTTTGCTATTGTGTGGGCAAGAAGCTATGTTGTTGTCAGTGTCGCAGGGTTCCGGCCGTGAAGAGCGTATACTCTTTCCGTGGTGTCGCGCAAGACCATCGTCAGACTTGGCATTTGTCTTGGCGGGTTCCGTGTACGTCCTTTTCGCACGCCTATGTTCGCCCCATCGAAGGGTGAGTACGGGCAGTCTGTCCTCGATGGAACACAGCCTACTGCTGCCAAATATACAGAACAAGGAAACTGCGATCGCATCGGACTTCATCAATACCACAAGTCGATTGCATTTCCTGCTCTCGACGTGTTCAGACGTACAAGCCAGCCCGAGAGCTTGGTGTCGCACTTGATAGTGGGATTTGCACTTTGATATCACTTTATCAAACGCTGAACATCTACTGCATGCCGTGATGAGTCCATGTAGAAAACGGAGCTGCAAGAGGCGTACTACGAGTAGTGATACGCGGACGAGGTGGTAAAATAGTGCGGCATGGCTGTTATGATGTGCTGTGTGACGTAGGATGCTCATCATTAAGCTTGGCCAAAGTGGCTGAACTGGTCTAGTGAAATGCCTGCGCAGCTTCTTGCGGCTTCATGAGCCGATGATCGCGCCGAACTTGTGTCTTTTAAGGACGCAGCTGAAAATCTGCAAGACCGTGATGCAATTGCCCATTGCCATTGATGCAGAAGAATCGCAAGATATCCGACGGGTTGGGTCGCAGATTACTGTGAAGAAGCGCCAGGAGGAGCAGATACAATTTTACTCACACCATTTTGTTTCGCGTTGTGATAGTCAAAGCAAATGCTCTAGAGGAAAACTGAGCAGCGCTTGACGGTGATCTATTGCTTCGGCACTTTTCCTTACCTTAAAACCCAGTTCCTACAGCCCAATCCAGTAGGATCGACCGTTAGGATTATGAATAGGCACGTGGTACTTGCCGTCACCTGAAGAGACTGACCATTCGTACCAGACACGGTTGTTAGACTCCAGTCTCCAAAAATGCACTACGACCTTCTCGCCCTTCTGGACACGCAGTGGCTGGCGCAAGGGAAAGTAAATGGGGAACCAGCTGAACATGCCATCGGAATGCGTATCTGGCTCGATACTTAGCGTCACATCATCGTAAAGCACAGCATCAAAGTAGCCTGCGAGACCGTGGACAACAGCACTCTCAGCAGCGGTAAAGTGGAGCTCTGCTTGCCTCCTGTTGTCAATCCGTGAGTTTAATTTTGGATGAGTGAACTGGAAACAACTCTGGGTGGGCGCCAACGCGTAAAAGTTGTGTAACCGCACGACGTAAGGCGTCTCGAAGCTCTTGAGTGAGTCGTGAACCTTCACCTCGTTCCAAAGTTTTGAAGACATCACAGGCGTTACGAAAGATGTGTACACACGCGGGATGCTGATACCACTTTCTACAACACGACAAGACGACAGTTAGCGTTTTGTAGAAAATGCATCATATAAAAAGAGAAAAGTGCCCACCCTGCAAGAAATTTTGAGCGCCGTCCAAGCACTCTGGGGACAGCTCGTTGTCGCCAAAGGATCCAAGGAGCTCGCTCACCATGATGTCGGCACGCTCATTCGTGCGCCAGCTACGCATGTCGGATGCGACGATCGAGACGTTATCCCATTTCTCTGAAATCTTGAGGTTGCGCAGAGTGATGACTGCGTTCGCATTCTTTTCCACGGCGAACATACGTATCTTTCGGTTTGCGCTAATGGCTGCACGAAGAGCGCAGCGTACGAGGGGTCCGCGACCAGCGCCAACAACCATCACAAAAGACTCCTTGTCTGCGGGGGTATGCTCTAATGCCTTCGTGATTGCTTTCTCATACTGATTGTACTTGAAGGCATCCTGCTCAAATGTCTCGTACGTCTGTGATTCCAAATTGTCCATAAGAGGCTGTAGTGGCGCCTGAAGGTAGTCTAGGTAAGGCGCCTCAAATTGTGCCTTCCGATCCTGGCTCGGACGTTTGCTGTACAGAAAGTGCAGATACTGCACATACGGCAGAATTTTTCCACGATGGCGGGGTCGTCCGCTCAAGTAGAACTGGACCTTGTGCTGGAAAAGCTGCGCCATGAGCGTTTGGTGTCGCTGAGACAGCGTCGGGTATCCCTTGCGGTTCGTCAGGAAGACATTCGTTGCAATGATCGCTGCCTATTTTTACGACACACTAGTTGAGTTAAAGCCCTACACTATGAAGCGTTAATCACTCACCTTGACAGGTTCACCGAGCCAGCGCTGAATCTCCTCGGCACTAGGCAGGTCTGCTGTAATTTCCAACGCCACATGCAGCTTCGGATGGTATTCACAGCGAGCACGTAAAGAGTCCCATGCTTCCCATGGGTCCGATGAATCATCGTCCTCCTCATCGTCTGTTTCCATCATGATAGTAGCATGATGTCCCACAACAGGGTCATATTCCATCGATGCCTTAATACTAGACTGCTGTCTCGTTGTTAGCGGGATACGCACCCAGAATTGGACGTATTGCGCCTGTGTGAGCGTCTGGTTGAGTATCCGCGCGTAATTGGAAGAATTGGTGGCGTGACGCGGCGTCGGTAGCATCACAGCCGGCACGGACAGGTGCGAGGCCCAGGCCACTTCTTGCTTAAAGACCTTCTCGGCACTCAATCGTGTTTCCAGCGTAGCAGCGTCCATGTCGATCCACTTGGAGATATTGCCCACCACCGACATCGTCCAACCACGAGAATCCATGACCAGATCCGAGCGAGTTTGTGGACCGTCGCGAGTATCCGAGAGCTCGTGGTCATCACGCTTATAGCTGAATAATACTAGTCAGTAAGTATTAAATACTAGTAGTAAATGCATCAAATAACATTAATACCGAGGATGGAAGAGCGGCGCCGCGATGCCATTCATCTTGTCCTTTTGAACCTGTTAGAGAGAAAAGAGTGCAATCCAACACATACTAAGACGCAAAAAAAGACTAGAACATGATGATGCAATTAAATATGAAGTCAAACCTGGTCCAGCGTCGCAGGCAAGTCATGGACAAAGGACGTCTCGAGTCCGACGAAAATGCGGCTCATGGTTTGTTCTATTGGCTGGTGATTGGTGTACTCATGGCACTCAACTGAATACCTCTTACTAATAACAGCTGAGTCGAACGCGCATGGAATCAGAAAAAATCATGCAACGCATCTCGTGGCTCGTGTGGCTGATGCTGCTCTCGGCGCTTGGCATTTCCACCGCCGTTGAAGACGAATCCGTTCCACCCAAGACCGTCAGCGACGTTGATACTACATTGTTAAGATCCAGAGTGAAAGAGACGGATGTTCCCCAACAATTTGAAGAGTTTGTGGACAATGTGACGCTGTCTGCTGCGTTTTCTGGCTGTGGGTTGTGCCAGGCAACAGGCCAATGCGACCGAGCTTTTCACGGTCAACCGGGTCAATTCTGTATTGGATTGACATCAGGAGCACCTTGTTGCTGTCCAAGAGACGCCCAGTGCGCTGCTAATCCGTACGAGTGTCGTTGTCGTCGTACTGTGGCCTACCATTACGATCGTGACGATTCTCACCATCATTCGTCATCAAGTGGAGTGTCAGACGCTATCACCTTCTTTCTATTTTTACTACTATGCTGTGGGTGCTGTTGTTATCTACCAGCACGTTGTGCCCGACGGGAGAGAGAGGAACAGATTGAGTACGCGCAGCCCGTTGCGACAAACCAATACGGCACGTACGCGAGTCAGCAGCCACAAGCTCCTTATGCGTACGCGTCGGCACCTGTGGCATATGGAGCGTCTCCTTATCACGAACGTGGTGGGGGTAATAATACAATGGCAGCGGGAGCTTTAGGGGCGCTGGGAGGGCTGGGCGTCGGCGCGGCGTTGGGCTCCGCGTTTGGTGGTCACAACAATAACAGAGACTACAGCGGCGATGTGGGCGGTGCGTATGACAACACGTACACATTCAGTGGAGACGCTGGTGGAGGCGATTTTGGTGGGGATTGCGGGAATTTTGGCGGAGATGACGGCACCTTTGCTGGTGACTCGTAATTGTGACGAAGAGGTGGAAAAGTGGAGGTGGTGGTGCTGCCACAACAACTCCAGATTAAGAGCATTGTGTTATGCCAACATGATACATACCTACGATGAAATTGAACGTCTTTGTAGCTTTACCGTGGCCAACAGCTAAATAGCAATATCACCACACGACAAGGTAGCCACAGAAGACAAGGCAGCCAATGATGAAAACCCATTGTCCTCCTTACACATGCTGAACCATTTAGTCATTTCTGCAATCAGTTGAGCCTCTGCAGTCTCATGAAAAAAGCAGCTTGTACATATATCTTTCCTTTTCACTTTTTCTTGATCGCCTGCCGCTTTCATCTTACTAAGACGGGAATACGCAAACCACTTGCTGCACTTATTTGGTTACGAGCACCTTCTTGAGCGACTCGACGCGCACGGGGCCCGATCGTGAGCGCACTGGGAATCGGTCCAAGTACATGACCTCACACTTGTTATTGGTCTTGATGTTCTTGCACAAAGTCTCCCATACCTTGTTTTTCTTCATCTGGATGGGAGTCACGGGCTCTTGCAGCTCCTCACCACTCGCGTACACGCGCTCACCAACCTCAGCCTCTGGACTCGGATCCAACAGCTCCACTTTCTTGCCCTTGTCGCTGGCTACCAGCAGAATACTGCCCGTAGAGCGCATTCGCACTATCTTGACCATCTTGAGGTTGCACAGCACGACGACCTTACGGTCCAGCAGTTCTTCTTCGGCAAAGTACGGCTGGTGCTCCATGACCATCTCAAGCTCTTGGCCCTTGCCAATATCTACCTTCTCCACATAATGGCGCTCGGAGTTCGGATGTGCCTTCACTTCAATGATCTTGCCTACTCGTAGATCCAACTGGGAGAAGACGATCGGGGAGCTGTACACGTCGGACTTGACCATGATGGTAGTGAACGGTTCGAAGACGAGATCCTGTACAATAACGTGCACTTTGAACGTCAATTGAGAAATGAGAGGCAAATGCACCACGCAGTCTCCCAGAAGCTGCATGTCTGGCTTGCTGCATGGGTTCTCTCCTAGTCTGGCCAACTTCAAGCACGCCCTTAGAGTCTCTGCCAATCACAAGGACGAATGCATAAAAGGCTGTTTTGGTGCAATTTGAGTGGATGGAAAAAGGCCATTGCCGACAGGTTTTAGTCAGAGCTTCAAGTCAATAAAAGAAAGGAGCAATTTTAAGGATGAAGCAGTCAATAGATGAAGTAGACGAAAGGCTTACACAACCAAGTCGATGAAGACCTCGAAGAAGCAGCAACTAGACCACGTAGAAATATTGCAACAAGAATACACAGCTTCGTTTTTAGTTTACAAGGTTACGATCGCAACGTCACTTCCAAGACTGACTTTAAGTGTCGTAACCTTGTCTATTTTCATTTAATTATCTATGACATGGATTGGCGGGTGACGACCATATCGCTACAAAAACTCAAGTAGAAATCGAAAAGCTGCAAAAGATCGAAGGCAAGAACGAGGTCGTCTGGTTTAGCAGGAGTCCGAAGGAGTTTGAGACGCGGTGGCACTTGTCGAGAGGTCGATTGGATCCAATTTGGAGAAATAGATAGCGCCTACTACCAACAGGGCCAACTATTCAAGGCTGCTTCTGCTCACTACTACCGAGATTGAGCTAAGATTATTGACGTGGATGAAAGCTCGCTGGTGATGCGATCTCGTAACGATGCAAAAAGTGGTATATATTTCTTATATTAGCTTAGTACAACGCTAAAAGCAGTGCATTTACCGATACACTCAAGCTTTGCGTCTTTTCAGCCATTAAAAATGACCCAAGATAATTAAGACGACTTCAAGCTGTAGGTCGGTCAAAGTCGGATGTGGAGAAAGATGGAAACTGCAAGGACTAACAGAGCAAAGATGCCTCTGCCCATCACGTCGCTGTTACACTTAAGACACTTAAGACACACGTAAGTATATGTTTACTTCCAACGCAGATCCCCGACTTGTTTTGTGTTAGCCGCACCATTACTGACAGCACGTGTGTACAGCAGCTGCGCTTAGTCCGACGTCTCTGCCAGTCCACACGACTCGAGTAACAACGTGCTCGACTTGTTGTAGCGTCTCGTCTGCCACGTTTCGGATCGAGTTTGAGAACTTCAAGCAGTATTCAATCTGACAGGGATCCTACGAACTTCAACATTGACATGCCCATCCGGCTGACAACGGGCTCAAGACCCACGGGTTCAAACTCAGCTAACAATGGCGATGAACTCCCAGTCTCGAGCTACTAATTGAACCTCCTCACACGCTCAAGCTATGAACTGCTCGCTGATATCGAATGCATGTTTCTTTTATTGACTTGAAGCTCTGACTAAAACCTGTCGGCAGTGGCCTTTTTCCATCCACTCAAATTGCACCAAAACAGCCTTTTATGCATTCGTCCTTGTGATTGGCAGAGACTCTAAGGGCGTGCTTGAAGTTGGCCAGACTAGGAGAGAACCCATGCAGCAAGCCAGACATGCAGCTTCTGGGAGACTGCGTGGTGCATTTGCCTCTCATTTCTCAATTGACGTTCAAAGTGCACGTTATTGTACAGGATCTCGTCTTCGAACCGTTCACTACCATCATGGTCAAGTCCGACGTGTACAGCTCCCCGATCGTCTTCTCCCAGTTGGATCTACGAGTAGGCAAGATCATTGAAGTGAAGGCACATCCGAACTCCGAGCGCCATTATGTGGAGAAGGTAGATATTGGCAAGGGCCAAGAGCTTGAGATGGTCATGGAGCATCAGCCGTACTTTGCCGAAGAAGAACTGCTGGACCGTAAGGTCGTCGTGCTGTGCAACCTCAAGATGGTCAAGATAGTGCGAATGCGCTCTACGGGCAGTATTCTGCTGGTAGCCAGCGACAAGGGCAAGAAAGTGGAGCTGTTGGATCCGAGTCCAGAGGCTGAGGTTGGTGAGCGCGTGTACGCGAGTGGTGAGGAGCTGCAAGAGCCCGTGACCCCCATCCAGATGAAGAAAAACAAGGTATGGGAGACTTTGTGCAAGAACATCAAGACCAATAACAAGTGTGAGGTCATGTACCTGGACCGATTCCCAGTGCGCTCACGATCGGGCCCCGTGCGCGTCGAGTCGCTCAAGAAGGTGCTCGTAACCAAATAAGTGCAGCAAGTGGTTTGCGTATTCCCGTCTTAGTAAGATGAAAGTGGCGAGCGACAGAAACCTTTTGGGAGGCGCCTCTGATAAAGGGCTCTCTTGTAGTGGGTGAGAAATGTGGAAGAAGGCAAATACATGTACGACTTGCTTGTTTAATGAGACTTCTGGAAGAATTAGACTGAGTTTCATCGCCATGTTTGATGCCACCGCTAACCCAACCGCTGCTGACGATCTCAATCAGAACGTCATCGCCATCTTACATAGTTAGATCGTAGACCGCTACATCACGGCGATCGCCATCGCACATGGACAGGACCTGTTCACACCTCGTCCTTGTCGATGGTCTTCTTGGCACAGTCTTCATACTAAGGAATAGTCCCACGCATGCCATTATGACGTGAAATCCCTGGCACTTGCTCTGCTTTTCGAGTCGAATCTCGGGTAGCAAATTGTTTGATTTGCCTACTGAACAAAGCAAAGTTTCTGGCCTGGTGCGTACTCTACATAAACAATGGGTACTGGATCAAATGACCCAGTAAAATCCTGCGGACTGCCTCCTACCGAGTCGCATGCGGAGCTGCCTGCCAAAACGCGTGCAGCGAAAAAGATACCTCCCTTTGACCTTGCTCCCACAATGGCGGACTATCCGGAATGGAGACATTATGCCGGCTCTGCAGAGGGTCCATCTCTGTCCATTGTCGCACTTGACTGCTCTTCGAAGGTGCTACCACAACACAAGCAAGTGCTACCACGACACAAGCAAGTGCTACCACAACACAAGCAAGTGCTACCTTTGGAAGATGCCTGTTCGAAACAATAAGAGCTTATCATTTCGGCTTTCACTGCCTACGCTCTCACCTTTCTTTGCGCTTCACTCAAGTCAAGTACTCACGATAAAAGTCGTCTACATGGCTATCTCAGCTTCGCTTCTGATCAAATCGATTAATGATATCATCAACGGTACAGAGCTCCACATGGCCGGACTTATCAAGGATCCTTATATCGCCAACGACCCTTTTGTGGCGGTGTTCTTATTGCCGATCATCATGTCTTAACGCCGGCGATGTCCTTTATAGATAAGTAGCCCATTTCGTGCTTCTTCAGGTGTAATACCTCATTACTTTGCCTTGTTACTGATGGCAAAGAAGACCCGACAATTGGGCATCAATACCTAACACGCAAGTTTCAGCTCCTGGGACTCGTGACGGCGTTATGTTATGGTCTCACTGACGTCAATTGTGGTGTGACGATTGTGTGCACATTTCTTTGCGATGACGTCGTTACTACAACCCCTGATATATCACTTTACAGTATGATATATTAGTCAGTAGTATTAGTATTCTAATATACTATGACTATCAAGGGGATACACCTCTTGATATGTCATAGTACAGTAAAATAATAGTACTACTGATTCATATTTCGACACTTGACACCATACATAATAATCAATCATGACTAAACTATGCGACTTGCTTGGCTCTCGATCAGAGGTCATGTACGAATGCATGTACACTACACACAAGACGCAGAAGCGCAAGATCTGGCACGATGGATTCGTAAGGCTTTATTCCTCGCGAAAAATCATCGTGTACGCTGACGATGAAAGAAAAGCAGGGAAAGTCATTGACGAAACGAAATTGTCTTTGGTCGATTGGGATTGTAAGGATGAAGAGCATATTGAGACGTCCAAGTAGGTCGATGTTCACGTACTTTATTACTATGTAAACAATAAAGAGATGCACTCAACATGTGTTACTACTACAGATTTCTAGTTGAGATTGTCAACGAGACGCCAGTCGATGCTACTTCTTATACGAGTACATCTGTCAATACAGCTCAACAGTCTTCTCGTATGAATCATTTGAGACCTCATGCCGGACTGGAAGGAAAAATGCGCCTCTCTAACGCCAAGGTTCGCACCCCAGTGAATCATGATGTTTCACGGCAGTGTAGACCAGCTCGAGTCGGACAAGGATACAAGAATCGCAATATATCTACTACATCTAATGTGTCAACTTCACGGACTTTCGAGTCGCTTTCGTTCGACTTTGCTCGTAATCCAACGTCTGAATGGAACTACGTTCCACACGCAATCAACCGAACTCGTAGGATTCTTTACTAGTTATCTAGAGGAATTACGGTGATGTAGACTGACCTTGTTGACTGTTGTTGTAATAGCTGACGAAGTGCTCGCTCTGCTAGAAATGTGAACCATCAAGTGCGAGGCAATCCCAGTACGAAAAAAAGCTGCGTTGATGGAATTATCCAAGTAGGTGACTATGTCTATGCATCAGTTAAACAGCTGCGTCATGCGTCACGACAGACACGTGTTCCCATGAATCCGATGTCTCCATAAGCACTCTTGAGTACATGCCACGGTCATCCTGCTGGATCTCAATGTAGCCTTTTCTTCGCGTATAATCGCGCAACAGCTTCATAAGCACAGCACCGAATAGTAGCGCCAATACACACGCACACACGTCGTACACAATGTCGAGGACTTTTGCATTCTTGACACGTGTAGACGTTGTCATTTGCGAAATCATCGACGGAAAGAGGCTCGATGCGACTATATTATACCGTCGCATGGTTGAGAGATGCACAGCAGCGGGGAATGGCAATGACTTTGGACCATTAAAACAACTATGGATACATGTAGCTATCATGACAAGTGAGCAAAAGTGCCGTAGGCCATTCGACCTTTATTCGTCGTAGATGATGAAGGTCGAGTTGCTAATTTCGCAGTGACGTAACGATTGGCCAAGTTCACCACGTAGGATCTCGTCGGGATTGTTCCTTGAGTGCAAGATGCAGCTGAGACAGACCTTGACTTGTGTAGATTCCGAATCCACCAATACAGGCATTTTCCGACAGCAGCGACCACAACTTGTTTCACCACAGAGGCGACAATCGTGACGCTTTCGAAGGAAGGAGAACGCATACTGACACACGTTGCAATTCCGTTGTTGCTTGTCCTTGTCTCCAGTTGTAAATGAGCGATGTTTGCGGTTCACGACCCTGTTGTTTTCCGACACGAGGTGATTGCCAAAGCTAGTTTTCTCGGCGTGAGCACGCAGGTTCGATAGACGTACACCAGCTTGTTCCTGCCATTGGGAACGTCTGGATGAGCATTTGCTCTTTGGGTCGAGATGCGATGCAAATGTCACAACCACGACGCCAGGTGTTGCGGTCTCCCGCACAATGTATACCTCGCAGCGGATTGACGCACGCACATACTTGAGTGATGGTTGCATCTCTGGCACGCGAATGGACTCGATGATGCGGTATCCGATCAATTTGCCATCGGGTGAGGTGCTTACGTCCGTGTAGTCCAAGTACACGAGGTCCAGTGGCGTGGTACCAAATGGATTCTTCATAGCTAAGTACTTGAGTCCACAGTGGAAGTATATCGAGTTCGTGGGTTGAGCACAGGACGCCAAGACCTTGGCTTCAATCACCTGGTCCGATCCCAATATGATCTTCTGTGCCTCTTTAAATGCTTCTGTTGTCTCTCCAGCCGACAAAACGGACATGACGTTCTTCACGGATGCATTCACATGCGTGACTCCACGGACTTCACACCGTGAACGATTGGACTTAAACAACTGTACACCATTTTTAGACTTAGCGGCTTCCCAGTGAGAACCTATAACGTCGCCATCTTCGAGTGGAGAGATGTTGCTAGGCGCCCGAATATCGTCTGTCTGATCGTCAGATGCAAACGCCAATGCAATGCTGTATCTACGTTTAATGTAGCTATAACAACCAGCCTTTTGTGCATCACTGAGCAGTGTCGAGTCCTCAGGCCTAACTCGTCCCTCTCTCCCATCTGCCGACACGGCCGACCTGCATCGAACACGTTCGGTAAAACGAGGTCCGTTCGACAAGTATCTGTCCTGCACAACATCTTCGTCTTCATCCTCCTCTTCATCCTGGTTGTTGCAGTCACTATCTTCGTGTACCCGTTTGCCCTTTTGATTGCCTAGAACTCCACTAAAAATGGGCGCAGCTCCGAGTCGCTGCTGAAAACCAGACCAGAGTTCCTGTCGCTTAAGACTCAAGTGTTTGTGGATAGTGGAGCTCCTCGATGCCGGTACCGCATCGAAATTGCTGCTCGGTCGAGATGATAAATTCCGCTGCATCACCTCACTGGTCATCGTATTTTTATCTGAAGGTGGTGTCGAAAGCAAATGGTCGTTGGCGTCACTAGTCGTCGGTATAAACAACGTTCTGATTCGTGCTGCTGACTCGAAATCAAAGCTCCAATGATCCTAACTGAAGCTTCGAGCGTTTTTTACGTTGTGTGAAGGACGAAGAAAAGTTGTGGTATCATTGAGAGCATGTCACAACGAGCACTTGTGGCTTGAGTTCAAGGATCGGCATACCGACCGATTTTCGTGCTCCTTCTACAACGCTTGGGCGACAGCTGGCGGTAGCCAAAAGCTCTTCTTTCGTGGTCCTTTGACAGCCAAGCGTTGATAGCGCAGTTCCGTGATTAAACCTTGAAGCTACGGTACGACAGACTAAACGACAAGACTTTTCGAATTCATTTGCTGTCTATGCAGTGCTAGTTATCAGAACTTCCACGATCCCGCGGTGGAATCCTGTCGCTTGTGCCCAGCATTTTTTGTTAGCAAAGCCATTCCATGTTTTTCTTGCAGCTTTAGCTTAAGCAAGATAGGCAGGCATCTACACACTACAATTGTTGTTGCACTAACTAAAGCATTGATAGTTGGCTCATATCTTGGATACAATGTCAGATACCAGCAGTAATGGACATTCGTATTACTCATCATCATCATCAACATCGCAACATTGTTTGTATTTCTTTTGCGTAGCGATCTCGTCATCATCGTACAATTGACTACACACGATGTGACTAAAAGTGTTCGATAGGCCGACCATCTTGTACTTAGTCAGAACGAAGCAGAATTCTATGGCTACAACGGATTACGAGACGGATCGAATTGGTCGTGGACATCTACTCCCTTATTGCACTCGATTACGCAGTTGAAGCAGCTGTTTCTGCATCACATTCAGTAATACCTCTCTCATTCCACGACGCATTCTGTTGCCAAGGAAGTTGCTGCGAAGAACGTTCCGACGTAGCTCAATTGCTAGCCACTGACTTGCTGATTCTTTCAAGTTTCCTTGAGCGTTCGTATCCACGACAATTCAACAGGAAGTACATTGAGGTCAGCATGTGACTGGCACAGAAGGTCATCCATGAGCTCTTTCAAAACAGTGGAAGGATTGTTCTGACGAGATAAAATGCACAGTGTGGAGATTTTTGTTATCAATTGGTTCCACAACATACAGCGCGACACTACGACGCTTATTCATCGTCCTCGTCGTCATCGTTCTCGTCCTCTTCCTCGAACGTGTCGAGAGGGACAGAAAACAGTCGGATAATGGGTTTATTCGGGTCCTTCATAACAACGTACTTGCCCTCAGGCTGCTCCAGTAACAATTCCGACAACATCTTGATGATACCCCACGTGTTGTTCTGGTTGAGTGCAATCTGCGTTGCAAACGTGTTTGGATTGTAAGACTGCATGCCCAGCACGACGTGCGAGTACGGGTCTTTAAAATTAAAGCGAGACACGTAGCCCAGCTTCATTTCGTCCAGACCAGCCAGCAGCGCCTGTGCCGTCCATTTGGCCAATTTGCACGAGTTGTTCTTGAGCTCATTCGCTAGGATGGCACCACGCTGGAAAAGAGTACAGAATAATAGCAGAAGAGTGAGTAAGTTATCAAGTTTACAGCCGTCATTCAATGCATACAGATACAAACAGAAGGTGGTGGTTGAGTCTCTCCTATTGTAAGCTTTTCCTCACCAAGAGTGTAGGAATAGCGTATATATAAAGTTGTGGGCATTCATCGAGACCACCACACACATAGCTACCATCATGTACTCTCATCGTTTCACTTTTTCCATACCAACAGTGGAAGGAGTAGCGAGTCGATCACTGAGTACAAGCAGCTCATTCACACACATTTGATACAATAGGCCCTCATGCAGTAGTGACTTTCATACCATCCATTCTCCTCATCAAGAGTGTAGGAATAGCGTATATAGAATATGAGTAATCATAAAGTCCAGCACAAAGGCATGCCCAGATATCCACACATACAAACATGCACTCACACACAATGCTAAATTTGCATCACGTACCTGAGAATCAATTTTCTTGCGCCACTCAATAGAGCCTGGAAACTTGGGGTCGTACTCATTCAGTGCGTACGTGGACACGTACTCTTTCTTGCCCTTCTTCAGAGCCACGGCTTGCACCTCGCAACGGCAAACCAATTTCATACCACCACCCAAATCAAACTTCCTGTAACGGTAAGCACCGCTGGCAGGCTTGGCATCACCGCTTGCGAATGGGTTAGCAGCATCAAGCTTCTTGTAGAAAGCTCCATTGCCGATTTTGAGTACCTGTTGTGACAGATTCTGGTTAATCATAGTAGCTTCAAGACTGAGACGGTCCGGGTGGTTCATGTGCTCGGGATCTTCTTGGTTTGGCGGATCCGATGCGTTTTCATTGACTGAGAGCAAATCAAAGCTGGACTCGTCACGTTTGTCAAAAAACACCATATTGTTCACACGTTGGGCCACAACGTCCCACGGAAAGACAGAGCGTGTCGCTGTCATAAGGTGCGACAAGATCGCATCCGTGGCAAACACCGTGGCTTCTCCCTGCTGTGCAAGTTCTTCAATAACAGGATCGTCCGTCGTTGTGACGTAGTAAAAGTCACGGTCGTCGTAGCGGTGCACTCGCGTGTTGGAGCGACTCGTGAGACGGTCAAAGGAGGCGTCATACTCACGCAGCTCGCCACACCACTTTAGGTCCTCACTCTTTGGAATATTAGCTTGAAGTTTCGTAAGCTGCTGCATCTCGAACTGGTCAATAAGAGTCCAACTGGCTTGCACCAAGACGGACGCTGTGCGGTCCACCTGCGGCTCATCCCGACGACGAAACGTAAATTGACGTCGTGCGTTGCTCAATCGATCCCAGCGCTTGTTCTGCTTCTGCATACCCTTCATACGAAGCTGTGCCGATGATGTCGTGGCTGCGTTTGCATCGGGTTTGTCGTTATAGCTACCACGACCACCACGACCACCTCCACCACGTCCACCACGACCACCGAAACGTTGTTGATTCCATGTAGGACGCAGTCGGTCCTCTGTTTTAGGACGCGTGCCCTTGGAGGTGTCCACTAGTTGGAAAGTAGCGTCCTCCTTCGAGTCGTGTTTGTATTGAAACTCGACGTTTACACCCGAGGGATCCCGTGCATAGCGACTACCACGTGGTGCGTAATTGGATACAAAATCCGCGGCTTTTCCTAATTTGTCGCCCTTATTAAACGGTGCATACGGGACATTTAGAAACTGTTCAGGGAGTGCCGTGGGACCCCAACCATTAGCATTCACGTCAACACGTGGAGTCTCATACGAAGCCATTCTAGATGATGGAATGATACAATTTCAAGAAGGTGAGGAGAAGAGCTGTGAACCAGTCATTTGGTTAAGGTTACTGCCACAAAATCAAGTGGAATGTAGAATATGTAACATCTGTAGCCATATAGAATGGATACATTTGAGTTATGTAAACCATCGAAAGGACGAGAGCTTCAAGTTGAAGTTATAGTCAACATGGTGCATGTATCATAGTACTGAGTTTCTACTCGATGGCCGTTACTTCTGTAGAAATACGTGGCATTGCTTGAGTTTTGGGACGATATTGAACGTCTTGCATGTAGGAGTCAACTCGTGCAGCAATTTTGGCGTGTGCCCATTGCAATTGCGATGAGTCCTTCTCATTCGGATAGTACATGTCTGCACAGTGAGCAGTGCCTTGAATAAACACAGCTTCAGATGAGTACGAGTGTAATCTGGTTGAGTTCTGGACAGCCAATGCATGCCATGGATCAATTGTCCCGCTTGGAAAAGCTACACCTTCCACTTCGATCCCAAGCGAGCCGTAGTCGAGATTAGCGCCAGCGACATCTGGAGAAACATTCATATTGTACACGCGCTTGCAAATTTCAGTGCCGACATTGGCTTGTGTAACCCCACGAAGTGCATGGAAAGGAGACCGCGTACTTGTCGTGGTCTGGAAGTAGCCGAACTCATTGCATGTCTGATACACCCATTGACGAGCACTACTTTTCCCATCGAACTGGTCACGACTCAGCACCTCGACGGTCCCGTTAGCTGCCCCTTGAAACTTAGAGTCGAGACAATCTCCTACACGAGTCATGTTAATGAACGAAGCCAGCTTTTCCAAAGCATTCTTCGGTTCAGCAAAGTGCTTGCAGACTTCCTCCAGAGTCATGACTTCTTCGTGAATAGCATTGTATTGTGCGATATCTTGAAACGCGCCCATGATAGAAGTCTCGAAAACCGAGTCGTCGAATTCATTGACCATCGGGTAGCACGGCTTGAACAATGCATCCACGTACTTGCGACCTTCTTTTCCACCATCCATGAGCTGTCCAAGCTGCGTAATTGCCTTTTCCACTTCATGATAGCACTCACCGCCACCAAAGTATCGTAGTCCATCTCCAACAACTTCCATGTACTCATAAAAGTTTGTTTTTACATGTAACGGTGCTGAACTCGCTACCGTTCCTGCAAAGAGCGCCGGGTATTTCAACTTGATCCATGCCGCTAGATTACCTGGATAGCTTCCTCCAAATGCCACCCATTTTTCATCTGTCAGTCCATACTTGTCCGTCACGAAAGAATGAAAATGTGCCAAGTCTGACAATGCTTGTTCACTGGAGAGATACCTTAGGTTCGGTAGACTCATGTCCTTGGTCGGGTACGATTGCCCATAGAACCGATGCTCTAGTGCGACCAGCAGTGCCCCGTGCTGTTCCGCCAAGTAGTAAATGAAGGTGCGATTGGTAATAGCTTTAGGTCCTAAAGGTCCTTCACCTCCAATGTAGAGAAACACGGGATAGCCATGACCATGCCAGAATTCTTCATTCACTTGGTATCTCTGCTTCCACGTTGTGCGTTTGGACACAGGAGCAAAGTGATCGACAATAGCATCAACAAAGAATTCTTCTTGGACTGGCAACTCGACCGAGTCATCCTCGGATTGATGCAAGTCAAAGTGCACAAAATATTCGTGACCACGAAAGTCCTGCAGTCGTTGCAAATTATGTGCGTGCACGGCTGATACGTTCATGCCGCCAAGGACTAGAGAGATCCATGCAATGACTATGAAAGTACGCAGTAACGTCATGCTTTCAGATTGAAAAATGATAAAGGACTTGCAAGGGAGAAAGGGTCTTTATGAAGGAAGGAGCTAAGGACGTTGAGATCCGATGATACATACCCATGTCACGCATGATGATTTGCAAATGAATATGACAGGGGAGCCACCACGATGGACTTGTTCGATCAGATGTACTACTTTTCTCCTGTCAAACCATGACGAAACTTCATCATACGAGAGAACTGGCCAGCAGCTTGACGACTTCGATTGGAAAAGGTCCTCCTGCCATGTCTGCGTTTGATTCAGCAGTAGACTTTTCATCGGGATGAACCAGATTTGGTAGCTGAGTTGGTGCACACCAGCTCAAAGATGTAGAAGTGGTTTGTTCGTGTGCCCAGTAAGCACCAGTTGTCAACTAACACTGGTGAGCCAAAGAGTGGACCTAGTTTAGTGCTACACTGTTTGCTAGTTGTATCGTGCGTGTCTTCTTCACCACTTGACTCATTCGTTTGGTACACAATGGACCCTGTAGTTTCGTCGCAGAAGTACAAACCGCCAGCTGTAGTTGTGACGCAACAAAGTAAGCGACCATCATCATTGGTTTCGCTCTGGTTCATTGATCTCGAGGCAAACTGAAGCCGAACAACCGTTGGTGATGCAAAGATGGCGCTATGGAGGTTGGTAGTCCATGCGAGTTTTCCATTCTGGCAATCTACTTTTCGTAGCATACCGTCGTGAGATCCAAACACAATCGATCCTGGACGGTAGACGCAAGGCGAACTGAAAATTGGCTTATCCGTCGTGACCTGCCACTGGATGCTACCGGTACTCATTGAGACTCCGTAGAGCTGTCCATCCGCACACCCGATAATCAGCATCTTGCAAGTGGAGTCGGCATTCAGTCCTGCAAATACCGGAGCCTGGAGCTGCATCTTCCATTGTTCCTCGACGCAGTCAAAGTTGGAAGATGAACGCAGAGCCACGACATTCCCGTTCGTGGTAGCGGAAAAAAGTTGTCCGGACCAAGCGCAGTAAAGAGGTGTTGCAAAAATGCTACCGTCAACGTCGAATGCCCATCGCTGTTGACCCGTCAACGTATCTAGACCGTACAACGTGTTGTCATATGCACCGCAGACTACCAGTTGCTGATTATCCATCACCAATGCTGAAGCTTTGATGATTCCTTTTGCGTGGAATCTCCAATGGGTGACTCCAGATTGCAGACTCAGAGCGAAAAGTGATCCTGCATACGTTCCCACATACACGATTTCGTGCTTTACACTGATAGCTGCGCACGCTTCGATACGATCATCAAGTGTGACTCGCCAAATTGCCTGCCCAGCTGCCACCACATCAACACAAACTACCTGGGCTGAGTGTGAGCCGATAATTGCCCAAGTAGAGCAAACAGCACCTTTGTGGTCGCGATGCTGTACTACAATAGGGGACGCATCGATGCACTTCCCGAGGTCAACTTGGCACGTACGTCGTAGTTCCCACGGCATGCACAATGACGATGCTGGAACAGTCTCCTTTACCGATGACGAAGGCTGAGTATAGCACGTAGGGAGGTAAAGACCGTCGACACTAGCAGATGAGTGATTGTAGCGAGATACAACCGTCAATCTGCTTTGATGAGTGCTACCGCGACCATTGCCAACATTGTCACCTGAGTACGCATGGTGTCTTTTCTTTTGTCGTTTGAGTTCACCTGCAGTGCCTGAGGCACATTCATTGACTGAACTGTAGTTGCATGAACGCTTTCTCAATGGCAATGAGCTCTCCTCTTTCATCGTTTCGCATATGTGATCTTGGGTTCGAAAGCTTCCAGTGCATGCAGACAGAATGTCCTTGATTTCCATTCCAAGCTGGACAACAAATGAAAACGATATGTTTTCGTTAGTGGCGAGCCTAGGCATGGACAAAGTAGCAGACGTACCAAGTCCTGAGCAGTCAAGGAAAGCTCGTTACATTCTTGACGAAGTTCATGCACGAACAGAGCTGCTAGTAGTGAATTTCCACCTACCTCTCTGAACGTGCGGGGGTGAATGTCATCGAAAACGTCATCCAACAAGGGAATTTCTAGAAACTCGTTCAGAAATCTCGCAACTAACTTTTCCGATGTGCTTTTCACTTTGTTAATGCGCGGCCTTGGCAGCGAAACGTTGCAATCATCAATGAAATGCTCGATCAATCTCTTCAACGCTTGCCGATCAATTTTTCCATGTGCAAGTCGTGGCACAGCTTTTGTTGACATCATAAACACTTTGTGAGGAATGTGTGACGTTCCGAAGCTCTCTGCTATCCAAGCATCAAACGCTTTTGTAGGAAAATATCGAGCGATGGCGGGATTGCTCAAGTCGTCGTTGCAAACGATGCAAGCCACGATACACGTTTGCAGAAACGCATGTTTGGTCGCGTCCTTCGTTATTGCAAACGCGTAAACCTGGCCTTGGTGATCAAATCGTGTGTCTCTCATTGTTTCTTTGAGAGCACTTGCTACTGCACGTTCCACTACTTCCATGTAGACTCGTTGTCCGTGAATTTTCACGGCATTGTCCATGCGTCCGCAAAAATATAGATGTCCTCGGATTACCGAGCAAGTATCACCGCTGCAAAACCATCGGCTCGATGGCACCGTTATTTTATCGTTGTTCTCGTTCAAACCACTCAACAACGAGTGCGAGTCAGCAAAGACGTCTTCGTGGTCGTTATCAAAGTATCCATAGGTAAGAAGGGGTCCTGAAACGTAGAGAACGCCTGTAATTTTCTGTTCATCAACCTCAGTAGATACTTTTGACTCTCTGGAATTCTTCATCGGCCAGACTGCTGTTGGTAAGCCATCGCTTGAAGGAAGGACAGTCTTCTCAACACCCTCGGGTAGAAGTACGAGGGATGTTTCATCACCACCAATTACTCCACATCTATCGAGCGAAGCGATGGGGATACCATATTCTTGCCATTCTACCATCTGAACCGTAGAGAAAGGTGCCTTCAGTTCCATACACGTGATATCACCACTCACTTCCGTGCTACCTGCAAGGAATAACGGATAGTAAGCTCGGGCTGTTGACAGAGTGAGAGTAGCTTTCCTTACCGTAGAGGTTTAGGACGGTCACGTCTAGCAAACTGGCCATGAGTTGCTGCAGGACATGAAGTGACAGTGCTTCACCGCTACTCAGCACATAACGAAGTCCAGCCAAGCAAGATTGCCGATCAATCTCTGTCGTTTGCAGCAGTAAAACTTCCAGCACACTCGGCACTGTAGTGAAACGGGTCACTTTCTCGCTGCGGATCACCTCCAGAAAGCGTGAGCTATTGTCAAGCACAACACTTTTCATATAGGAGTGGCTATTGCCTTCTGCTTGATTCCGTGGAGACTGCAGATGAACCAGCGGCACACGTTGCAAGAACGCACCGAGGATTTCCCAAACCGAGTCCACGAACGAAAGTCTCGTTGCTCGCAGCACTCGTTCCCTCGTTGTTCTACCTGCATCATAGGTAATAAATGAATACGTCTTCGACATCCATTCCAGTCGAGTCCATGCTCCCTGTCGTGTCCCTAATACTCCTCTAGCTTTTCCTGTCGTCCCTGATGTGAAAAGCACATACAATGGCGCTACAAAGTCTTGACCGACTCTCAGTTTTCTTTGCCACTTCCAATTACCTTCTGCTTGAAAGTAGTTGCTCGGGAGCGCAACTACTTGCACAGATTGAAAAGGACTCATCGTAGAGTCAAGTGTCCATGACTTGATGGTTGCCACCTTCGGATCCTCATCCACTACCAGAGCTTTGACCAGTTCACTCCTTACTGTCGTCACAAGACGTCGTACTCCTGCACTTTGCAACAACGAAAGTTGTCTAGCAATTGGAAGCTGTATATCTACCGGCACATACGTCCAATGTCTCTGCTCTGCCATCAATAGCATTGTCGCTGTCTCTTCAATCGAAAACGGCATCAAGTTGATTGCTACCACCCCTTCGTCCGCTCCACCGTCAAGACACAACACTTCTCGCAATTCCTGTTGCCATTGATATACTTGCCTATATGAAACGTCCACCTTGTCTTGATCATTTCTTTGTATCAATGCCACGTCGTCACTCTGCGCATCCTCTGTCCTTAACTTTTCCAAGGCGTGACACAACGCCATTCCTTGTCGCACGTAATTCCAGAGCTCCACCCTATCCACTTACAAACATCAAGTATGCACATGTCACATACACTACTCAGGTCTCAAGGTCTTGAAGAATTCCACGAGATATCATGCCTCAAACCAACGAGGAGCTCCCCTTAGTAAATGCTTCCCTTCAGCAGCAGCTTTCAAGCTATCACGAGCGTCAACGTACACGTCAGCAACATCATCACCGCGCTAGGACTGTAGGACGTGCTGCCGTGGGTTTTCTAGCTGCCTCGCTGCTCACGCTACTGCTCGTCACCCTGTCGTGGCCAGCACAGCACAATGAACGGGCATTGGAGCTGCATACGCTATTGGACGCGTACGAACACGCCAAAAACTTTTCGGGTGTTGTGCGTTTAAGTCGCAATGGAGAGAAGCAATTGCAACAGGCCATGGGGTTAGCCAATGTGCCATTCAAACAGCCAATGGAGGAGCATAGTGTCTTCCCCATGGGGGCACACATGCAACTACTTATAGCAGTAGCATTGCATCAGTTACAGGAGAAAGGACTTGTAGACCTTACGAGGTCGGTGAGTGAGCATTGGACCGAAGAAGACTGGCTGGCATTTCAGCTCGAGACGAATCGGACGACGTGGTGTCCGACACTTGAGACGGAATCGGACTGTCAAGTCGTGACATTCGACCACTTGTTGTACATGGGGTCAGGAATTGGTAGTGAAGATACGGATATGCTGGAAACCATGGGAGCTTATGGTGTACAGATTGGGACGTTTCTTGACAAACCACTGGCGTTTAAACCAGGGACAAACTACAAGTTTTCCAATGAGAACTACGTCTTGTTGGCGTACATGGTGGAAAAGCTGAGTCAATTGACCATGCAAGAGTACTTACAGCAGCACATTTTTCAACCTTTGGGCTTGACACTCACGACGTTTGACCCATTTCATGGAGCTATTGATGTTCGCCATGCTCAGGTGGACCAGTACGTGCAATTCTACGCTCCTCGTCAGCTAAATGGCAGTGATATCGCTGTCAATAGCAACAGTAACAGCTCAAGTAGATCAAAGGTTGTCGATGAGAAACACTTGCATCACATGAGCACTGGATCCTGCGCTATCTACGAGGGACGTGTGAATCGTCTCGATGGACTCTTATCCACTGGAAAAGATATGCACAAGCTCTACACTGACCTCTTTCACGAACAAGGTCATCATTCAAAGCTGCTCCAGGCACATTCAATTGCGCAGATCGTGCAGACTCGAAACCCGGCATACCCGGCTTTTGGACAGGGTATTGGTGTCGACTACAAGGAGCAGCCGAAAGGAGCAGTCAAGACGAGCAAGTGGCCTACTAAGATCACGTTTTGTGGCAGTACCGCTTGCTCTACGACGTGCATGGCAATGCAAATTCCTCTTGCTAATCTATCGATTGTTGCCAGTGCATTTACCAACAATGTGCGTCTGTATTTTTCAAGTATCGACGCGTTTGATGCGTACAAACCACGAAAGTTTTTCAAGATGGAAAAAGCGAATGCAATGGAGAAAAAGGACGACGAAGTGAATACATTTGCATGGAGTTTGCTACAGGTGTTTCTACGATTTTACACGGCATCGGACGACTAATTCCTGAGAATGGCGCTACTCGAAGACATGTCAGTTTTATTCCTACATTTGCAGCATTTTAAGCAAAGAGTTGACTGGTTTTAGGCTTAAAATGCATGTCTTTTACTCGAGCAACATTCAGTCCTAGAAGCTCGGCTTTTTTTTCGTCACAAAACCCTAAGCGCGGATCTTTTTTATTAGTAAAAGATCTGTTTATTATGTACTGATATAAGATCTGTTTATTATGTACTGATATAAGCAATATTATAGGATATATATTATGAAAATAAGTACATACGAATAAAGCACTTTAATCGCAGCATTAATTAAGGTGTTAGCGTCATGTCGGCACTACGTCTCGTGTGTGCGTCCTGCAGCATTGTTGACGTCGGTCCATCGTGTGCCAAGTGTGCGCAAAAGCTTAGGACACCCACTGCCTTTGACTGTGCGAAACTCGGGCTACTTCCGGAGCTGCAAGATCTAATAAAGCAGGTCAAAGTAAAAGCATAAAAGCAGTATATCGTCATGTTATAACGGTTTTATTATTTTTAACATTTATGTAGAACCCGACTTTTGACGTGAATACTGTCGACGAAAATCAAGCAACGCTTTTACATCATGCAGCAATCAGTGGTAAAATGGGTGTGCTGGAGTACGTTTAGATGTTAAAACACATTTATACGTGAAATGGTTTTAACAGTTTAAACGGTTATATGGGCGTTTTTTTAGGTTTTTACTTGGAGAGAACGAACTGCGAGCTAACGTACAAATAGAAGCTCTTGGAGGAACTATGCAGACGACACCACTGTACTGGGCAGTTTCTTATAACCAAATCTATGCGGTAGAATTGCTTTTACGAAACGGGGCCGACCCAAATTTCAGCGATGAAATGGGTTTTACGCCGTTTTTACTAGCAATTCAACGCTGTTTCCCCATAACCGCAGCATATTTAATAGCCAAGGGCACTGATGTGAATCAACGCGTACAAGGTGCGTGCAAAGAGGAGTTTTATTTTTATGTTGATATTAACGCTTTTACTTTATTATTTCGGTGATTTTATGTTCTATTAAAGCAGATAAAAGTCAAATAACGGCGTTAATGCTGCTTTGTCAGCCGCAACAATTTCACTTGGATACATTTCGAATGGTCTTAAGTCTTCAAGCTATTGTGGATGCACAGGACATTGATGGCAATACTGGTATCATCTTTTTTTTCGTGATGATTTTTTGTTTGTTCCAGTTGACAAGGAATTCTGTGTATTGCTAACGTGTTTGATGTACAAATGTATTGTGTGTCGCAGCCCTTCATCATGCGGCCATGAATAATATTGCTATGGCTGTGCGGATGCTACTTGATGTAAGAGCCGATACAAATATTGTGAATAAGAAGGGTTTGACGGCCTTGGAAATTGCAACTTTGAGACTTCGGCCAGATTCGTCAGTGCGTCATCTTCTTAAGGAAGATGAACAGCTGCAGCATCTTTCACGATGGACTTCGATTCCGGTACGTAGGTTGCCATTAGTTGATGTTCAAGTACAAGCTAATTTGCGGTTTATGGCAGAAACAAACTCTTGAGGACAACCTGTACAAGCTCGCATTTTTCGTACCATGGGTGGTGTTTCCTCTTGCATGCTACGTGGTAGTAGCCGTAAATGGGTGGCGTTTAATCATGCTATCGCTTTCCGTTCTATTGGTCGGAGCGATACTGGTGCTTAAATTGCTACAGCGTGGCTCCTACGGTGACAAACGCAAGGCAGCACCATTGATGTTCGGGATCAACGTCGCATCCATTGGATATCTTGTTGCCAGTTTTCCTCAATTCAGTGGCTACAGCAGCACTGCATTTTGCACATTTGCAACTTTCTCGTTTGCTGTGATTGGGGTCACATTGTACAAAACAGCTACTTCGGACCCGGGCGAGGTGTTCACATCTTACGATGAGAAGCTGCATGCAAGTTAATTTGTGCGGTTGTGTTTCCCACCTGGAAGGCACTAGCTAATCGGATGTTACATGTCCTCTGTTTAATTCCTGCTTGTACTTGTAGAATATCCGCTGCCTGGTCGAGTCAAAGCTGCCGAGCGCAACTAAATTGTGTCTCACATGTTTGCACAAGAGACCGCTTCGTGGGAAGCATTGCGCCGAGCTCAATTCGTGCATTGCCAAGTTTGATCACTATTGCCCTTTTGTGGTAAATGCTATTGGCGCACAGAACCATGCAGCCTTCTTGGGGTTCCTCTTTTCGGCCGTGCTTTCAATCGGGCTGGAGCTGATAGCTTGCATGCGCTTTGCACGCGCGCAACCGAAGCTTGTGGGAGACTTCACAGTTCAGTGGCAAGTGTGGAATTGGAAGTGGTCTTTGTGGAATTTACTCTTGGGCACAAGCAACACTGCCACCAATACACCCCCTGGCTTGATTGACTGGCTTTGGAGCGTCGCACATTTTGAACCAGTACTGTTTTGTGTCATGCTTCTGGACGTCGTGCAGATTGTATGGATCGCCTACATGCTTCTTTTCCACCTCTACTTGATGTGCGCGGCCCTTACGACAAATGAGGTTGTGAAGAATGAAAATCTCAATCGTGCGTATTCTCGAGGCATTTTGTGCAACGTGGTGGACTTCCTCGGCCTGCCGGGTCACCGATCAGTGGATTGGCGTCGCGTGTATAATCTGGAGGAGTTTGATGGCCAAATTGCATCATGTGCTCTATTATCAGACCAAATACGCAAGAACATATGAACCTGTTGCTAAGCTACCAGGAGTCCAGCATGCAGAATCAATGTTTCTCTAGCAAAGTTATGACCTTTTGCATCGCACAAACCATTGATTACCCGATACGTTCAAGACAGCGCAGGCGTGCACTACGCGAGCGTGAGTTGGTCGCAACCTCTTCAGCACTAGCCTTGGTAGCTTTTCGCCGTTGTAGGCGGAAGCGCTTTTTGCTGAGTGGATTGGCGTCTTCCTCTGATTCAACCTCGTCTTCATCGTCGCTGTCTTCATCATCCCACTCATCATCTTCATCCTCATCCGCTTCAATCCTGCCGTGCTTGTCCTAGCATGCACCAAAACAGACATCAGCAAGAAGAGCACATGGACGACATCCTGTACCATGCTACGTACCAGTTCACGAAAGAAATCCTTAATCGGTCGATCCTCTAACGAATGGAACGCAATTGTCACTAGCATACCACACTTATTGTTAGTCCCCAATCCAGCTATTGTCCAGAGCGCAACAGCATCGTACCGAGTCGTCCATTTGGAGCTAAGTGGTTCACAAGTTTCTTGACGCCACTTTCCACGTGATTGAGCTCGTCGTTCACGTGAATCCGCAATGCTTGAAAACAACGTGTAGCTGGATGTGTACTTCCAGCTTTGCTAGCACGATTGCCCTTCTTCTTCTTCTTCTTGTTCTTGCCCTTCTTCACGGACTTCCACATATTAGCAATGCGTTCAATGGATTCACGTAAATCCCTAGTTGTCTCAAACACTTTGCCTCGTTCCTCGCGTTCACGTACAATTGCTTTGGCAAACTCCTTTGCCAGTTTCTCCTCTCCAAAGTCCCTGAAAATCTTTGTCAGCTGGACTTCAGACAACGTATTCACTGCATTTGCTGCCGTTTGAGCTTGTGCATCTTGCTGATTGAACCTCATGTCCAATGGTCCGTCATGAAGCACACTAAACCCACGTCTTGCCGTATCAAAATGAAAGCTATTGGCTCCCAAATCAACCAATATTCCATCCACTTCCTTCGGGAACCCAGCCATTTTCAAGTGCATCTCTAAGTCATTGTACGATCCATTGGAAAACCTCACGCGGTCCTGGAAGTCAGCCAAATTGGTTTGAGCAATCCTTAAAACTTCAGGATCTCGGTCCACACAAAGCAATTTCACGTCGGGAAAGTGTTGTAACATGGCTCGTGAGTGACCTCCAAAGCCTGCAGTACCATCTACGAAATGACGAGGTCCACCAGTATCGAAACGCTTTCGTGAAAACGCAGCGAGAGTCTCACGTAGCAGAACGGGGACGTGAACGGGACAATCAAAGCCATCTCTTTCTCCACAATTGGTACTAACGTTTGCACAAGGTACAACAGCACGTGATAACGACCAAGAAAAGACGTGACGCGAAGGCTGCAGAATAAAGTGAGGAACGTGACGCCACATTGTCGTCGGTTTGTTTGCAGCGACAGCCAGTCGTTTTGGTCTCCGTTATTACTTTTGAAAGGGGATATATGAGTGACAGATGGTTCTCCTCGGTGGTCGTAACTTGGTCCGACGTTCAACAACAAGATACTTTTTTGTGACATTGGCGGACGTTCCTTTGCTCGTCGACGCGATATTTCGCTCAACTCATTGCGAATCGGTAGTTAATGTCGAAGCCGGTGGGGCCATCCACTTGGCGTAGATACTTTGGGAGCCTTGAGCACCTTCCATGAGCTCTAATGCTTCCTCACGAGTCAAATTGCGTGGCAGCTCATCTTCACGCCAAAGGAACGAACGCGGTTTTCGACGTGCATTGATCTCACGTGTGAGATCGTTGAGTTCGCGCACTCGATCGGTCGAGTTCGAACAGAGACGCATCACGCGCGACTTGCCATCATGCGATCGCTCAGAGCTCACCACGCCATTTTCGACCAAGAAATCCAGCGATTGCTTGATACTCTCACTGCACAGCGCTTCGGCGTGGAAGAGTTGCTGACGAAGGAATAGCTCTTTTGCTAACACCTGTACGCGTCGCACAACATCGCAATCAGTGTGCTCAACATCGTCACCCTCATCGGTAGGAAGAAGGCACCAGAGACCCTGGGTGGTAAGCCACAATGAGTCCATAAAGGACCAGTTTAGCGACAAAACGAAGCTCGTGAGCTTTCCGGTATTCCAGCGATTCACATCGATGAGCACTGTGTCTGAAGACGCGTCAACGTCACACGCGGTAGCCTCAGCAAGGAATCGGGTGAAGCGGGCTTGGATGTCGATAGCTTCGTGGCGACATATATGGCGCAAAAAGTGCCAGATCTTCTGTGCCTGCTGCTGCACTGCCCAAATGTCCACTTTGTGTTGAGTCGAATGGTCTTCTTTGCAGTTAGAACGCTGGCGCAGAGCAGCATCCAGAGCACCAATCACGGCCATCTCCGGCAGGAAGATGTGTAGCAGGTGATTCCGGTAAAATCCCAACTCGAGTGCTCGCACCGGGTACTGCAGTTGAGGATCAACAACGCAGTTGAATTTCGTATCTACCTTTAAGATCAATAGCGCATGAGCAGCTATATTGTTGTTTTCCACATGAGCTACAGTCGCACCGCGTTTCTCTAGTTCTTCAACGAGCCACACGGTGCGAGTCTCCAGAATTTTCTCAGTCACATATGCGCGCTTCCACATGAGCAGCGCAGACACAATTGCAGTCGAGGTGATGGTGCCTGAGGTTTGCATACGCTCGGCCACGAGCTCGGACGAATCCTGAAGCGATGAAGTCTCGGTCAAAGACACTGGCTCACCAAAACGTACGTACGAGTGACCGAGTCTCAGGAAGAACATGTCCCGAACTGAACGGAACAAGACGGCAAGGCTCTCTTTTTCCTTGGGTTTGCCCAATAGCTGATTCGCGTATCCATCGACCTCGTACACTTTGTCGTAGTCCAGCGAGATCGGAACGACCAAAACCGTCTTCTTCGTGCTCACGTCATTTTCGACGGCATCATCGTTCAATGCAGAGCGCGGCCCCCCTTTCACATAATTCAGGAACATTGACATGAAACCCAAGCGGGGCTTACATACACGGCCATGACGCGATCGGCCACCCTCAACGAACACCTCGACGGGGTTTCCATCCTGCAAAAGCTCGTGCACATACTGCTCCAACACCTCCTTGTAGAGATGGTCGTTCCGGAACGATCGGCGGATGAAAAAACTACCGTTAGCACGCAGGAAGGAGCCCACAAGCGGTAAGTCCAAGTTGTTACCTGCAGCAATGCGCGGCAGCGGGATGCCATACGCAAAGCACAAGTAGCTGAGGATCAAGTAGTCCAAGTGACTCTTGTGCGTAGGTGCAAACACAACACTAACGTCGCCTTCAGAAGCCTCCAGCACACGACGAACGCGATGGAGCGACTCCAAGTCTACATGAAGTCCGTGAAAGAGCAGACGCCATGTCTTGGTCAACAGCCAGCCCAAACATCGCACAGCCGGCATAACCATATCGGACTTGAGACTTTCAAAAATGCATTTGATCCGTTCACAGTCCGCACGAGTAAGCTCCTTGCCGTCCTGCTTTGCTGCTGTTTCTTTGATCCGATCAATGAGATTCCGACAGTGCGTGTCCACCGACGATGGTGGTCGACCCAGCAAATTCACTCCAACTCCTGATCGAGCAATAAAGACGAAATCCAGTAGCGCTAATCGTACGTCCATCAATTGCTGCAATAGACTTGGCTGCTGTTTCCTCCATCCACTTGAACTCGTCGTTTCTGCACCTCGTTGCTCCATAGACGCCAACAACCACGACGACTCCATGACGTTTACAAATCCATGCTCTCGTTTATCCATCCCTTGTTTATCTTCATTAAACAGCATCAAATGCTCATTATTATCCTCTACTGGTCCATTTAACTCTTTCTCGATCCTTCTCTTCTCCATCCTCTCTTTCTCTAGCTCGTTCTTCTTCTCCTCATGGCTTTTCACCACTTTTTCATCCACATTTTTCCTTGTTCTCCAATTTATTTCCAAAGAACGAGAACAATTCTCTTTTTCCGTATAAATTTCTACAGGTGGAAACTGAAAAGGCACTTTTGTATCGTGTTTCATCGGCTCCATCAGCTCCAGTTCCTTCTCCTTTTTACAAGCTTTTACAGCCACAATAAATGCCAAACTAGACGACGTTAGTACACGTCCATGAGCTTTGATTGTCTCTTCTTGTGATTGCGTCACGTCCGTTTTTTTTAAGAGTAAACAAACTTTTTCCTGATACTTCTGATACCGTAATTGAAATCTCATGGCTGCTCCATTGGGTGGGATTAAAAAAGGACGTAAAGGAAGAGGTACTTTTAATCCAATGGAATCAGATGGACGATGATACCATTCATCAATACGTGAGTGATGGTGATACGGCATGTGCTTCTTCCCCTTAAACATTAGAGAATATATACTATAGTTATTTCTGATTCCGTAGTGAGTGGAGGATGGATAGATGAGAAGAGTGAGTTTGAAAGGAGGAGAAGGTACTGATTTAAGGTATTTATAAAACGATATATATATATAACGACGTAATTTTTCATTCGTACTAGCGTGTTTCTAACAAGTATATATTTCAAATAGAAATATATACGTCGCCCTGTTTCTGTTCTAATTTAGAATTCTGAGTCATACATACTTTAATAGAGCGCTGTCATAATTATTTTTTAGTAATCCCTCGGTCCGTCCTTTTGTTGCTGCTGCAGAATCATGTTGCGTCTATTGGGTCTATTTGCAGCCTCGTCCATTCCTCTGACCACATCCTCTTGTTTGTCCTGTGATGTACCGGAAGCTGAGGCGCTAAGCTTTTGCTCTGTCTTCGTTACATATTCGGCCTGTCGCTCGGGTAGTTCTTGGAAAGAAATGGTTTGGAACTTAAAATAGAATTTAGAAATATGTAATTTTTAGAAGAATTCTTTTTTGAAAATGACTAAACGATTAATTTGTTTTAATTCGTTTAAATGAATATAGGATACGATTGCGAAGAAACAGTATGATCACGTGGTAAACAAGACCAAAAATATCGACAGTTATTGTGAGACAACACTAAAAAGGACTCAATGTCTTGGAGTCTTTAATGTCTGTGAAATGGGAACACCTGAGACTTTATGTCTCAATAGCTGTACACAAGCAATCGAAATGGACTGCACCTCGACGTTAATACTGGAAACTGTACAGGAAGCAGCTTGTGGTAATGAAAAGGAGCCACTAAAAGGTGTGAGTGACCAAGGAAAATGTTTTGATGTGGATGATACTGGACCGGAAAAAACCATTTGGGTCATTGGATTCAGTATTGCAGTGGTCTTTTCTTTTCTAGCAAGTGTCGGTATCAATTTGCAAAAGAAGGCGTTGAAGCAGAACGAGCTCGTGGCCAAACCAAAACCAGCGTATCGATTACCGTTGTGGACGCTCGGATTCGTGCTTTGTGTGGTCGGGTCCGTATTGGACTTTGTAGCTTTTGGGCTGGCACCGCAGAGTTTATTGGCCCCATTGGCAGCGTTGACGCTCGTGTGGAATATGGTACTTGCACCCTGTTTCAACAAAGAAAAACTCAGCAAGAAAGATATCATGTCGACGTTGATTATTTTTGCGGGAGCTACCATTTCGGTCGTCTTTGCGTCCCACACGTCTCCGTCATACAACCTCGACATGCTCATGCAACTATACAAAGACCCAGTCACCATCATCTACTTTTGCGTGGTCTTTCTAGCGATAGTTGCCAACTTTGTGGCTATCAAGATTGTTGATGGATTATGCTTGATGAGCAGACGACACCGGATTATTCAAGTAGGCACACCAGCCAGATGGGCGACTATACGTCTTGTTGGCTATGCTGGTCTCGCTGGCATCTTAGGAGGCCAGTCAGTGCTCTTTGCCAAGTCGTTGGCTGAGCTGCTGAAGGGCGTATTGCACGGCGATGCCAGCTGCTTCGGGCATTATCAGTCGTACCTCATTGCGCTGGCACTGATTGTGTGTCTATGTCTGCAGATCAAGTATTTGAATGGTGGGTTGGTTCATTACGATGCACTGTCGATGGTTCCCATCTATCAAGCCTACTGGGTTATTAGCGGCGTGCTTGGCGGTGTTATCTACTTCCAGGAGATTCGCACTTTCTCGGTCTTGCAAGTAGTCATGTTTGTACTGGGAATCGCCATTAGCATTTTTGGCGTCATTCTTCTCTCGCGTCGCAAACACGCCCCATCAACTGTAACCAGCAAGGGCGAGATAGAACGTGGTTTTAGCTTTACAATGTTATTAGAGCCCCCGAAGGGCTTGGATTCAACCTCATCACGCGTCTCCGATGGCGTCTCTGCCGATGCTGCTGTTGTGGAGCAGGAAGAAACAAGACGTACGAATACCTCCCGGGATATGCTCTCGTACATCATTGAAGCTCTAAATGAAGAAAGCGCAACCGATTCGGACGGCGACGATAGCGGTCGTGACCGGCGCAGTGGAAACGAAGTTTCAACACACGTTAATCGCCAGGCAATTGACAATTATCTGGACATGTCCACGACTGTGGGTCTATCAGAATTTCTAGGCAGTTTGGGCTTTCAGCGCTCGCAAGAGAGCAGACGCATGTCAAGTCGGTGAGTATATTTGCCTTGGTATTTTATATGACTAAACCAACTGACGTGAGTATTGATGTTGTTCATGGTTGACAGCCCCTCACGACGACCGATTTGTCGAAGCGTTGACGATATTGAGGTGGGATTACCAGCTACTACACGTGACGCCATTTCACGCGAGTTGATATTCAAACCAGTATCGAATGTGAGACCTGCTTCATTAAGGGACAAGAAGGATAAGGATGCATCACCTAGGAATTCGATCTAGTGTCCTCCTCAGCTTTGATCTCACATATCTGTAAGTTCTATGGAATAAAACCATATTGAATAAATGGACAAATGGTTTTACTTTGGTTAAAAGGGCTCGTTAAAACTCGTTTTATACCGTAATGACGTGTTTTGTCTTGTTTTTTGTATCCACTTACTACATTTACAAACATGTTGTGTAAATTTCATTCGGTTGCAAAAACATTCGTCTAGTCGTATGTGTAATATATATACAGTGTGCAAGATCGTCAATTGTTGTTTATTTTAAGCAATTTTATCCCAGCTGATAGCTATTTTGATAATGTGTTGCATCCCAGCTGGCAAATACCTTCATTGATTGCAGCACATCATACTGAAAACCTGTATGATTGTAGCTTTTATAAATAGCGTCATCATTCATAAACAGGAATAGATCTGCCGTAATTATACGTCCTTTCACAATCGAACAACAATCTATACTCCCTCATCAAGTCAGAAATTGCCAGACGAGCCAAGTCTTCTGGCTCTTAGAAATTGCAAGACAAGCCAAATATGATTGGTTAAAAGACGTTCTACATTCTAATTGTCGCAACCCTGTCGGTCACCTTGCTATAACAATAGATTCACCAGAGACCATTTTACCCGTCACTTAACCAGTCAATTTCTAATTCTACCAAATTTTCAGTCCATAGATAATACGTACTACCATGGGATCAGCAGGACGCGAGCATCAACCTCTTTTACCTTCTTACTCTCCCTGTGGAGCCCATACACGTCCTTTTAATCACCCACTTGAATCTCCTTCATGGCCTGCGACTTTTGAAGAAGGACTTGAAGCTCGGTAATGTCACTGCTTAGAATCACTTGAATTCTATCGTATACTCTACTAATTCCTTTTTTGGTGTTTTATATACTACATTGTAGAATGGCATCGCCCATGTCCGTGACTCCACGTCTTCTTTCTTTCCAGAGCAGTCCACACAATGAGAGACAGAGATTTCTACATCAACAGCAGCAGAGAGAAGGATTCTTATCTCCAGTGAGCAGTGGTGGCGTCATTTCTACTCAAGGCACTAGCAGCTTTAAAGACGCTGTGTTTAATGCCATTAATGTGCTATTGGGTGTGGGTGTACTCTCCAGTCCCTTTTCATTACGTTCTAGTGGGTGGCTCATTGGTATGCCACTTCTCCTTTTCTTCACTCTCGTGACAAATCATACGGCCAAATTGCTGGGCAAGTGTCTGGACTACCAGGAAGGCATGACAACGTATCCGGACATCGGAGAAGCAGCTTTTGGCACTCGAGGACGAGTGATCATTGGAATCACGTTCTTTGCCGAGCTCTTTACGGCTTGTGCAATGTTTTACGTGCTTAGTACGTTGAGCTTCTTTTTTGTGTAGGATGGCAAGGTCTAAGACGTTTTTTTTGCTTTGATGTTGTGCAGTTGGTGATACGTTAGCGGCCTTGATTCCGTCATTTACGGAGACACAGTTGACGGTTATGGCGTTTTTACTTATTATGCCGTCCGTCTGGACAACACGTATGTCCATGTTGTCGAATCTTAGCATTTTGGGCATATTCTCGTCCTTCTTCTGCCTCTACACTATTTTTTACGTCGGGTTTGCGATAGACACCAAAGCACCTGGATATGAAATGGGTAGTTTGTTGCACCCGCAGCCTCTGCAAATGATAGGGGACGTCGATCGTATTCCGCTTGCCATTGGACTCACGATGGTGGCGTTTGGTGGTCACTCGGTCTTTCCATCCATTTGCAGCTCCATGGCGAACAAGAAGGACTATCCGCGTATGCTCGACTTATCGTACGTGATTGTGGGGATCGTGTATGCCTCGATCGAGCTAGCTGGCTATCTCATGTACGGCGTTGCTACTCAGAAAGAGATCACGCTCAATTTGATTGCGACGTATCCGGGGATACTCACACAGATGGTGGTTTGGACAATCGCGCTCAACCCTATGAGCAAGATCGCAATAACGCTGCATCCGATTGCGCTGGCGCTGGAAGAGTTTTTGCTTTCGCCGAGCCAGAAGCGTGCTGCTGCACGAAACAAAGCAAGCAAGACCCTCGTGTTCTATCGAGCCTTCATCCGTACGATACTTGGCATCACTGCATTGTGCTGTGCGCTTTTTGTGCCCCACTTTGCCCGTGTCACATCATTTCTCGGGGCTTTCTTTGCGATGCTGGTCTCCGTGTTCTTGCCGTGCATCTGCTATCTCAAGCTCTTTTCTTGCAGCTTGTCAAAGGGCGAGATTGCGTTCAATGCGGGACTGGCTGGACTTTCCCTCATCTTGATGGTTTTTGGCACCCTCGCGTCATTCTTGTCTCCCACAAATTAGAGAGACGAACCTCAGTGGACTTTTACTGCTGGCAAATTGATGATATCAAGTGGCTGCTGCTCTCAACGACCAAGTGTGACCAGTGCATTAGTTCAAGAAATTGTGGAGACAGCGGTGGTACATTCTAAACCATCATGCTCGATTACCTTCTTTTGCCTTATTTGAATGAGCAGCACATACTTTTAGACGTATTTTTTGCCATCTTCATCGTTGACTGCTACAATTTCGATTGCATGAATGCATCTCGTTAGCTATGCGCTGCTATGTTTATGTTAGTTGTCATTATGTGGACTAAAAGCTACAACATTTGCATTTCCATACAGATTTTAGCCGGTTTTACTGATAAATGTTCAAACGATGTAGCTATAAAACTTGGAACGGGAATGGGTTTTATGTTTTTTTAACAATGGTAGTATTATTGTTGTTACGTTTAAACCAATGATATTTTACTTACCACTAAACTCCAGTAAAAAATGACTCGTGGTCCGAATATTCTCGTAACTGGTACCCCTGGCACGGGCAAGACGTCCATGTGCCAGCAGCTTACGGTGCGTTTTTCCTAGCACCTTTATACGACCATCTAGTCCAATGTCTTGCACATCTTGTCACACCTTTTTGACCTTCTACCGTTGCCTACAACGTCTGAAATTCCCTTAGGAACGTTCGCAATTCCTTTCGCATTTGAATGTCGGCGATTTGGTATGTTTTACTTTCTTTCTAGAAGGAGTTCATTGCCTACGATAACCTTTTGAAATGAGGTTAATGACTGTTGTACTTACTGCAATGTGGGGTCGCTGTAGGTGAAGGAACGCGGGTTACATCGTGGTCGCGACGAAGAGTTCGACTGTTTCGTGCTGGATGAGGATAAAGTCTGTGATGAGATGGAGGACTTGATGGCTGAAGGTGGTAAACTGGTGGACTTTCACACGTGTGACTTCTTCCCTGAGCGCTGGTTTGACCTTGTGGTCGTGCTGCGTGTGGACAATACGACGCTGTTTGACCGGTTGCAGAAGCGTGGGTACTCGGACAAGAAAATTGCTGAAAACGTCGAGTGTGAGATCATGGAAGTGGTACTGCAAGAAGCTCGTGAAAGTTACGCGCAAGAGATTGTGCAGGAGCTACCTAGTCGAACGGTGGAGGACATGGATAGCAACATTGAACGTGTGCTCATGTGGGTGCAGCACTGGATGACGCAGCAAGCGGAGAGCTAATTTACAGACAAGGTGCTAGATACATGAAAGGTTGATGAAACAAATATTGCATAATGGAATGATAGAGAACAAAGTCGCAAGATGTATGTTCAGCTCGCTAGGTTTCGTTTATATATATGTCAATACATATATATATGTATTGACAAGGCTAGAGAGATTCAACAGCATCATTCATAAACTAGCATTCAGTATACCATTTGTTACTACAACACATTGGCTACAACAATACCTGCGAACTAGCCTCAATGTATGACACGCAAAGCGACAGACACGAACCTCTTGACGCTGTCTAAACCAACATTATTGAGACGTGTTTACGTTGTCGACTTCTCTGCCTGTAATTTTGCAAAGTCCTGCTTAATGAAGGCGAGCGCCTGTGCCACATCCTCCACAACTTCATACGCCGGATGCTCATCATGATTATTTGGTCCACTATGCATGCCTGTCAACGTAAGCAACGACTTCCATCTGCCACCAGCCTCATTAGCGCCATGAATGTCCGTCTTCGGGTTGTCTCCCACCATATAAATGCGTTCAACATCTTCACGTTGCGCGTCAATGAGCGTCTCAGCAAACTCAAATGATGTGCGTTGTGGTTTACCAAACAGCGTCTTTTCCAATGTGTGTCCCGTCGTGTGTGTAAATAGATTTTCCAACATGGCATGAAAAGCTCCAGCACCATATCGGGGAAGATGGAACTCACCCACATATTGAAAGTCCGAGCACGCCGAGTACAAAGGAATATGTTGACGATCTCCTTTACCATCTCCTTCAACCGTTCGTCGTCCCAAAAGTCCATTGGGTGCGCATAACACATCCATCACAATCTGTAGCTCTCGACCCCAATAAATGGGATCAATGAGCACAAAGACCGCCGCAAATGGCTGCGAGTCAAAGCGTCCATCATGGACCAGCAAATCAGTCACTTTAACGTCTGGGTACATGGTTGGAAAATGTCGATGCAATTGATCGACCGTCACAACGTGTTTAAAGCCGTACTTCGCCATCACTTGTCTCAACTCGGCACAATCTTTACCTACTGCCAGCACCAGTTCGTCACCATGTTTCGCTACGAGCTCCCGCATTGGCGTATGACTCATGCACATGAGTTCAGTAGGAATGGAGACCCCATGACCCAGTATCTGTTCCAATTGACGCGCCTTTTTCTCCTCACTGTAGCCACCACCATTCGTCATAATGGCATACGGAATGTTGGTCGCTTGTAACTCGAGTAGCACATCTCGAGCCCCAGGAAGTGGCGATTTGCCACGTAATAACACACCATCCACATCAAATACAATTCCAAAGGTCGAGGAGAAGCGAATGTGGGTCGATAAAGTATTACGACGAGAGCGGATGACTGCAGACAGGACGTTCATGTTCACTGGTGACGACGCGTGAGCGGTGTAAATGTGATGTGGTCGGTCGTGGGAGCCATGCGGTGTTGCGTGAAGGTCGCACATTGCGCAAACTTGCTAGTCACTCGTCCATCCTCTACCCCACTCCTCTATCTCTACCTCTCATTTTACAATTTACTCTCTAGTACCCATTGCGTCTCTTATTCACAAATAAAATGACGTCTCTCTCGACTTCTTCTTCTTTGACCTCTTCATGTCGACCACTTACTTTACCAGAAAAGATTTTAACCCATTGGGCTGTAGGTCTGACAAAACCTGAAGTATCTCCTGGTCAAATGCTTTGTGTCAAAGCACAGTGGACGCTTGCATGTGAAATTACGTGGAAGTCGATGGACAAGACGTATCAGGACATGGGACGCCCTCGTATATGGCGCAATGACCGCTTTTGGTTGGCTGTGGACCACACGGTGGATCCACGTGTTAATCATCAACCACGTCAGCAAATGATGATCAAGGCGTCCGAAGATTTTGCCAAAGAGGCACAGCTCACGAATTTCCAGCCACCCAATACGACCATCTTACACACGGAATTCTACCGCCAACGTGCGCAACCTGGTCAAATTGTAGTCGGTGCTGACTCCCACTCATGCAGTACTGGAGGGTTGGGAGCTTTTGCAATCGGTCTTGGAGCTGCAGATGTCGTCATGCCTCTTGTGACGGGAGAGACATGGATTAAAGTACCTGAGACGGTACTGATCGAGTTTGTTGGCACACCTCCTACGGGAATGGGTGGAAAGGATGTCATGCTGTATACACTGGGTCAGCTCAAGTGCAACACTGTGGCTATTGGTCGGTGTGTGGAGTGGGGTGGCAACATCTCGGCACTGTCGTGTGATGCTCGATTTGCTATTAGTAACATGACGGCTGAGTTTGGTGGGATTGCTGGTGTCTTTCCTGCTGATGAATGCACTGCTGCCTACATTTCCAAACGCCCGGATCACAACCAGGACGCACTCTACTTTCGTGCTGACAAGGATGCTCAGTACGCTGAGAAGTTCCAGATCAAACTGGACAACCTTGAACCGCAGGTGGCGTTGTTCCCATCGCCAGACAATGTCAAGCCTGTGTCAGAAGTTGTGGGCATGAAGCTCGATGGCTGCTTTATTGGTGCGTGTACTACTGCAGAGGAGGACTTGGTGCTTGGCGCTCTCGTGCTCGAGGCCTGTCTGAAACAAGGCATGAAGCCTGTGGCTCACGGCCAGCGCCGTGTGACCCCTGGTAGTCAAATTATCGTGGACAACCTAAAAAAGCATGGTTTGATCGACGTGTACGAGAAGGCTGGCTTTGTTGTTGGCGCTCCAGGCTGCAGTTTCTGCCTAGGTATTGCTGCTGATGTTGCTGGGGAGAACGAGGTGTGGCTTAGTAGTCAAAACCGTAACTACCGCAATCGTATGGGCAAGGGCTCGATTGCTAACCTTGCTTCAGCCATCACGGTTGCTGCTTCGAGTTTCACAATGGAGGTGACTGACCCCACCCCTTTCCTCAAGCTAATTGACGTCAAAAAGTTCAACTCTGCTGTGCCCAAGCGGCCAGCGGTGCCCATCACGGTTGCTGAAGTGAACCCGGAGATATTGTCTGCTTCGGCCGGAGGCGAAGGCAAAGCTGATGCGGAGGCTGCTGCTTCACTGGCGACGTTCTCTGGCTCAATCAAGGGTCGCGTTCAGGTGTTTGGTGACAACATTGACACGGACGCGATTCTTCCGGGTGAGTTCCTGTGCGAAAACGACGTCGAGGCTTTGGGTAAGGTCGCCTTCCTCCACACAAACCCGGACTTTCGTGACAAGGTGAAGCAGGGTCAAGACGTTGTTGTTGCCGGTCATGGCTTTGGCTGCGGTTCCTCGCGTGAGCAGGCCGTTACCGCTATGAAGGGCGCTGGTGTGAAAGCTCTGATTGCTCGCTCGTTCGGATACATCTTTTCGCGTAACTACCAGAACTTCAGTCTGTTGGGCATTCAGCTTGACGATGACCGCTTTTACGAACTGGCCAAGGAAAATGCTGACATTACTGTGAACATGAATGGACGCACGATTGAAGTGGGTGGAGAGACTTTTCGCTTCAATATGTCGCTATTTGAGGAACGTCTGCTTGCTGGAGGAGGTATCATGCCGCTGTACAAGAAGTTTGGCAATCGTCTTTTCCGTGTGGCAGTACAAGACCCTGTGGCCAACAAGGACAGCTGCAGCAGCAGTGGTTGCTCGACTAAGGAGGAGGTTCCTACGTCAGCAGTAGCAGGCGCGTCGAAGGATCTTTCATGGTAGGGCATCCTTGCGTTTTGTAGTTAAGGCGTCCGAATATGTTACTTGTGCATACATGCTGTTTGCGCACATGTGTGAGTCTCATGCTTTGTTTTGATAAGCCCGCTGGTAGATGATTGATAATGAGGCACGTCCCGTGACTGTGCCGACAAGGTTGCAAAGGCTATACTTTGGACAATAAGGAGCGCTGTCACCACTTCTACTTCCATATAAAATTGTCAAACACTCGAGCAAAACAACTGTCGTAGATCCATCATTATTTGGAAAGAACGGACCAGAAAGCATCCTGCGAAAGCTGCACGTTCGATACCGTTTTCATGCGACGTTTGCCTTGCTTTTGTTTGGCAAGCAGCTTTTTCTTTCGGGTGCTATCACCTCCACCAACAGTTTTGCCGGACTTGATTAGTACGTCCTTGCGGTATGGCGCAATCCGTTCCTTGGCGAATATCTTGCCACCTAATGCCGCCTGAATAGAGATTTCGTACTGCTGTCGATCAATAACACGCTTCAGCTTTTGGCATAGTGCACGGCCATCGAGCGTGGCTCGGCTTCGATGACACACAAAAGAAAGCGCATCAAGAACTTTTCCGTTAATCAACAAGTCCACCTTCACGATGTCTGACTTTTGTGACTCGACCTCGCGGTAATTGAGCGTTGCTAGAGCATCCAATAATGCACATGGTTAGATCAAGAAAATCGGTTCATACCATGATTCGAAGCAAGGAAGAAACCTACCATAGCCAGACGAGATTGTCTTGAGCTCGTTGTAAAAGTTGGTGACTACCTCCTGCCACGGCATGCTAATGGTCACAATGATACGTCCGTCCTCGAGGTAGACCAGGTTCGTCTGAACACCACGCTTCTCCTTGACAAGTGACAGCACGGGGCCCAAGTATGATGCCGGAGTGATAATCGATGCCTCTACCATTGGCTCTAGGATCTCGTAATACTTGGTTGATTCAGGAAACGCGCTCGGGGTTTCGACAGCAAATTGTTCTCCCTTTGAATCGATCACGGTGTACGGCACCATCGGCGCTGTGACCAACACCTGCATTCCCTGCTCATCAGAGAGTCGCTGATGAAACACTTCCATATGCAGAAGCCCCAAGAAACCGCAGCGGAAGCCCATGCCCAGCGCACCACTAGTTTCCTGCTGGGTCGTCACGCTTGCATCGTTAAGTGTAAGCTTCTCAATGGCAACGCGCAATTCATCAAAACTGCATTCATCAGTAGGGTACATGCTTGCAAAAACCATACTGCGAGCCTCTTGAAAACCCGGCAACGCCTTCAAATCTGCTGATGCAGCGCTTTCACGGAAGAACGTGTCTCCAACTTTGGCTTCAGTGGTAGATTTCATACCTGCGATGATATATCCCACCTGACCAGCGTATAATCCCTTCGTCTTGAATCGTCCAGGTAACAGCAAACCCGTTTCCTGAACATCATGCTTTGTTTTTTGGTGTGCACTATAGATTTTATCTCCTGGGAAAATAGCGCCATCAACGACCTTGACAAGACACACCGTTCCACGATAGTCATCGTAGTATGAGTCTACGAGCAAGCACCTGAGCGGTGCATTAGGATCACACTTCACCGGTGGTGGTAATCTGTTCACCACTGTCGGGAGCACATCTTCGATACCTTCTCCACTCTTTGCCGACGTCAAGAGCACTTCATCCGGATCCACATCCAGTAAAGACGATAGACTCAAGATACTGTCGTCTATTTCAGCATGTGGCATATCGATCTTGGTCAAGATTGGTACCACGTGTAGATTCCTCTCTTTTGCAGCATAGTAAGTTGCCAATGTCTGAGCCTGAATTCCTTGAGAGCAGTCCACTAATAGTAGCACTCCTTCACAGGCCGAGAGGGAGCGATTGACTTCGTAACTAAAGTCCACATGTCCCGGAGTATCTACCAAATTGAGCATAAAAGTTTTCCCCGTTTTTAGGTCTCGATGGACCATTGATGCCGTTTGAGCTTTGACTGTAATACCTCGTTCTCTCTCGACCTGTAAATTATCCAGAAATTGAGCACTCTCTCGTTCCTGACGTGAAATATTGCCACTAGTTTCCAGCAGTCGGTCTGCTAAGGTCTATAATAGAATTAAATTAATTTAAAAAAATATTATTTTTACATACAATAATAATAATAATTATTATTGTTTAGCTAGTCAAACGCACCGATTTACCATGATCAATATGTGCAACAATGCTAAAGTTGCGGATATATTCCGGCGTAAAGTCTTCCAGTCGCTCTGACATGTACGAACCTACGGTCCTTGGTGTAAGTACCGTATCTTCCGCGACATTTTTGAAAGCTATAGTAAGGTGACGCAAGTGCAAAGGAGACCCAAAAAGCGCGCGTACTGCTGCTCGTCGACGCAACGTAAGCATGCTTTTATCTCGTGTATTGGGTGGCTACGAACCTTACGTTGCGGTTCGAATGCGATAGAGCAACATAATTTGTATATGTCGCGGAATACTATATCAAACGCCTTGCTAATGTTGCGCTTACGACTTCAAAAATAGAGTGATAAGCAAAGTGCTGGACGTGCGAATGTAACACTTCACTTCATTATAGGGTCGATATGCTCGGCTAGGTTTACATGAAAAGCTTAAGTATCTCCGTGTTTTAGTTAAAAAGACTGCATTTGTTACCAGTGATTCAATTAATTCTACAGTATGCTATTAATTACACCTTTAGGACGACCTCACCGTCATAATGTATAATGGTTTCGTGTTACTCGAATCACTCACCCGTTCCTACGATACTCGCATCGTCTGACGTTATCATTCTTAATTACAGTATGTACTACCTGTACATGTACCAGATCAACCGACTCCTTTTGCTATATGCCACTCTTGCGCAAGCTTCCTTACTACATTTGTCCATGCCCAACTGTAGGATACACTAGTCTAGTACTACTGGCAGTGGCACGTCCGTGGAAACTTCTTTTTTTTGCGTCTGCTTGGATTATTCTGATAAGAGAGACGGACATTATAGAACAAGAGTCCATTATCCTGAGATAGGCTCCTCCCATGTTGCACTGGAAACTTCAAGACGGTGATCAAGAGTTGGCTCTAGATTCATCCAGTCAGTGGCACCAATGACGGTCGAGGTTTGCAGCAGTTTCACGTCTTAGGCTGGAGCGGTAGAGATGGGGATCAACTTGGAGTGAGGAGCCGGAGCAACCTTGAAGCGGTTCAAAGACATGTAGCAAATGGGACAACGTATACGTGAATCAGTGACCCATGTGGGTGATAAAGTCTTGCCTTGTGCTCAAATCTTTACAGGTCAATTTTTCTGACGGGAAGCAGGTTTGTAAATGTCGCGGTGTAGTGATGGACGAGCTCATCAGGCTGCAGCTCGACTGGAGCTGTTCACAGAGCTTCAATGGACAGTTTTTTTGCATGCGAAGCAGTGACACATGACTACTGTCTACAAATCTCAATTTTTTGACTGCAAAAAGACTTGTTTTTGTATTCTAAAGCTGCAGATCAAGTGTATCCTTTCACCGCGGAAAATGAAGAGACAGTCTAGATGCACTGTACATGTACGGTGATGCTTGTCAGAATCTTAAGCTCAAATGGCTTCACATCAAGGTCACCCATGTCCCTCAAGGATTGTACAAGCTACAAAAGCATGATGCCTATCAAAGTGGTAAATAATACGTGCTGTATTGTAGACGTTCATGCATTGATCAGTGAGTGTTACGTTTGGTGCATTGCCTCTTGTAAGTAGCACGGAACGTCGAACAATCAGCGGGTTTGAACACACTCATGCATGTCGCTTGATATCAGTATAAAGCTGAATGTTTTTTGTGGGCTGCGACGCTCATCCTCTTCCCGGTTTGGAAAAACATCCGGAAGATTCGGGATGAGCAAGCTGCTAATCTTGAAGTTTCAGGATCCCTACTCAGCGCGTGTGCGAAGAAAGCATTTGTTTTTCCGGAACAAGCAGCAAAGCCACGGCATTCACGTTGAAAGATATTTTGCGATGGCGCTATATGCATCCTGATCAGTTTTTCCGGTTGCGTCATTTAGGTGAATATATGTCTAAGTCGGCAATGTCGTTGGCATTGCCGACTTAGCACATATTTACCTTACGACTGAGAGGATAGTTGGTGCAGATATCGCACGTTTCACTCGTGTAGAGACTGTAGTTGCCAGCTCTTCTTTAAAGGTATCAAAGTCTCGTCAGAAAGACTTGCACTCCTTTTGACTGGATGTCCGTCATGCAGTGGCTACACGCCGAAACTGGCGGGCATGATGACCATCCAGTTCGCTCCAGGCCTTCGCAGCCGCCTAATCTTGCAGGAGGCGTTGGCAAGCAGACAGCTCAGAAAAGATCTCTTTGGCCTCTTTGTGCACAAGTGCACCCATCTATTGACCTCCGGACGAGGTTTACACATCCATAAGCTCTGCAATGGTGTAGCAAGGCCAGGTGTCTGTTGCACTGCGCAGACTGATAATTTCATGTATGCATAGTTCGAACTCCATTGGAATATTTCAAAGAGTAGAGGGAAACATGCAGGTTCCAGGAAAAGGTTCATATGATTCACGGCGCTACCAAAACTCTATATCAAGCATCGGTCTCGCTGCAGCAATCTATTTGACAAGCCACTAGCAGGGCACTGCAAGTGTCTTTTGTTGGAGAAGGAATGTTACTGACAGCCGATGCTGAGCACACACGTCCGCAGGTACCTCTATCGAGCAATCCTCATACTATGACGATGTCTAGCCTCCATAATAGCTGAAGTTGTGCCATACCAAAGCTGAATGGCCATTTAGCTTTGATATGTAGTATTAATGGGTGGTCACGAATACACTCAGCAGTGATCTATATGCTCAAAAGAGAGTACAGCAACAGCTTCTTTATCTTTAACGAACCACAGATGGTCTAAAATTCGAGACATGTAGTAGCCCAGGCGTTGTAATGCTACTACATGCCACATACCGAAGAATGCAAGTCGCCTTTGCACACCAGCTCCCTTCAACCCGGCCTGTCCACGCTTGACCTGCTGGTGCGCAGTCTTTGCAATGCCAGGTTGAGAGAGAGCGAGGGACGGGCCAAGGACTCGCTGTCTGTCTTGTGAGTCCGTCAGTCACTTGCTCGTGGCAATGGCCATCAAAAACGACAACGGAACTCGTACTCTTTGGCATTTCAAAATTCGACTCCTCTAGCACAAGAGCTCAAAGAAACAATCGATTCCCTTCATCTTTCGCATTGACAATGGTTGCCATCTCCACCTCAACGCAATCGTCCGAGTCCGTACTGGGACTGCCCAACACCCCCATCACCGATCTCAACAAGTGCCGCTACAAGACTGGCAAGTGCAACAACATACGGTCCTGCAAGCGCAACGGCCAGCAGCACCAACTTTGTCTGTACCATCGCGACAAGGCTAACAAGATTCAGCGCAAGTTTGACCGTCAGAAACGTCAAGTGGCTCGTACCAAGAAGGCTCGTGACAATCACGGAAGCCTGAGTGGCCTCTCGTCCCCAACTTCCATTTCGATGCTGGATATGGCTGCTCTCGCAGGTCTCACCACCGTCAACGAAGCTGTGTCTCCGGCTGAGTCGACCTACTCGACTTCCTCTTCCATGTCGTACTCATCAAGTGAAGTCATGTACACACCCGATTCAGTAGACTGTAGTCTCAACGAAAGCGTGTGGACGGGTCTTCCTGTTGTTACCGCTTTGTACTATGTCGAGCTCAATGACATTCCTCTGTCTACGAGCTGCCACCAGAGTTATTTGTCTTCGGACGAGATCGACTTTTTGTGTTCTGCCATCCTCGAGTAGTTCGGAGCAAACCAAGCAAACGTCTTTCTCACATTATATGAGAAGGATGTGCAGTAAAGCTTTTGTTTGAGTCGAATCCGGTTGGCAAGTGCTGCTGTCGGCTTCAACCTCTCGAGCGTACGTACATACGTAGCACATTTAGTATAAAGCATTGTATTCTTCATAATAGACTCAGTTGTATAAAGTCATCATGAAAGGGATATCTCTCTATTCGACTCTTTGCATCTTAGCTACTACTTCTCGATCAAATGACTGAAGCATCTAGCAAGCTACGGTGTGGTGAAATGCACAAAATGTTGCTAGAAGGTTTCGTGGTAGCGGCGTGTTTGGAACTAGTAGCGCTCTGGAATCTCCTCAAATGCAAACGTGCAGAGCGAACGAGGTGTCTGTCCGTCCAGCAGCCGTCGATGAGCCTGGTCACCTGCTCCATCACCAGGACAAAGACACAGGAGATTCATTGCAATTTTCATTGGACTAGCGGGATACACGTCAACGCCTCTAACTAAAAAAAGTCACCTGCTTTATCCTAAAATTCTCTGTGTATTTACGCGCTGCGTACATAGAATGTGTGGACACATGAAGACTATAATCGTATCACCCAACGTAATACATTTTTTGTTTTGTATAGCGGACGAGTTAACAATTTGATCTATTACAATCATTCACTTAAAACGGGACGGAGCTGTTGGCAAAGAATTAAGTTATCGGTTAGAGAACGACTGCGTTGCCTATAGGATATTATATTAGAGCATGATTAATTTGTACCATTTCATGACATATCACGGCGCATGTGAGATATGATTTACATCTGTCGTCATGAGAAACGATATGAGCAGGCGTGGTGCGCACGAATGGCCGGGTCACTGGTGCTTAAAAACGCACAGAGTCTGCGTCAACGTTTTAGGTGGCATACGGTTAAGTGGCAGACGTAAAAATTAACGATGACAGATGGTGATAATCACGTGGTAATTCGTACCAACTCCCAGTACCTCAGTCTTCATTTTCGCGAATAATCACATAAATTTTTCCACATTGCACGAAAATTGAAGTGGCTCTTCAAAACTTTAACACATCTGGCAAAAGCGTCACTGGACATTTCTACCACCTCACTTGGTGCTTTTTAAAGCTGCAGCCGTAGCATTTACCATTTTCTCGCCAGTGTATTCGTTTATTCGGCAGCACCACCATTAACTCATTCGATTGATCTCCGTAGAAGTATAGTTGAGCTTGGTGTTGCTGTTTCTGCTGGGCAACTTTATGGTGAGGTCTGCTTACTATAAAGGTCATGTCAAAAATAAAGACATTTGCTATATTCGTCAGCTCAAGAAGATAAAGTGACGTAGCTTATGTTGAAACATTTTACCATCTTCTTGTAAGGGTAAATTATGACCCCGTCAACGTTTGAGTATCTTTTGTATTTTACCTTGTTTTTTGGGCAATAAGCGCACGCTCTTTTGCCCTTTCCGACTACGATAGGGTGCGTACAGTCAATTAAGGCTGCAATTAGGGCTACAATTTGCAGCCCTAATTGACTGTACGCACCCTATCGTGTAGCCTGCAATGGCTCCGACTTACTTGTACGTACAATGTCGTTCCTGCCCGGCCGCGGTATTAATATCGAGTATGAAGCCAAGTATGTCCGCCCAACACAAACAGCACTTGTCAGCAAACTAAACAAACTAATATAGCAAGGTTTTAAGTCGCATCTATCTCTCAAAAGTGCTGTATATGCAGCTATGCACAATTTCAGAACGTGTCAATAGAACTCCAATTGCATGTGAGCTCAAACTCGTGCAAGACCAACAAACTTCCGGACTGCTCTTTAATACGATCCTCGCAACCGCAACAACTTTTCCTTCTCGAGCAATATGACGCTAAGTGCACGCACCACACCGGACTCGGCAATACCCATTGCAGATTTCTCGCTTCCCTTTTCGATCGCGGCTAGACTCGTATCTCTCATATGTATCGCCAAAGCCGTTAAAAATACAAGCTTTTCTTTTTGGAGTCGAATCTCCTCTTAACGTCGCCTCAATTGGGTTCCGTGCACATAGCAGCCATTTATATGGAAGTCTTATATCGTCAACTCGAGCAACGTCGTAGCCCGACAAAGCCCCTCCCATCCAAGAGATGGATTTTCTGTTGACGACACATGCGTATGGCAATCAGTGCTTTGTTTACATTCCCCTTGTGGAGTTTGGAAACAACCAACAATATCGTTAAATTACTTGACCTCTTTAGGAGCTACAGGTGTCCTGACCTTCCTTCCAGCATCGGACATTTTCTACAGGCTATAACAACAAAACACGCGGGAGCTCATGTTTCGATCATTGCAGCGCGTGATGCTGGTGCACTTTTATAGGACTCATCTTGCAGGTTTTTGCGCTTCGATCATCGTCGTTTCCATTTCTTACATCCTGCTCCAGCACCTTCTTGTCTTTCTTTCAGATCAAACACTTTCACTTCCAGCGTCGAAAAGAGTTGTCGTCGTTACTCGTACTCGTACAGCGTCACTGAGCATGGCCAGGTGAAAGTCACCCTTGAAATACGACAGTAGCTTATGCAGCTCATGATGAAGCAAGGGCGAACTGGGTGGCAGGTTGTATCGATGCACGCGCAGTCGGCGCATGAGAACATAAGATTCTTGCGTCTCGGGATCTTTCACACGTGCAATAGTGAGCAGCATGCATATATCGATGCGAAGTCCCGACTTTGGTATAGGTGGTATCCATGACGCATCACCACTCCCGACTTGGGTTTCCTGCCCTTCTCGTCGAGCTGCATCGATTGCTTCCTCGTCGTCCTCATCCACGAAATCCGTCACGATCACGGCCAAGTCGTCACTCACGAGTTTGCCGGTCCACGCTCGATTGGTATGGGCTCCGCGCATTTCGCCATCTTGCCTCTCTACGTGGGCGTAGTAGGTAGATGGCCCCATCTCGACTTCGTACTGCAGTAACATAGAAGCAGGAACAGTTAGCACACCAGCGTGACAGCGACATAACGACCACCACATCTGACGGAGGCACTATCATCAATACCTTTACTTCAAGCAACACCCCAAGACGGTGTTCGAGCTCGACCGATATGTTCTTGAGGTTGTCAACCACATGCTGAAAGATCCGCGAGATGTTAACACTGGCTGGCAACTTGCATATGAACACGTTTGACACGAGTGTGCCGCAGCCATTGCCGTCACTTTCCTCGCTTATTCCACCTTGAGTATTAAACGGGGACGAAATCGCCGTTGCTGCTGTGCTGGTCCGCGAAAACGGCAGCATATTTGACGCAAGTGGAACAAACTCGCGAGTGAAGTTTTCCACGATCTCCGGTGCAAGCCGCACACCCAACTCAAAGCGCGCTTGAAGCTGTTTCTTACGGCTTTCAAGATCCTCCCCGACCAAATGCAAGTAGCCGTGCATGCGGTCAAAAAGCTCTTGACACAATGCAGAGCTCGACCACAGTGGTGCCTCTGTGAGTCTCTGCTGTAGCGTTGAAAAGTAAAGTTGTTGTTGGAGCAGCTCGTCCTTGAGTTGACGATTGAGCTGCTCGACACGGCCCGTCACCGCTTTCTGCGTGGCTGCCGTGCAGGCCGCTAACAGCACCTCACGTTCCGGTAGCGCCTCTCTCCACTTGGCACACAGTACTGAAAACTGCTCGTCGAGTCGTTGAGCTTCACTGCGCAACTCCTTGACCTCATGCTGCAGCAGCGACCATTAAAAGTATCAACAAGGTTAGAGATATTTGTGCATTCAAATTCCAATGGAAAGATATCGCACCGAAGTAGAAATAGCGGCTTTTCGTGCCGATGTTCCGGACACATTGCGGCTACTAGTGCCGTTTTTTCTCGACCCAACCATGAACGGTTCTCGCACTTGGTCTTGTGCTGCACGTGCAGGTCTTTCCTGTCGACTTGTCGTCACCAGATTAATCAACGTCGTGTCCCAATTTGCAAAGCGGTTTCGTCGATCAAACCGTTGGACGAGTGATGATTGGCAAAATGATGACGATAGTAGGCATCGAAGGACACCGTGAGCAAAAAGCAGACCAAGCTACTCACAGCAAGTCTTTCTTAACACACAGCTGACAAAGCTTTTCGTCTTGTTGTCTGTCGCCACCAGTCGCCGCCAGTCGATATCAGTACAAAGTGTATATACCTGCAGAGATGGCGCTGGCTGCTTTTTCTTTTCAAAGAACCGCCGACGGGAAGCACGCGGTCAAATTTATCATGAGTAATGTTTCGATGTGTGGAGGGGTAGGCGGACGGATGGGATGAAGGCGTCTAAACAATCGACACGAGATTCCGGCCATCAATGTACAAAACTAGAGACAAGTTCACATCACTACAAACACACACATTATTATTCATTGTATTAATTCCTTCCCATAATTTCATGATCAAGCTTTAACTAGTCTTAAGCCTTAGCCCCTCATAACAGGCACCCTACTCCCACGACACGTTACTAACGAGGCTTAGGAATCATCAGATATGCTGCACTTCCTAAACGGTTCAAATCGACTCGTCTGCATACATTAATTCGATACTACAGTCGTAGTGATGGATTAAATCGATCGCAGCATAACTATCCGATGTAAACATTAATGGTCTTTCTACAGATTAGTTTTCGCGCAATAAGCGTCTCATCGGATGTACAGTATACAAGTGGCTTCACATACTACGGTCTCGTCTTCACCCCGTGCAGTAGTTATTCATAGGGATAGTCTGGCACTGCCGGCTCGATTGTACATGCTCATTTCCTCGTAGTCATTGCGCGATCTGCATGACGACTTGCGATTGGAAGCGGTCACAAGAATTATCATCAGATCTGTTCATTACACGCTACTTGATTGCGAGTACGACTGCTAACAAGTAAATCATGCAAAGTGGAGGGTTCCAAGGAGTTGTTTTACGTGGCGTGGTATTGTTTATGACATGCAGTATTCCCTCAAAGAAATATTCATACGCAGTCCGAACTAATCTGATGGGAATGACTGGGAGTTGAACTATGAGCAAAAACCTTTGGAAGTTACAATACTGCAACAAATGGGGCATAATCATAAAATGCTTACTATATATCTGTCGAGTATTTGTGGTTGCGAGAGATACTCAGTGGTTGTGGGACGTAATGCAGCATGCTGCGTGCTTGCTGTCTGCATGTAGACCGTAGTCTCTCTTGTTACCGTCTCTATGCAGACAGCAAGGACACAGCAATAACTCCGGCTTTCACTTCTGTTACCCAACTTTACATTAGGCATACGAAATCAAGTGTACTCTTGACTCGCAAGTAGGCTTTGCACTGTTTTTACTCTTCGTTAAGGATACGCAACCGCTCGTAACGACCAAAGGTTTGTTCTTTGTACAGTACTTTCGTAATCAAATTAATTCTTAGTGTCAGGAACAATTTCATACTGAGGAAATTTCTGTGAGAATCAAGATTCATAACTACAGGCTCGTCTTCAGTCCTTTGTTTTTATTCAAGTCTGTATACAAAACTAAGGCAAGGAGCACCCTACTATATCTCTATCAATATCAAATATTTAAGCAACATAAACATGTGAAACCAGCAGACCGACCGACTTGTTGTCGTAATATCACTTCTGGGAGATTCATGCTCTACTCCTTATCCATCGACAATAATCACGTTCGTTTTAGTTTACAACTTTCTTTCTATCCAACACTCGTCAATTGGATCAATTAAATATCCGTACGATAATATCCACTTCACGCAATATATTGTTCGATTGCTACGATGAATGCACAACGAACAAACGTCATCATCCTACCGCCATTAACTGACATGAAATTGCGTACCTGCTCCACATTTTCAAACAGTCCAGAGCTCGTCGTCAGCTCGAATCGATGCAGCATTAAGAAACGCCGTCGTCTCTCTTTCAAAGGAGACCACAGAGAGGAGCTTATGTTTTCTCTAAATAGGTCGAAATGTCCCATCCCTCGCGCAACAAAGGCTCCATCTCTCTCTGCCACGCACGAGATTCGATTACTCCGGTCCCAAGTTGCTGCAATGGAACAAGAGCTTCGCGTGTTGCAGACCAAGTGGACCACACAACTCCCTGACCCACGGACGTTTCGTTTGGCGCAACATTCGGCACGAGAAAAACATCGCGCGCTTCGAACAGAGACGGTGCAACATGAACTGCAACAGCTACTGCTCGAGCAACAATTATTGTTTGCTACATTACAGACGGCAGTATTGCGTGCACCACTTCATTCCAATGGTCATGCATTGTTCAAGGCCTTGCACTTTGATACGCACCTTGGTCGTGATTCGTATGAGCGAGAAAAAATGCTTTTCGCGCATAAAGAACGTTCTCTTGCAACATTGCCATCAATTGTCAACAAGTTTACACAGTTGGCAATTGATAAAGCTGTTGCTACAGAGCACACTGGCCAAAAACATGGCAACTCGGTGATGCCATTGTCACAAATTGACATTACAGGATGCAATGATTGTACGCTTATTTCAAGCATTTTCATTTCCGAGATCCCACATACGTCACTGGAGGAAGTACATGCAGCGGTATTGGCGTACTTTGACGATATTCCAACGGCTATGAAACGCCATTTTAATGTCAATACTAAACGTGTCCGACTTAACAGTGTTGACTCGCCCGTAATGTACCGTCGGTCGACATTTCATGGGGCGGGGTTACCTGCAATCGTGAATACTGTGGTTTGCTCCGAGCTGACACCGTCACACGGAATGGTACATATCGATGCGATTCTTGACGACCCACTGCATCCTGTTTGTAGAAATACTTCATCAAAATATGGAATCTGTGGACTGACTCTCACACCTCGTAAAGAAGCTGTGACGGGGCGGACAATGTCGGTGACGTTACGGTGGATGGTTGTATACAATTACAACATCCTGCCGGATGACCCGGCTCTAAAGGACGACTTGGAGATCATCCGCCCTATTCTGAACGGTGATCTGCTTACAGCGACTATATGCGGGTACATTCAAGAGCGACAGCATCAGCAGAGGCCTAGGATTCTGTAAAGAAGAAAATGCAGTGTAATGTTGACGTTGAACGAGCTGTTTAGAAGTCTCTATGTGTCCCAAGTGACGACAGCTGGACATCTTCACAGCTATGTGATGTGCGCGCAATGAACTGGACGGCTCCGCTGCGGAATCTAAAGTTGACAGCTAGATTAGTAGGCATGCGCAAGAGCTACAGATAACAATTATTTCATTATCATATGATGTAACCTAGAGTTTAGGCCAATGATACGGCTGGCTCAGGAGCTTTGTCTTGCACTAATGGCTGAGAGCCCGATTCAGTTGAGCCATGATACACGCCTGTTGCAATTAAATAACTTTAAAATCTACAACTACCTCGATGTCGATTAAATGCTACTGTTAAGATGAAAAGAGCTGCAATAGAGAATACAAAGGACAAAGGCTAAGCTGCAAAGGTCTACCAGTAAAAGTACCTTCAAACAATCAGAGTGAGTAACATTTTCGTGAACTTGGTTACTAATGGTTGTGAAGAAAGCTGAGATCAATACAGCATTGCTATAAAGTCATTATTAAATGCGTGGTATTGTTTCAGTATTCATTAAAGTCTTCATTACTCCTTCATAGTTAATGCATCCGAGAGGAAATAATCGAGAATTATACCAAAACTTGGTCAGCAGCAATTCGCAACTCTGTCTAAAAGGCATGCATAAGCCTTCGGTTTGCTCCTATGAACTGTTGTTGGAATGTCCTTCCGACTTTTGCCGTTGTTTCAGTTGCTGAAGATATGTGCACACTGAAGCAGTGATTAGATCACCATTTAGAATAGGACGGTTCAAGTCTAAGTCCTTCCGTAGTGCCGGGTCATCCGGCAACATCTTGTAGCGGTACAATACTACCCATCGCAGCGTAACAGCCACAATTTTGCCCGTTCGATCTTTTCTTGGTGTCAACGTAAGCCCAGAGATGCCAAATTTCAATTTGCTAGTTTGCGATACTGGATGCAGTGGATCATCGATGACTGCGTCCAGGTGTATCATTCCGTGCGATGGAGTCAGTTCCGAGCACATGATATGTTTTACGGTTGATGGGATCCCACCCCCATCGAGGTCTAGTAGCCAGTAAGCTGCTGGTGCGTCAATGCTGTTAAGTCTCGTGAGCTCTGCATTGACGCCAAAGTGACGTTTCATTATTGTCGAAATCGCGTCATGATATGCTAATGCAGCCGCGTACACATTTTCGAGTGAACTATGCGGGATCTCTGACATAAAAACACTCGACACGAGCGTGTAATCCTTGCAACCAGTGACATCAATTTGAGATATCGGTAGCATTGGTCGGTTTACAGGGCCGTCTTTGTCTTGGAGGGCAAGCACTTTGTTTACTGCCATGGTAGTAAACCGTTTCATCATCGATGGCACCGTTGCGCGCGACCGTTCGTTGTGTACCATAAGTGTTTTGCTACGCTCGACTGTATCGCGTCCAAATTGTGTATTGAAATGCAGCGACTTGAGAATGTCCTGACCACTTGAGTGCAATGGTGCACGAAAGATGGCCGTCTGTAGCGTCGCAAACATTAGTTGCTGCTGTAAGATCATTTCTTGTAATTCCATCTGTGTTGCCTGAATTTGAGCCACTGCACGCTTCTTGTGAGCCGATTGCTTTGCTGTCGCCAATATGCGTGCGTCAGGTAAATGTTTATGCCATTTCGATTGCAGTCCACGAAGCTCCTCTTCCATAGATCCTACTTGCAATCTCAGCAACCGAAGCTCATGAGTAGCGGTAAGCGCCGCTTTGTCGGACATCTGAGGTCTTCCTCGTGGTCTCTTTGTTTCATTAAGTGCAGCACTGATGTCATCATGGATTAAAGAAGATCGAAGCCGTTTCGTAATGGTTTGCGATGTAGAATCGATGTCATCAAATCGAATCGATGAGTCCTTGCTGTCCATGAGCATACACTTAGGGTGAGCGTCGTAAAAGTTTGATTGTCAATGCGAGACTCTTTGGAAATAATGAATTGGCTGCGATCGCGGAGAATGTGCAAATTACAAATCGTAGAATTGCTGGAAGGATAGACCGGCTGGGTGTTAGATGTCGGCTGTTGAGGTTGTGCGTACTCTATGCATCCAGACGTGTGCACGAAAAAATGATCAGAAATGTTAGAGATGTGGTGGATGAATGTGACGTAGGACCCCATCCGCTGGGACGAAGTTTACAAGGTTTCTCGAGACAGGCCTCGTATATCTGGTCCAAACTTTTTTCGACCACACATACCGTCTGTTCAACTTATGTGTACTAGTGATGCCTATCGAAACTGGTAACGATCCTTTTGACGTGACAAATTATTCATCGCTCCTGGTTTACCTACTAGAGTTATTGGATGTTATTATTCTAGTTAGGGTATCGACATCGATCGTCGCTTCTTCCTTGCTGCAGCAAATACCTTTACAAATTCATTATGCTTTCATGACGTGACGAGATCTGATTTTTCATTTCTGATGTGTGGAGGGGTCGGGTGGATTGAGCGGGCAAGTCGGATGGATTGAGCAAGCAAGTCGGGCGATAATCATTTTTTAGGTGTGTAATCGGTATTTACAATGATACGTAGCGCGTCTCATTGTAACTACCGATTACTTCCCATTGTTTGGCTGTTCTTGCGTTCGAATTACAATAAGACGTAGCGCGTCTTATTGTAATTCGAGCGCAAGAACAGCCAAACAATGGAAAGTGAAATGTGCACGAAAATAACTAGGCGCTTTTGGTCCTTATCCAGCGGACTTACTCGAGCGCAACGCTGAGAAGTTGAGGGCTGGAGGTGCCCACGGAACTAAAAGAGGTTAATATGAGATTGAAAGCCGCACCACTAGAGTGCAAGAAAGGTGACGCGTCTTGTATACTTTAACTTAAGAGACATGACTGGTGTGGCGCGGCGCAATTGATGACAGAGCGCATCGTAAGAACTGAAAATAACTCTAGACATCACTGCGGGAGGTTGGTGAGGGATCGCGCATTGTGTGGTGCAAGCATATCCTTGCGCTGTCCGTCTCGTGTCCTATTAAAGTTTTATAATGCAGAGCTTTGAGAAATCGCGTTTACTTGAAACGCAGTGGTGCGTCAAGGACAGCCGTTGCCGCTTGCGCAAATGACCGGGAGCTGACCCACTGGCTTGAGCTTGACCGCATAAAGTTGGGAATGCTCAACTTGGTGACGGGTAACCTCTCCTACTTAGACGCAACTCGAAAGACAGTGCAGGATTCAAGGCAGTGCAGACGGCAGCTACGTGTCGCAGCGTAACACGAAGTGAGATTTGTGGATTGTCGAGGACAACATTCAAACGAATCTTTGGACAGATGCTTGGAAGCTAAGATGAATGTCAGTAAGTGGCAGTGTGTGAAAAGATCTGGCCATCCGTAAAACTAAAGCTAGCATCCGATCCCTGCACAAACTACACCAGATCAAGAGATAAGGTTGTTCGCGTGAAGAAAACTTACTTAGCCATTCGCGGTCATCTTTATAAACGAAATTATCTTGCTGAAGTGAGAATTGTTTCTGGGGTGGGCGCACACTTTAAACAAAACTCATCTCCAAGCTGAAACAGTACATCTTACAAAATCGGGGCGAGCTGCACTTTGTTGAAGCACTATCTCACACGGATTGATGACCTCGTGGGACACGGACAAGCCGTCGGCGTTGCAGCCTCGCTCTCTTAACAAGCGTTTGAGCTAATTTTCGCATGAAGCTTAAAATGCAGCTGACGCCCAGTTGGGACTAGCGTCATAGTGACGCTTCATACGGACGTCATCAGCGAGCTTTAGTATATTGAAAGCTCGCACGTAAGGATACGCTTCTAACGAGACGCTTACCCAATCTTTACATTTTACCAATCAGTAGTTTAATGCCCTAATGTCGCGGACTCTGAAGCTACCCCTACGATCAGAGTTATCGGACAAATGGGTAGCATAGTCCCGAGGTACCGAAAGGTCGGACCTCAACCCTTTGGTCTATAGCTGTAACGGGGTGAGCCCGTTACATAATATTGACACTTATATGAAGAGTCAATAAAAATATTATTATAACTAATAATATTTTGACAATATTACCTTTTCTTATAATATTGTCCCTAGATCTCCTTGAAGTTGGAGATGCCCTCACATTGGTTGATATGGGCCATTATATCAACCAACGCGCTGACCAATGACCGATGGACGCGCGCAATGAGTGGAGGGCAAGTTGTCGACATACATAGTTGTAGTTTAATATACTTAACATAGGTTATAACCGATTAGTTTTATTAGATAATTAACTATATTAAATACAGTTTTTCTTTTTCCTCTCAACTAAGCGTTGTTTAGTTGATAAGCTTCCTCTGCTCACGTGTACGTGAGGTTTTGAGGCACCTGCTTTCACTTTAATCAGTGAAAGTATACTATACTGTAATCAGTATAGTCGGAGGGTGTCCCATTACACCTGGTAGCACTTCGTGGTCCGTTCAGCGACCACCGCACCATCCGCTATGGAATCAGCGGGTGATGAACGTCATCACGCAACGCGTGATGATTTCCGCCATTTGAGTGACCTCGAATGGAACGCGGTTCAGCGTATGGCTGAAACCATCGGCAACCCTGCCGTTGGTGCCATGTTGCTCTCTCTTAGCGGAGACGACCAACATGCAACCATCGCCAAGTTCATACAACATGAACTTGACGAAGTTGTAAAGAAACTCACCTTGCTAGAGAAGCAAGGTTCTCAACAGGTTGACCTGTTGAGAGAACAAGGCGCTCAACAAGCTGACTTGTTGATGCAGCAGGGTGCTCAACAGTCTGAAGTGTTGAGACAACAGCAGGCGAGTGTTGTTGCTGCCGAGTCGACGTATACGCGTCGACCCGAGTACTTGAAGATTGATGTCTCCAAGTACAAGGCAGTCGAAAGCGACTCCTTGTTGAGATGGTTCGTCGAGCTCGACGATGCCATTGAGGCTCGTCGCATCGATGACGATGCGATGAAGGTCAAGTTCGGCATGGCGAACTTGGCAGGACGTGCCAAAGCTTGGGCCTTAGGGCTCAAACTGCACGACCCATACGTTTTCCCAACGTATGACGTCTTCAAGGCGCGGCTCAAACACACTTTTGAACCGCCTTGCGCCGAATTCAGGGCTCGGGCTGAGCTCCTGGATTTGAAGCAGGGTAAGCGTGATATACACGCTTACGCCCAACACGTACGATACCTCGTTAGCTGTATCGTACTGAAACCAATCGATGAACACACGCAGGTTACTGTGTTCATCAAAGGTCTGACAGATGGTCCTGTTAAGACCCACCTGTTCCGCTTGGAACTAGAATCGCTGGATCAAGCGATCTCTGCAGCGGAACAGGAGGACTTTAGCCTACAACAGGCTCACGTCCACTCGGGATCCTATCGTCCACCGAAACGACAGGAGGGCAGAGGTTCAGAACCAATGGACCTCTCCTATGTAGAGAGCGAGCGACCTCGCTCTCCAGGGTACAATCGATTGCAAAAGTGCAATCGCTGTCAGAAGTTGGGCCACTACGCTTATGAGTGTAGTGCCCCACGCCCAGTGTCTCGTAACACTGGGAGTGACGATCGATCGTCTGCCAAGAAGGGCCAGAGACGTGGGTCTCACGTTGCTGCGAAATCGCAACAACGTGGTGGACCATCAAAAAACGGTCGGGGTCAGTAGGGGCGGAGCGCCCTACTGATCCAGCAACGTCAAGAGAGTTCGCGGGACTCTTGACGAAGGTTGCTCCCAACACAAAGTCACTGTGTGTTGCCGCTCCCAGTGATGCGGTATCCCTCATCACATTGAAGATCGAAGTGACAAAGAACATGTCACTTCGCGCCCTAGTTGATTGTGGGGCTTCGAACAACTTTGTTCGACGCCAATCGCTAGATGATCGTAGGCTCAAATATGTTGAGCGCGAGACCCCTCCAACGAGGATGACGGCGCGCCTTGCAACTGGCGCATCCGTAACAGTAAAGAAACGTGTAGTGGGAATTCACTACACGCTTGAAGGCAAAAAGTACGATGATGATTTCATCGTACTTGATCTGGATGACAAACTTGATGTCATGTTAGGATTACCATGGCTCAGAAGGTACGAGCCATGGGTCAGATGGCAGCATCGAACCGTGAAGATGCCTGTCGCTTGTTCATCAGAGACCATCTGATGAACGTCTTGGAGCGTTCACAAGCGCGTGAATGTACTACGAGTGAGTGTGATGGCCTCACTTGTGGTTCGGTCGTTAGTACGACTGCACAAGAACTCAGCGTGACAGACAGTCACGCTGTGGAGCAAGCTGCCGGAAGCTGTGCACAAGCACAGGCAGCGCCGAAGGTTCAACACTCGAATAAGTCGAGTGGACCGGGACATGAATGCTCGCCTAGAGGGCAGCATTCACCGAAGAGTAAACCGGTTGCCCAGAAGCGGCAACACGGTAATCCTAGATCAACTGGAGAGTTGATCGTAGAGGATCTCGCTGTGGTTGCGCCACCACAGCTAGAGGAAGTCGATGGAACAAGTTTTATCGAGCCTGCGGGAATAAGTCCCCAAAAAATAATCACTGAGGGAATAAGTCCCCAGTGCCCTGAGGGAATAAGTCCCCAGGAAGTAACCGAGACGTTGAACGTCTTGGTTCATGACGGATCAAACGTAGGCGCTTATACGCTTGATCTGATCGCGCCTCCGAAGTTAAATTCGGAGATAACTCAGTTGCCTACGCTAGAACCTAAAAGTTTCTTGCGTTATCTGCGTAGTGGCAAAGTCAAGTAGATCTATGTACTCGTCGCAGAGGAAGATTACATGACTGACATTCGGTCAGCAACAGTTTTTGCCGAGAACGAACGGGTTCTCAGCAGCTCATCAAAAGGACGTGAGTGTCCTTGATGAGAAGACTCGGATTGAACGATATACATCGCAATCCTGGGAGTCGCTGAAGTCAAATCCTTTGTACAAGGATTTGGTCGAATTCAAGGATGTGTTCCCTGAATCCGTTCCGTGCGAGTTGCCTAAGGATAAAGGCACTCGACACGAGATCGACCTTGTTCCTGGCACAAAATATTGTGTCATGAAGCAGTGGCCACTGCCTCGGGAACAGGTCGAGGCGATCGACAAGTTCTTTGCTGATCGCCTAGCAGCGAGCCATGTGAGGGAATCAACCTCACCTCACAGCTCTCCGACCTTCTGTGTGCACAAGGCCACAGGAGGGTGACGGATAGTACACGCGTTCAATAAGTTGAACGCTGCAACGATACCGGCGCAAACGCCGATACCGAGAAAGGACGTAATCATAGATGGTATGTCTAAGAGTACCATCTTTTCGTCCATGGATCTGATGGATGGTTTCTATCAAATCCTAATGCGTGAACGGAACATCCCGTACTCAGCAGTAAGCACTCCCAGTGGTATGCTCTGGGAATGGTTGGTGATGCCGCAAGGGCTCAGTAATGCACCAGCCACATTCAATAGATGTGTTTCACATCTATTGAGACCGTTGCGCGAATTCGCACCGAGTTACTTCGATGATGTGTTCGTCCATAGTCGAGCTATGGACGGGAAAACAGACGTGGAAGTACATAGACTCCACGTCCGTAAGGTTCTTACACTTATGCGCGAGCATAAGTTGTACGCCAACCTCAAGAAGTTTATATTCGCAGCTAGCGAAATACCACTTCTTGGGTGCATCGTCGGAAAGAACGGCGTACGCCCTGATCCATGGAAGATCAAGGCGATCACCGACTGGCCAGTGCCAGTCGATGTCAAGGGACTAAGGAATTTCCTTGGGATAGCGGCGTACTCGCGCATTTACGCCGAAATGACAGTACATCTTTCTGTCTACTCAAGAAAAACGTGAAGTGGAACTGGAACGCTGATTGTCAGCGTTCCTTTGAACGTATCAAGCAAAGCTTGATGCAATCGCCAGTATTGGCGATTGCCGATCAAGACAGACCATTTCATGTGGTCTGTGACGCCAGTGATTTTGCAATCGGCTGTGTACTAATACAATATGATACAGACGGCGCATAGCGTGTCGTCTGTTATCAATCGCGTCAGCTGCAACCGGCCGAGCGCAATTATCCGGTGCATGACAAGGAACTCCTTGCCATGAAGTATGCACTGGCTAAGTTTCGCGTCTATCGCTTAGGAGATAGACCGTTCATTGTATATACAGACCATGCGTCACTACGCACGGCTGTAAATAGTCCACACCTCTCGCAACGAATAGCGAGATGATTGTCGTTCTCCGCGGAGTACAACTTCTCCGTGGAGTATAAACCGGGACGACTTAACGTCGTCGCCGATGCTCTTTCACGTCGGCCTGACCTAGAGCCGACTGTGCAATCCGACAGTGATGTAAACACCACTGTCGCCACGCTGAGTACCAGCGTCTTGTCGTCAAGTAAGATCGACGACATTAGAAGGGCATGCGCACAAGATAATGATCTTGTGCGCCTGACGGAGTATCTCAAGGACCCATCCACGCAAGCTAAGAAGCGCTTGCCTGCCATGTATCGATCTTCTTTCGATCGATACACCCAGCGGGACGGCTTACTGTACTACACATCCGTCAACAACGACACGCCTCGTGTCGTTGTACCGCCACAACATGATATCAGGTTACGGTGCATGTTTGAATGTCAAGATGCACCAATAAGTGGGCATCGCGGCCGTGAGAAGACTTACCTCACGGTCAGTCGCGACTTTTACTGGCCACGCCAGTATAAGTTTGCGCGCAAGTACGTGCGTGCTTGCGAGGTGTGTCAACGAGTGAAGCCAAGTCCTTCACTCCGTGCACCATTGCAGCCTCTACCTTTTCCGGCAGAGTGCTGGGACTCCGTATCAATGGACTTCGTCTTTGGGTTTCCCAAAGACGCTCACAGGAATAATGGTATTCTCGTGTTTGTAGACAAGATGGTACATCGCGTTGCTGTATCTGAGTCGATCACAGCAGATTGCTGTGCTCGAGTGTTTATCGATACGATCTTTCGATTGCACGGTTTACCCCGTGAACTTGTGTCCGATAGAGACCCCCGGTTCACGGCTGAGTTTTGGCGTTCCGTGTTCCAAACACTTGGAACACGGCTCACAATGTCTACTTCTGACCATCCAGAAACTGATGGTCAGACTGAACGCGCCAATTGCGTCCTCGAAGAGATTCTTCGAGGATACGTCCACTCGTTTACAAGTTGGAGTGAGTTCTTGTCAATGGTCGAATTCGCCATCAACAACTCCGTGCATGCGTCCACGACGCATACACCGTTCTACGTGAATGGCCTTCGCCATCCACGTGTCCCCACCTTAGTAGAGGGTGACTCTAATTTAAGGGGATGGGAGGGGGAGGGACTCGCTCGAGCGAGAACCAATCTGGCTCTTGCTCATCACGCGACGACGTTATGGTCGACGCGAAAGTAATCGATGTCGTACCATTCGACTTCGGTGAAGAGGAAGAAAGTAAGAGCGATGACGCTCTTACTGATAGCGATGCTGAAGATGTCAGCATCGTTCGAGTGAGAACAGTAATGTTCTCGCTGAATTAGTAACCGATATCTCTGCAGTGCACTCACAATGCACTGCAGCCAAAAGCAACGAGTCAGCTGAGGATTTACTGCAGACTCGTGAAGCGGTAGTCCGTTTCGTGCAAGATTCCATCGCAGAAGCGGTGGATAAGCAAAAGCGAAACGCAGACAGTAATGGAAGGGCAAATGCTCAGACATTTATTGAAGGTGATTTAGTTTTACTGTCAACAGTAAACCTACCAAAACATGTAGTGACTAACGTGGGCAGCAATAAATTGTTGCCCAAGTACATCGGCCCGTTTCGTGTATTGCGCCGCCTATGCAACGCATACACGATCGAGTTGCCACGCAGGATGCGTACGCATCCTACGTTTTACGTGGGACGTCTTCGTCCGTACGTTCAGTACGCGGCTTCTTCGAACGACGAAGATAGCCATTACTCTCAAGAATCCCCTTCAGATTCTTGTTTTCACTAACCAGATTCGATACCTGGTCGTGTAGAGATGAGATCGTCCCATGAATTGGACGATCTCCTGACGAGCTGTCGCCAGCTCGTTACTTAGAGAATGAAGCCGCCGTTCATTCTTCAATAGTGCGACAGCATTGTTTCCCAAGACTTCTCATTGTCAAACCCAAGCTGTCGCACAATGTCCTCTAAGCGGCGACGCTTATCCCGTTCGTGATCAACATCACAATGTAGCTCACGAGTTACACAGGCAAACCCGTCTAACTCAGCAGCCAAGTTTGATGAAAGAATCGGACAGGGTTTTTCCTCCACCACCGCATCCGCTGGTGGAATCCCATGGTGGGAAGCGCTTCCTCGTGAAACGCTTACTAAAGCACCGAGAGGTGAAGGGACGTCGGACGAGTTATCTCGTCCGGTGGCGTGGCTATCCTCCTTCGGCGGATAGCTGGGAACCTCGGGCCCAACTGATGGCCGACGTTCCCGGCCTTGTCGAACAGTACGACAATGGGCACCCGATGGTGAACGACCATCGGAAAACGAGCACCCAGCGCGCTCGTAAAGGGATTGCAAAGTAGCAATCCCTTCACGCATCTCAGAAGAGATGCGAGCCCTCCACCAGGGCTCAGTAAGGAGGTACGCCTCCTTAGGCGCTCTTGACGAGGTGCTCAGGCACCCCGGGCATGGGTCGCCCCAAGAGAGGCATAACAGGCCTGCCTCTCTAGATAACCGGTGCAAACGATAGCATGCACCGGAAGTACTTCGTTTCTCAAACTTATTGCGGCTAGCAAAAAGTCTTTGAGACCAAGCCTCTTTCCCAACGTTTAAAACGTTGGTGATAAAAGCGTTCCAAGATTAGAGGAACGCGTCAGCCTCACGCTTCTTGTGTGGGCCATACCATCGATGTTCAAGAAACACATCGATGGAATAGTCGTTCTCAGTGCGAAAGTCCTTCGCACTGGCGTCAAGGCCGTGAAGCTTTGACGCATCAAACAACGGTATGGAAACCCGTTCGTTGGTCTTTCCAGACCAACGATCAAGCAGATGCTTAGGTAGCATCCATGGCTTGCGATCAGGAGCAAGACGTAATACGTTGCGGTCTAAAGCCTCCTGCGTGGTGTCAACAGAAGTACCGACACCACGAGCATTAGTGTCAACAGAAGTACCGACACTATGAGCATTGATGTCAGTAGAAGCACTGACATCACCCTTACCGTCCCCACCCGAGTCACTATCCTTCGACTCGTTTGGCGAGTCGTCTGATGAATCAGACGACCCGAACATTTCACGGTACATTAATTCACTCAATGTACCACGATCCCACTTCTTAAGATTCGACGACGAGGTATCACCTCGGGGAGAGCCCGGGAGTGGAACAGGTGACTTTGAGCCGGATGCGTCTGTGGTGAAGTGCCAGGGAAAGTTGGAGTTTAAGGGAGATGGAACGGAGAGCAAGAGAACTTCTGGTCACTTCCCCGAGGGAGTGACCACGACCCGGCCTCGCGGATTTACAACCACACACCAGGCCCCGCCGTATTAAGAATATAAGGACCCATACGTGCGGAGTCAGCACAGGCCCCAGGGGTACAGGGGCCCAGGGACCCAGGGGCCCAGAGCCCTAATGTCCGAGAGTGCAGAATCGGTACACAGAATATCGAAGATTACAGAAAGTGCAGGTAACATGGAGCCAGTTCTTCTTCCAAGAGTCCACACGGGGCACTATCTAGATCAAAGGGTTAAGGTTAGGCAAGAAAAGCATACAGAGAATAAGGTAAATAAACACACTCGAATTTGCATTACACGTGGCAACTTTAAGCGCCCCTCCTAAGCTTCTCCGTCGCTTCACCTCTTCCGGGCGGGATACCCTTTGGCCCCCCGACGTCCAGCAGGTGTTAGACGACTCAAGCAACGCAAGTTGAACCTCAGGATAGTTGGCCTGAGGTGTCAAGTAAGTGTCAACACTCTACGACCCGCTACAGGAAGCGGTTTCCCTACGGGGAAGAACACAAAGGGGTCCAAGGACCAAGAACAGTCAGCCACGAAAGGGGTACATAGTACCAGGTGCATCGCTCTCGGCTAAGTCGATTGAGCCCAAGAAACCCGGTCCCAAGTGAAGTATATCCACTCGGGGACCACCAAGTCCAAGTCCTATACAAAGACCAAGTCTTTAAGTCTTCTGCGTCTAACGAGGAGCAAGACCAGCCAAGCCGACGGATACACAAGGTGAGACCCAAGGTTGACGCGACACGGTATCGGGGTACCCCCTCCGTAAGTCGGCAGTCCGGCGCTGTGTGTGTTTGTGGTTCTCTCACTTTGTTTGAGAATCCACTCCACCACAATGGTGCGCGTGCCCGGATCTCCGGGAGAAGCGGGATTTTACCGTGAGTCCCACGAAGAAGAAAAGATAACGGTCAAGACAGACCAAGGGACGACCAAGACACTGGAAACCGGATCGCCAGTGATCAAGAAGGAAGAAGGATCGGAGGACATGCAGAGCCCGGGGAGGAGCTCTGCTATTGAGTTCAAGGTGGAATATGAAGAAAAACCACAAAATCCTCCCCCTTATGTCTTCGTTGAAAAAGATAACATGGGCCATAATAAATATTATGGTCCAGGGGTCCCAATTTTGACAGCGAAAGCTAAAAAACAAGGGACCCCGAAGCAAGTCTCCCAACCTACCACTCAAGAGCCAAAGGTGCCCAAGAACAAGCAAAAGAAGCAGAAGCATACCAAGTTGAAGGCACCGAGAGGCGGAGACACGACGGACGAGTCGGGAGAGAGCCAAGGCGTGGCTAGTAAGGACTGGACAGAAGAAGATTTGGAAGAAGCCTACCATCGGAATAAATTGAAGAAGTTTCTCCGAAAGGACCCGGTGATGAAGGCGCTCTAGGTCAAGCTTATGGACCAGGTTCACGGTCCGATAACGCTCTTCCCACCACGACCACAGACCTGGAGGTCCTCAAGGCCGTAATGAATCTGCTACATGAAGCTGGGATGGATGCTGGGAACTTTACCGCTGATACCCTCTTCGATTTCGGGTTCGAGACCTTGAAGAAGACCCTAGTGACCCTGCATGGTCACCTCAAGACGTTAGTGGGAGAGTTCCCCCCGAAGGAAGTACCCCGTCAAGATGGAGGAGTAGTGGATCCTGGTGTGGGCTCTCCTGCTACGTCACTCGGTGAATCGTCACCAAGGTCTCAATACAAATCAGCCACCTCATCTATGATGTCGGCCCTGATGGATACGGTGGACCGAATGCAACTGGGTCCAGCTGGTGCAGCGTTGTTAGAAGCACGAATTCGCGAAGCTGGCCATGTGGACACAGCAACCCCATGGGTCCAGCGCCAAGCACAGGAGGAGACGGAAGCCCGGTGCAAAGTGGAGCCAAGGTTGATGGGGACAAAAACGGATCAGGAAACAAAGGCTGAGTCAGTTCCACCTAGCGCACTCCAGCCGTACTTTGATAAGGCGATGACCAAGTTCCTTGAAGAGCAAGGCTCCGCAAAAGTTGCAGTGGACAGGGGACACACCACGAAGGGTCAAGGACCAGTTCATCCCAGGTCCTCCCAGCGAATTGAGCGCCTAGGACCACTAGGCGATATCCCTGATGTGGACATGGAATCTGTGGGGTCAACCCATGATGAATACGACCCAGATGACTTGGCGTTCCCAATGACCTCAGCGCGAGCGACTGTGGCCGCGGCTACGGCAGGAGGACCCCCCTACTGTTGTTCCACACATTAGGGTATCGGCCTCGTCGAATCTGAAGGAATTTAGCGGGAGTGACCACGATGAAGATCGTGCCAGAAGCTGGAGCACTAAGGTAAAGACGGCTTTCCTCCGAGACCAGGCACCAGACAGCGAGAAGTGTCTCATTTTTGGGTCCCTGCTCACGGGTCCAGCTCAGAATTGGTATCGACAGCTAGGTCGAACGGTACGCGTCGATTGGAAGCTGCTTCTGCGAGAGTTCCAAGCACAATTTTGCGTCTTGGGGGTGTCGGTGGCCCGACAATATTATCACGCCAGAAAGAGAGCCGATGAGTCACCCTTAGAATATTTGTACCGTTTGAACGTGGCAGGGCTCAGGGCCAAGCTAGATATTAAGGGTGGTCCCCCCAGTGTAAAGCGTGAACACGTGGATCATTACGTGGAGACCTTGGATGATCGAGAATTAGCGAACCAGCTTACATTGCTCAGACTTTCTGATGCAGATGACCTGGAGAACGTCCTGCAGGCTCGTCAGAGAGCGAAGACGCGTCAAGGAAGGGTCTTGTTCGGGTCCAGCAAGTTTCGTCAGAAGACCCCAACCACTCCAGGCCACACCAAGAGTCAGCTGAGGAGACCCGTCCAAGTCATCCGATCCACTTCTGAAAGTGAAAATGACCAAGGGTCCAGCTCCAGTGGGTCTGAGGGATAAGGTGACCTCAGAAGGATTTATGCGGCGGCGAGTAAGCCCTACACTGGCAGGGCGAGGAACGCAGATGACCCCCGGGATCATCAGGACCCAGACCCAGACCGAAGTCGACGCAGGGCAGAGAGACCTGGACAAAAGGTGGTATCAGGGACACCCGCGACAAAGTGTACCCATTGTGGGTCTAGGAAGCATGGGGATCTGGACTGTTGGAAGCGGCTCGTTTGCGAGTGCTGTGGAAGGAAGGGTCACCCAGCCGACCACTGCCTGTTTGTGTGTCGCGGTTGTGGCAAGGTTCATGACGTCGGCTGGTGCCCGATGGAAGAGTTCTACAATCTGATTCGCCAGTGGTACAACCCGACCAAGCATGCGGGGCAGCTGCCCGAGGCGGCGGAGAAGATGTTAGATTAGAACGCTCGCCAGGTTTGAATCTGGTACGAGCCGAGCGTTCTAATTGTTGCATTTGTGCATTTGTGGACGAACACCCCATGGAAAAGGTCAATAAGTTGGATGAATTGATTGGAAATACATTGGGCTTTTGCATTAATTCTGTTGCTGCTGTGGCCAATGCATATATACCTCATGTTTATTCCCGAGTAGAGACTATGATGACATTGGATTTATTGCCGGAAGAGTCAAGAGGATACTGGAAAAACCATGCCCCAGGGAAGTGGTTTAAGCAAGCCAAGGCCTCTGGGAAAGTTAACAATATTCGTGCAAATCTACTGTTTGATTCTGGTGCCGAGATATCTATTTTGTATATCGCCTTTGCTCGTAAGGCAGGCTGCCAGATTAACACAAGCGAGAAACAAGAGTGCGTGGGCATTGGAGAAGCAGTTTACACCACGGAAGGGCGAACGAAGATCAAGATAACACTGAATGGTGTATTAGTATACTTCTTCAATGTGTGGGTCGGGTCCATGACCGGCCAGGATGTGCTACTAGGGATGGACTTTATGGTGCCAGCTGGAATTCGTTTGGACATGGCGGATGGAACTATTTGCTTGCCAGACGAAGTTCGAATCCAGCTGACAGGTCGCAAGACCTTGTATAGTGGCCATATGTCTGAGGTAAAATTGGGCCAATACGTGAGTTTACCTGCGACAAATATGTAGAGGTTCCGCTGAAGAGGGTTACGTCGGACCAGTGGAAATTATGGATGACCCGTGGAGACAGATGGGTAACTACGATGATCCAAGGAAATGGACATCGCCAATTCTTGAGGGTCACCAATGTGAGTGACAAGGACCTGATCCTACACGAGGATACCAAGCTGGGCATTTGGCTGGCTAAGGACCGGGTTCCCCGGGCCCAAGGGTTCGTGTCAGTTGGTTCTAGGAGGTACGCTGAATGGAAAAATCTAGCCTACCAAGCAACCACCGACGAGGAGGATGCAGAAACCACTCAAGAAGAAGTGTACCAAGGTCCGATGGTCGAGAAACCTCAGTACACAACTCCACAGAAGATGTTGCTACGGATGGGGACCCAAGTGCCGGTGGTTAACGTGGTGCACGAGTCTGTTATGAGGGACCCTGAGTCATTACCATCAGATCAGGAGTCTAGAAGGGAGGCCCTCGATGGAGGTCAACCAACTGGAGCTAGTGTGGGCACGGAAGTCTCATCGAGGGATAGGACCGATATGGAGAGGGTCCACCTAGAGGGGGGGTCCACCGATTATCAAGGCTGAAGTAGATACTCCTGATGACCAGGTCTGTGTTCACGAGAGTGGAAACTTATGTGCCGAGGATATCGACAAAAAATGGTCTGTTATTCCTGAGGTCACCCCATCCACGAACGAAGTTATGTTGGAAGACATCCAGATCTCAGACCCCGGGGATACTCCAAAGGAGGAGGTAGACCGCCTCCGTCAGATTATATGGAGAAAACGACATTTGCTGATGGGAAAAGGTAACGCATTACCCCCGGCGGCTCGAGGAGCAGTGTGCGACATTGATGTTGGGAACGCGCGCCCAATCGCCCAACGGGTACGGAAGGTGGCCCCTCAATTTAGGGAGAAGCTGGAAGACCTGATAAAAGGTTTCTTGTCATCCAAGATAATCCAGCATTCCACCTCCCCATGGGCCAGTCCAATTGTAATTATTGTCAAGAAGAATGGGGTGGATATAAGGCTGTGCATTGACTACCGGATGGTGAATGATTTAACGCGGCTTATGGTGTATCCTATGCCTCTCGTGAATGAGCTGTTGGAAGACCTAGATAAGGCCCTGTGGTACTCACTGGATATGGCTAGCGGTTTTTGGGTGGTCAGTATGACCGAACGAGCCCGTTTAATCTCGGCGTTTGTAACCCCGCTCGGACTTTTTGAGTGGAGACGAATGCCGTTTGGACTGAAGAATGCGCCGCAGATCTATCAGCCGCTGTTGGATAATGCTTTATATGGGTTTCTTACGATTTCTTCAGAGCCGGGCTCTGACAAACCAGAGGACCTGTTCGAGGTGTTCCATACCGAGGGAGACCTCAAGAAGGACGTAGGTCCTAAATCGACGACATTATGGTGACCTCGGAGTCATGGGATGATTTATGCGTGAAAGTGGAACGACTTTTGGAGGTGTGTGACAAGTGGAACTTATCGATCAGCGCGGTTAAGAGCTCATGGGTCTGTCAAAAGGTAGATTACCTTTGCCACCAAGTGTCAGCGGAAGGGCTGGAGGTCCACCCTAAAGACCTATAGTCCTTGGTGGACTTACCGTTACCCACTACCCTGAAAGCTATGTAGTCGTTTCTCGGGATTCTCAACTATTACAGTCGGTTCCTGGAGGACTACGCCATTTATGCATCCATCCTGTACGAACTAAAGGAGTATATTACCACGTATTACGAACCGGATAAGCAGGACTGGGGACATACAGGGAGATGACCAGGAGGAGGACCGATGGGCCCGGGTGCAGGTAGCATTTGCTATGTTAAAGACTAAGATCGCCACTGCCCCAATCCTCCGCCATTTTGATCCAGACCGGGAACCCGTCATTATTGTCTATGCTAGCGAGTGGGCCATCTCGGCATCCCTGGTGCAGGAATATGAAGGGGTGTATATGCCGGTAACTTTCACGAGTCGGACTTTGAAGCCAAACAAAATCAACTATGGGCTGGTGGACAAGGAAGTGCTGGAGCTATTGCGAATACTAGACCTTTGCTACACGTCATTGGTCACCCGACCTATCAAGGTCTTGACCCGACACTCAACACTGGCGTGGATAGTCCGGTCACCGGGTCTACAAGGTCGCCTTGGAAACCGGGCTGCACTCCTGTCTCAATGAACGTTAGAAGTGGTTAAGTGCAAGAAGGGCGAAGATGAAATAATGGGGACATTAGCGGCAAGCATTACGCCTCGCGAAAATGTGGACTCTATTCTATCTTCAATCGCCCCCAAGAGACATCCGCGCCAAGCTATCACGGTGGTTCCTCCTACAGTCGAACCTGAGGAAGTCTTGTACGTGGTCAGTTTCGATGGGTCTGCACGAGTTAAGCGTGGGGGAGGAGCCTGCAGTGCTATTGTGTGGCAACTCCCGGAATGGACGGTAGTCGCCGCTGCTTCCCGATATTTGACTGAAGCGACAGTAAATGAGGCAGAGTATGAAGGCCTATTGTTGGGCTTCCTCTACTGGAGAACCTGGAGCGTAGACGTCTAGTAGTGTGTGGAGATTCTAACCTGGTCGTGCGACAGATGCGAGGAGAAATCGAGTGTAAGGCGCAGGGCCTGACAGTACGACGGGCGAAGGCCCTGGAAAAACTAAGGTCCTGGCCCGTTCACAAGTTTCTACACATGAAGCGCGAATGGAACCAAAGTGCAGACCGACTTGCTAACGTGGCTTTGCACCAGCAACAGGGTGTCGATATAGTGCCGGAAGAAGAGTTCAAGGACCTTGAAGCGATCAACCGTCTACCTGAGCTCTTAATACCCAAGGACCAGAGCCATGCATTGCAAGTTACAGCTGTTACGAGATCCCGGGCCCTATCCAGAATACCGACGGAAGTCGTGCAAGAGGAAGTGGTGCAACGGATAAGAATCAAACGAATTGCAGCAGCCCAAGATGAAGAGATGTGGATACGTGATTTGAAGATTTACCTACGGGGCAACTGGGGTAGTCTATCGGCCGAGGTGGCATTTACGTGTGGAAAGATTGGGATGAACTACGCTTTGGATGATGACGATCTTCTTCTGTACTGCCCTTACCAGGGAACAGCAGACGAGGACCGTGATGGGTTGATTCGGCTAGTTATACCTGAAAGTCTACAACAAGACTTTATAAACCACTACCATACGAGTCTAAAAGGGGGACACCAGGGAAGTGGCCGTACATACCAACGGATCCGGAAACATTTCTATTGGAAAGGCTTATTCCGGAGTGTTCAGCGCTATGTTGGCACTTGCGTAGACTGCGAGACTGGAAAAGGTGGCCCCACCTTACGAGGGAGAAGTCCAGGGAACATTCAAGCTACCCACCCGTTCCAAGTTATCGCGATGGACCATATCCCATCTTTGCCCAAGTCGTTCAAGGGGGCATACCAAGCTGTTGATTTGGGTGGACCTGTTTACGGGATATGTGATTGCCAAGGCTAGTTCGTCGAGGTCGGCCCAAACCGCGGCAGAAGGTTACGAAGAGTGCGTATTTCGTCGGTTTTGAAGCCAGTGAGGCGATCCGTCACGACAGAGAACCCAGTTTCATGTCAGATTTCTTTCGTGCTTTCAACCGCATCATTGGGCAGAAACAGCGGGCGACTATGGCGTATCGACCACAGGCCAATGGCACAGCAGAGAGAATGGTACAGACCATTACACGGTCCATCAAAATGTATGTGTTCGAGGTAGATCAGAAGGACTGGGATGCCTATGCAGAAAGGCTCATTTTCGCGTTGAATACAGCCCAGGACCGGATCCGAAAGGAAACTCCATTTTTCTTGGTACATGGCTGGGATGCCCGAAGTACTCTAGAAGCCACCATACCGTTAGGCAGCACGAAGCGGCGTGAATGTGAGCCCCGTCGATGGCGATATAGCGTACAACGTCAGTATCGCAGAGCGAGAGAACAGGCCAACGAATTATTACGATCTGCGATGGAAAGTCGAGCCCAGGCCCACAATGAGGAGGTGGTTGATGGTCATATTGAGGTAGAGTCCCAAGTTTGGTTATACTTGGACCGGGTCAAGGAGGGGTATGCTCGAAAGGTGGCACATCTATGGCACGGGCCGTTCCGAGTGAGAGAACTGGTGGGTGACTATGCCGTTCGTTTAGATATCAGTGGAACAGACTACCGTATATACCCGTTGGTACACGTGTCAAAATTGAAGCTGGTCCGGCAATACCCGGATAGACCAGACACGGTGTTGGTGGTAGACGAAGCGAACCGGGTGGATTTTGATGAAGCTCTATTGCCAGAAGACAGTTGGGTCGCGGAGCTGGAAGAGGATGAATACGAAGTGGAGAAGATTCTAGACAGACGTATGGGAAGGAAAACTCGGTACGGACGGATCCAGTGTGAATACCTGGTACAATGGAAAGGATATCCTGACCCGTCATGGGTGGATGAGGTGGACCTCAACTGCGGGGGATTGCTTAGGGACTATGAGCGCAGGCAGGCTACTCGGAACCGATTCGAGGCAATGCAGATTCATGAAGAGTAGTGGGGAGAGTTCATCTTGGGAAGGCCAAGATGATGCAAGAAGGAGGCGGTATTTGTCATACATTTACAAGGGGGTCAAGTTATTATATTCGAGAGTGCGACAGCACAAAAGAGATTGCGAAGTATTGTGAAAGGCCCAGAGTATTAGGGCACCGGGGTACCGGGGCCCAGGGGCCCGGAGGTACAGGGGCCCCGGAGCCCAGGGGCCCAGGAGCCCAGGGATACAGGGATACAGGCCAAAGAGAAGGAACGTGAAGTTAGGGAAAAGCGTTGGAGCAGAAAGCTAGCTGACTAAACATTTAATGCAACGGTGGCCGGGCGAAATTTGCCGGAGAGACGAGGGACCTGGAAGGCGGGGTGTTCCTTAATGTTCTTGCGATAGAACACGCGCCAGGGGTCAGTGTCGTCTGCGGTATGCAAAGCCCTCAACAAGTCCAACTGAGGATCCTCCGTGGTGACGATTGGGTACCAGACGGTCAGCTGACGGGTCGGGATCATGGGCTGGAAGTAGGGGTCAAGAAGAATGTCGAGGTCACAGTGACCGGCCTTCATCCCCTCCAGGACCTTCTCAAGTACGTCCATCCAAGCCCTCACCGCCTTGGCCCGCCGTTTCTTCCTCGCATTGGACAGCCGAGAGGCGTATTGGCTCTTTTACGGAGCTCGGAGAAAAGAGGAAGTCGGTGTCGGTCTTCCCATAGACTCTGGCGTGACGCATCGACGTACGTATCATGGAGCTTCACGAGGTCACTGAACCAGCCGGACACTGGAAAAGAAATAGGGGTTACGGTCACGACCCCCTGGGCCCAAGGACATGAGTCCATCAGAAGCTGAAGTTGAGAGTCCTTCATGAGGGCTTCGCTCCAGATTGGGGAATTTTGGGGCTTCTGGTTTTCAAAAGCGCCCACCCAAGATAATGGAAGCGATACCTTGGACCAAAGATCCTCTGGCGTCAGCTGGGTGATAACGAGGGCCCCTACCTGGGAAATCGACCAGGGGGCAACATCTTCTGCGGCGAACGTGCTGGGTGTCGCATAACCAGGAAGGGAAGAGCCGTGGATGTTACGGTCGGGTAAATCATTATGGGTGGGACCCTGGCTGGCAGGACCCTCAGGTGTGGGTGCAGGATCCTCGCTGCTGGAACCCTTGGAGGGTGGTGCTGGAACCTTGCCGCTGAAACCCTTGGAGGGGGGTGCTGGACCCTTGCCGCTGGAACCTTTGGGTGGTGGTGCGGGACCCTTGCTGATGGAACCCTTGGACGATGGTGCGGGACCCTTGCCGCTGGAATCCTTGGAGGGTGGTACTGGACCCTTGCCGCGGGAACCCTTGGATGGTACTGGACCCTTGCCACTGGAACCCTTGGATGGTACTGATGGACCCTTGCCGGCGGGGCCCTTGCGGCGGGAACTTTTTGGCTGGTGGCTTACGCTTAGCATGGCTAGACTCATCACTCTCAGTTTCAGAGTCTGGTCCAAACATCTCCAAGAACTCGTCGGAGTACGTCGTTCGAGCCTTCTTGTTCTTTGACGCCCGAGGCGCTGCGTGGGAAGTGCGAGGGGATGGGGGCCGTGAAGGTGGAGTGGGAACTTTGGACTTGGCCTTAGTCGATAGGTCTATGACCTCGGGGCCGACCTCTGACGTAGAGGGTACAGGGCCGGAGCGACGACTGGAAGCCCGCGACCTGGCCATGGCGGCGAACATCGAGTCGTCACTACTGCTATCCTCGGCCTCAGATGACCCCGGGGCACGATTGGTTTTTCGCTTCTTCGGCTTAAGGGGCGACCGAGCCTTGGATGAAGGCGAACGTGACCTTTTCGTCGTTCTGGAACTTCGGGCTTTGGTCGTGGCTGGGGTCGATTTTGCCGCCATGCCTCGAGCAACCGTTAGCTGCTTCTGCAGCTGGTCACGTTCCCGGAGGAGGGTCTTCACGCGGCTCTTGTAGTTGGCAACCTCCTTCTGGAGTACCAACACTTGTTTGGACAGTTCTTGAGGACTGCGAAGTGCATCCAACTTGGACTCCAGCGACCGAATTTCAGCCGAAGAATTTGCGACAGCCTCGTTGTACTGGTCCTTCCAGTACTTGATCTGGGATCGGGATTCTTCCACTTCCCGAAAATTGTCCACCCGTTGGGCGAGTGCATCCCGGTACTCGGCGATGGCCAGCTGGTCCACTTCATGCTCGTGGACCAGATTCCGGACCCAAGACTGTATCCGGGTCGCATGGGTCATCTCGAATTCCGTGAGGTTGTCTACGCGACGCTGTAATTCCGCGGTCCGGCGATGTTCCATCTGATAGGCCCGTTGGAGGATCCTGTGTTCCTCAGCGAGGGTCTCCATGGCCTGGGCCCGCTCCACCGCGCCACGTAAAACTTCCCAAGCTTGAGAGACCTCCAGATAATTGGGGGGGCTCCCCAATAAGGTCCACGGTCGGGGCGACCTCGTCAGGGTTAGGTCCAGGAAGTGCCGAAAAAGACCAACGGTAAGGTGCTTGAGACCCGGTGGAAAGATTACGAGAAGTCACTAACGGATACAAGACGTGTGAGTTGGTGAACGCAACCACCCGAGCGACGTAGGATCACTTACTGTTAATTCGAGGAGTTTGGACAAGGGTGCACGTGGTCTTACCGCAGTTCGAAAGACCAGCGAGCAGGGGACAGCTGTGGTGAAGTGCCAGGGAAAGTTGGAGTTTAAGGGAGATGGAACGGAGAGCAAGAGAACTTCTGGTCACTTCCCCGAGGGAGTGACCACGACCCGGCCTCGCGGATTTACAACCATACACCAGGCCCCGCCGTATTAAGAATATAAGGACCCATACGTGCGGAGTCAGCACAGGCCCCAGGGGTACAGGGGCCCAGGGACCCAGGGGCCCAGAGCCCTAATGTCCGAGAGTGCAGAATCGGTACACAGAATATCGAAGATTACAGAAAGTGCAGGTAACATGGAGCCAGTTCTTCTTCCAAGAGTCCACACGTGGCACTATCTAGATCAAAGGGTTAAGGTTAGGCAAGAAAAGCATACAGAGAATAAGGTAAATAAACACACTCGAATTTGCATTACACGTGGCAACTTTAAGCGCCCCTCCTAAGCTTCTCCGTCGCTTCACCTCTTCCGGGCGGGATACCCTTTGTCCCCCCGACGTCCAGCAGGTGTTAGACGACTCAAGCAACGCAAGTTGAACCTCAGGATAGTTGGCCTGAGGTGTCAAGTAAGTGTCAACACTCTACGACCCGCTACAGGAAGCGGTTTCCCTACGGGGAAGAACACAAAGGGGTCCAAGGACCAAGAACAGTCAGCCACGAAAGGGGTACATAGTACCAGGTGCATCGCTCTCGGCTAAGTCGATTGAGCCCAAGAAACCCGGTCCCAAGTGAAGTATATCCACTCGGGGACCACCAAGGCCAAGTCCTATACAAAGACCAAGTCTTTAAGTCTTCTGCGTCTAACGAGGAGCAAGACCAGCCAAGCCGACGGGTACACAAGGTGAGACCCAAGGTTGACGCGACACGGTATCGGGGTACCCCCTCCGTAAGTCGGCAGTCCGGCGCTGTGTGTGTTTGTGGTTCTCTCACGTTGTTTGAAAATCCACTCCACCACACGTCATCCGACTCACCAGAGTAGTCAACGACTAACTCTGGGTCAACATCTTCACGTGGCGAAGCGCTACGTGAACCTGCAACAGGCGTTGCAGGCTGATGTTGACTTCCATCATACACATTAGTGTCTGCTGTCTGAGGCTGTGAAGCCTCAGTAGCGGGTGCACACAGGCGTGCAGCCGAGCTCTTAGCTGCCTTAGCAGCGACGCGCATTGACTTTGTCATAACGAGAAAATGTTGGAATAAAAAAAATTTCAACAAGTGCTCCTTTCCCATAGTCACTAAACAGTCACTAATGTGACTGTTGGTTGAGGGGGGGTGATGTAACGGGGTGAGCCCGTTACATAATATTGACACTTATATGAAGAGTCAATAAAAATATTATTATAACTAATAATATTTTGACAATATTACCTTTTCTTATAATATTGTCCCTAGATCTCCTTGAAGTTGGAGATGCCCTCACATTGGTTGATATGGGCCATTATATCAACCAACGCGCTGACCAATGACCGATGGACGCGCGCAATGAGTGGAGGACAAGTTGTCAACATACATAGTTGTAGTTTAATATAGTTAACATAGGTTATAACCGATTAGTTTTATTAGATAATTAACTATATTAAATACAGTTTTTCTTTTTCCTCTCAACTAAGCGTTGTTTAGTTGATAAGCTTCCTCTGCTCACGTGTACGTGAGGTTTTGAGGCACCTGCTTTCACTTTAATCAGTGAAAGTATACTATACTGTAATCAGTATAGTTGGAGGGTGCCCCATTACAAATACCCTACATGTAGTATTATATATTATCTCCCACACTTGCTGCCGTTTTATAGGACCAGTACTAATTGTAATGCATCATATGCGTTATTTATGGTTTTACCATGTACTTGGATACAATTAATCAGTTATCGTGTAATCCCGTTACAGTGATCGTTACATATTGACAGCATCTGACTTGGACTAAAACGGAGAAGGACGATAATGCTGCAGTACTCCTCAATGTAATAAAATAAGATCACGTGGCATACGCTACAGAAATGTTTTTTTCTGATCAGCAACCAACAAAGTCGCAGTACGGGATCAAACTTTCGATTTGTGATCTTCGACGCCAAAAACGAAGAGGGAAGCAGCATCGAAGTAAAGTCAAGTGAATGATTTTACGCGCAGTTTATAGGAAAGCGTTACTCATCACGCACCTTTTTGCAAGCCATTACGCACCCAAAGATGTATTAAGAATTTATATGGTCAGAATGTTTAGCAGCACCTCCGCAATTTGCCCGTCGCAACGAAGGCCCATCCACAGCAGGAAGGTTATGTTGTTATAATCAAACACACAAAAGGATCGGCAATTAGAAAGACAGTAATGTCCTTGAATTCTTATCTCCAGACGATGACATCAAAGGTCTCATTCTTGTCTGCTTAACCATGTCTTGTATTTGCAATTTTCTTGCAAGTTCAGACACGTGGTCGGCCAACGACATTAACACAGCGATTTCTATCATAGTTTCAGCATGTTGCCGCTGCTTTGAAAGCTCCTGTACGACGTCGACAATATCAGATATCGCCAACACACAGACCGAACTCGTCGCCAAACACCAGCACCATTTTAATAAATTGGCGGGGGGATGGTTAGTCGTGATGAATAGCGCCTTCCAGTTTATATTAAGTAATAGAAGTTACTGTATAACTAACTAAAAAAAGTTCTGGTTAACATGGCTACATTGATATCCTTTCTTTTAATCCAATCATCGTTGTGCTCTCGACAATCGCCTCGTCCACTCACAATAGCGACTTATGGCTCGAGGTGATCGAGGTGTGACGTGCCGGGAATGTGGTTGCCTTAACTTTAATTCCGAGCATGATTTATGCGATAGATGTCGTCCCAAGACGTCATTGAGCTTTTATCCAACGACACATCGTCGAGTAGGCAGTACAAATGGCTACGTTTTGGGACCCTCAAGTGCTAGATCAAATGAGATTCAAGTAGGCAAGAAAAGGAGGCACCACAAGACGAAAAATGCCTCTAATAAAAGACTCAAGCATAATCAGATTATGACCAATGAGAAGCCAGATATTATAGATTTAATTTCAGACGATGATGACGACGACGACGACGATAATGACGACGTGGACGAGGTTTCCAAGCAAGACAAGCGACAAGGACAAGAAGAGGACAATTGCTCAAGATCAATTGATAATGAACACGAAGAAGAGAGCAAAAGTCTCTTCCAAAGTCGTGTTTTCCCTTTCGTGACATTTGTGGACAATGATTTCCCATCGGTGAATGCTGTAGCCAAAATGAGGAAACAAGCGGCAAAAAAAGGACGTACAGTTACTGAAATTACTGGTGATACAGATGCTGCTAACGCCACGTCAACAAGTGATCAAGGTATAGCTTCAGAACCGACATTGGTGGTATTTGGGCCAACAGAGGAGACAGCTGCAAAGTCGACATTTCCACCAACTGTGGAGGGTAAAGAGATTGAAACATTATTGACGACGATGCCGGAAATAATATCAGAGGATACAACTTTTGACGCAGTAACGACAAATGATGCAATGGAGTCGGATACTGCTGCTGGTACATTGATGGAAGAGAAAGAGGCTGAGCAAGACGAATTGATGCTAAAGGACTCACTATTTCAGTCGCGAGTATTCGACCCGATTGAATTCCGAGCATCGGATTTTGTCACTGCTTTTGATGGATTGGCGGTGGCTAGACGGAGTCACCCGCCGATTTCGAAAACTATAACGTCTACTAGAGCATCTTTGACGTCTGCGGCAGCAACTGTAGCAGCGAAGTCTGGAGATTATGACGCAAATGACGTGGTGGAACCAGTAAAAGCGAAAACTATTACGTCTACTGAAGCATCTTTAACGTCTGCGGAAGCAATTGTAGCAACAAAATATGAAGATTATGACGCAGATGACGTGGCGGAACCAGTAAAAGCGACAACGGTTACATTGTCGACAACTAAATCTGCTGCTCTTAGCGCAGCCACGATTACCATATCTGCGACAAAACCCACAGTCTTATTGCCATTGGAGTCTGCGGTCTCAAAGGTGCCGCCTTCGACGCATGCAGAAGTAATACCTGCAACATCTTCGACCATGCCTGCAATTACAACACCTGCCAAATCGTCGATAACGCCCGCAATGACAATACCTGCAAAATTGCCACCCGCAGCCCCAAGTGCGAGCGTACCTTACCCACCATCAAAAGCACCTGTGGCGTCAGCAGCACTGCCACCTGCACCAGCAAAGCTGCCACCTATAGCGGTGAAACCACCTGTCCAGGTACCGGCAGTTGCATTTACTGAAATATCGTCGCTACCAAGTCAAACATCAAGTTTGAACGTTCAGTCTGTAACGTCAGCAAAAAGTTCTCCAGCAGTAAAGCAGAAGCCAGCGGTAAATGTACCTTCGGCTATAAAGGCAACACCGACAACAGCGCTAACAGCAAAAACAGCAGTTCTTGCAACAGTTACACCACAGTCTACAACTGTTGCAAACTTAAAGGTGTCTTGTGCCCCTGCGACACATTCAGGTTGTGCTCATGTGCTAATACCAAAAAAGAAGCATCCTGAAGAAGTTCGGCGATCAGGTGAGTTGCAGCAGTGTCAAAAGCCATCACCTTCTGGGGCGACTGTTTCCTTTGATGCAGATGAAATTCGATTCGTCAAGGTCAAGTCAGCACCTCGTGAAATAACTCCTGTGGAGCAGCCTGTCTTGGGATACTGCAGTCCAGAGTTTTTAGAATTTATGCGCGAGTGTGGAGATGATGACGGCGATGAAGAGGGTGATCCTGACGAAGGGAGCCGTTCACAGTTGAATTTGCTGGATGTGGTGGATCTCACAAATTTGAGTGAGTCGGAAGATAGTGGCGTAGGCTCTCCTTCGTCGACCCAGCGCATCACAGGGCCGAAGGGAGAAGTCCAGCGAGGTGCTTTACTTTCTAATGAGCAAGCTCGATTTGATGGTCAAACTATAGTCTACACAACTGCAAATGTATCAGGAAAAGGAACGTGGCACGTTCCGACGTTTGATAGTGAGCGCAAACGAACACATGCGGAGAGGATTATGTGTGAGCTGTGTGAGGAAAAGGTCATTTCTTCCAGATTAATACGCTGTCCAACTTGCACAAAATACTACCACAAGAAATGTGCGAGGGAAAACGGTAATGAGAATATTTGCTGGAATTGCGAGCTTGGCTCGATGATTGATGACAGCGAGCTAGATGAAGAACACGCCAAACATAACAATGAGTATTTAGCGTATTTGAAGGCGCTGCGGAGCTCACTAGAAGATGGTGAAGTTGCTGAAAAAGAGATATTCGCTGACGATAAAAACCAAGAGGGTGATCAAGATTCAGCAGAGGAAGACGTTGAAACGGCAAGCTCTACTGCAGGCGAAGATGATAGCCACCCATTGCCAGAAGAGAGTAGCGCAAAAGCCGCTGGAAAAAGGTGGAAAGAGTTTATTGGAGACGCTACAGCTGACATTGACGCTTCTTATGTTGAGGTCACGAAACGCATTGCGGAGGAACTTCGCGACGATGAGAAGCGGCGCCTTTATTCACGGGGCTTCGTGTCACGGGAGGAATTTGAAGCGCAGATGGCTGAGGTTGAGGAATATTACATCAAAGAGGAGGCACGATTGCAGCAACTGGAACGAGAAAAGGCACTCGAAGCGAAGAAGGTGGCCGAAGCTAGAAAAGCGCAGGCAGAAGCGGAGCAGACAATCATTGCTGAGCAGTCGGATGCAATGTCGAAGTCTTTTATACAGAGTGGTGCCAGCGCTGCAAGCGTTTTAACAGGCCAGTCTTCGCCGCGCGCCCCAACCACGGTCATAGCTCCAGCGATCATTGCTTTACAAAATCCCGCGACAGCCCCAACATCACCCATAGCAGCCCCAACACCCAGCCCCCGTAGATGCCCCCGTCGCAGCCTCCATGGCAGCTTTATCAGCACCCATGGCAGCTCCACCAGCGCCCATGGCAGCCCCAACAGCCCCCGTAGCAACCCCAACGGCCCCCGTAGCAAACCCAACAGCCCCCACAGCCCCCCTAGTAGCCCCCACAGCCTCCGTGGCAGCCCCAATAGCTTTCGTAACAGCCCCCATAGCAACACCAACAACTCCCGCAGCAGCTCCAACAGCCCCCGCAGCAGCTCCAACAGCCCCCGCAGCAGCTCCAACAGCCCCCGCAGCAGCTTCAGCAGCCCCCGCAGCAGCTTCAGCAGCCCCCGCAGCAGCTTCAGCAGCCCCCGCAGCAGCTCCAACAGCATCCGTAGCAGCTCCAACTGCACCTGTTGCATCCCCAGCAATGCTCTCGACTCCAACCCGCTGAACCCGTTGCAGCACGTACATCAGTTCCCGTACTCTCTGTACCATTCACAACTCTTGCAGCAGCGTGTAAGGCGAAGCTTGAAACACACCAGCCACTGGATCGCAGCCACTCTCTCTTTAAAACACTCATAACTTAAAGAGTCGATTGGGGACAGCCATTTGGCGCAATGCTGCACCCATGTTGCAGGGTGCTGGACACCAAGTTTTTTGAAATTACAGAGATCCCACCCAAATTTCACCCCAAAACCAACCGGCAGGCAGCACCTGCAGTTGGAAGACTTTTTGCTAAACGGTGACACTGCATCAATAGACGACTGAGGCAATTCTGGTGAGACCTCTTCCGTCTCAAATTAACGTGTGTGGGTTTCTCTCTGCATTGACGACACTACCGAAATCTGTGGCAAACAACGACAAAAATTCTCGTTTCTTTTATTCCATGAGGTGGCGAATCACAAGATGGAAAGTGGCGACCTCCAAGTTGAAATCATGTGCCCAAAGCGAAGCTGATACTAAAGTTTTAAAGCATGAAATGGTCAAAACGAGACAATAAAAGACGGACAATCTTAGATGTTAAATCGAGAAGTACCGTACCGAGGTTTTACGGTATCGTAAACTATACGTCACTCTTATAAAATACAAGTCACTCTTTTGCAAAGTAATAAAAAACGCCAACATAACGCACCAAACAAACAATTCGTTTGAATCGTTGCAACGCGTGCTCGTTTCTCACGGCGTCATCATCCCAACGTGTGGTTAATATGACAGAGGTTCGTCTTATCTTTATTTTATATTCTTTACGTCTTTTAGTGTGGTCAATTACGTGCGTCATGGCCATTAAAAGACCGATCTTACTCGTAGTGACGTTTGATTGAATTACTGCTGTCTTTGTAGCCCAAGAAAGGAACGAAACAAGCGACACTTAATGCTTTTTTCTCACCAACCAAATGTGAGCAAGAATCAGATGACAAGACGATGGAATCAGACGCAAAATCGGTCAAGAGGCGACGAGTTAATTCGGAGGTTAATTCCAGGGATAAAACGGAGCCTAAAAAATCGATCCCAACTCAAACCAATACAAAACCCAAGTCCAAAAAACTCAAGGCCAAGGCATCTGATTCAATAAAAAAGAAGCAGCCGAAGCCCGTACGTTTCATCTCTCCTCATGCTGTAGCTGGAGATGATGAAGAAGATGAAGAACTTGATGATGAGGACGTGTTCAAGACACCAGAAGCTAAAAGAGCTCGAGCTGAACTTGAGACGGGCGGAGACTTTGTTCCTGCTGGAGCTCTGATCTCAGATGATGCTCTTGTTTTGGAGAATGAGATTGTCGATATTAGTGATGATAATTCTGCGACAAGAATGAAAAAAATGGACTCAAATGTAGAAGAAGATGCAACTGATGTTGTGGATCTAACTACAGTAAAGCCAAAAAATGATATAGTGACACAAGCAACAAAAGAGACTGATGACAAGAAGAAGTTACGGAGAAAAGTGGTATCACCAGTGACGAAGAATAGTAAAGGGACAAATAAGATGACGACGAGTCGGCAGCAAAAGATGAAAGGAAATGCTGCAGCGGCAGCTGCTGCCGTGGTAGCTAAACCTGTCCCTGTGGAGCCACTTCTAGATCCAGTTGCTCAGGCCCGTGTTGATACATACAAGATAAAGACTGACGAGCTGACAAGAATGTATTCAGATCTTTTACTTTCGAATAAGAAAAGCGACGTGATCATGCAAGATATATATGGGGCTAGACTAGATTGCGATTTGAATGTCACGGTTGATCTGGAAAAAGCACAACAAGCGTTGAATGAAACGTGGCAGAAGCTTCGGGATCAAGCGCTTTCTACCATGAACGCTGGTAATACAGTTGCAATGCCCGCTATTGTCGAATTTCCTCGCGAAATAAAGTGTTTGATCGTAAAAGGTATTCAGGGGCGGTCTGCGAGTCTATCAGTGGTGTGTGAAGAGCTACTAGCTGCATTCAAGAAAGGTTTGAAAGCAGATGATGGTGATATGAAGGCAACAGAGGAAAAGAGCGGATTCGACATAGATACAGTAAACCGTGGGGCACTGCTGACGATGGAAATGGAGATTAAGATGCTTGCACAACGTATCCCACACGGTGTTCGTCCTGCCAAGGCCAATGTGTTTGAAGACACCAGCGTCGCTGCATTATGGGTGTGGGAGGTAGGCAGCTTGGAAAAGTATTTTGGGGATGAAGCACAGAAAATCGTAAAGCGCATGCGCAAACATCGCAAGCGTCTTGGGCAGCAATTGAAAACATTGGCCAGGGTGGTCCAACTCTTGCATCAGAAGCCTGTAGATGAGGCAAAAGTGAGTGCTGAAGAGGCAAAAGTTGGGAAATTCGGGCTAGTAGTGGCTGCTGAATTACAAAAGGCGAAAGATCGAGAGGCGAAGGAACTAGAAAAGCGTGATGCAACCGAAGAGAAAAAGCGGCTTGATCTAGAGCGTCAGGAGGCAAAGAGTGAAGAGAAACGAAAGCGTGATCGCGAAGTGGAGGAGAAGAAACTCGAGTCGTTTAAGGTGCAAAAGAAATTTAAGGCTTTCTTTGCGGCAAATGGCGCTGGAACCAGTGACTCTATTATGGATATGACAGGCGACAGTGATGCAGAGAAGACTGCTGACTTTGTGGAAAAGAAGAGTACAAAGATTGCTCGCATGGACGCAACCATTAATTTCTTGGGTTCCACCGGGGTTGCATTAACCACAGGATCTGTTGCTTCCCCACAGCAGTCAGTTTTCTTGTCGCTGAAACACAAACGAAATGGGACAAATGCTGGCCTGAATTGTGCTCTTGGCTGGAGCGGTCGGCGCCACCGTTACCCAAAGTGGGGCGTAATGAAGTTACTGCAGTTTCACGAGAACAACCGACCAGCGTATTATGGCACTTTCAGCACTCGCAGCCGGCTTTTCCGTGGCGGCCGCCGGCCGTTCACACGATATTCAAAGTTTGATTACGCAATAGACAGTGATGATGAGTGGGAAGAAGAAGAACCTGGTGAGAGTCTGTCAGACGATGAAAATGACGCTGACGAGTCTGACGAGGATAATTTGGACTACGACGATCAGTGGTTAGCTTATGAGGACGAAGTGGATTACATGGATGACGCTGGAAAAGAAGTCGACCTGGTGGAGCGCGGTGAAGGATCGTTATCGCCGACGAAGCACAAATTACCGTCGCAGCTCCAGAAGAAGCGGGTAAAGACCAAAGCCGTCAAACCAGCGAAGCTGGAGCCTCAGATCATTGGCCCGTTTTGGTTTTTCGACACGGAAAGCGACAACAGTACGGAGAACCATTTACCTGGCCCTGTTGGTGAATTGTTGATCGAGCCGGTATTCGAGTCTAATTTGATGCGAAAAGCTCGTGAATACGAAGAAGATCAGAAGCGGGTTCAAGTCGCGCGTCTTGAACAACAGCAAAGAAAGGAGCTGCAAGAGCAGGAAAAATTAAAGGCTCAAGAGAAGAAGACACAGGATGTTGAGAAGGCCGCAGCTAATGGTGCAGCGGAGAAGGAAACAACTACAACAGAGACGAAGAAGCTTACGAAAGCTGCACCACTGAAGGCCACGACGCAGGTCACAGTTCAGAAGACTAAAGCACCGAGGAGGTCGGCATCTGCCAAATCAACACTTGCAGCTGTATCCTCCTTAACATCTCCAGTAAAAGTGCCGAATCAAATCGATTCGTGGTTCAAGAAAGTCTCTGGTCCCGTATCAACAGCAGCTGAGCCACAACAATTGCAATCTCAGCCTGAAGACGAGCAAAAACTAAAGGATCACACCACCGTCGAAGTCATTTCAGTCGATTAGTTTGACGCCTTAACTTCGATTATCCAAACTTTGATTGTTGCAAATGTAACTTTTGAAATTTTCCACTTGTCAAATATTTCATTAATTTAGTCATTAATGTTTGTATTGTTCCAAATTTGGGTCAATGGCAGTTTTTTGCGTACATGTGTCTTCATAATTCCCCATAATTCCCCATTCTACCCCATTTTAGCCAATGAAAACGTACCATTCATGCTAAAAAAGCACTATTTTTGACCCGTGCTCTCCCCACCTTCAGTTTTAATTTTCGCAAAAGATAAAATGAACGTCGTAACGCGCGTGTTTGGTCCCCTCCGGTCTTCTTCTCTCCGTCTTGCTACGCGCTGTTTTGCCTCTTCTGGTGGTATTCCTAACGATTTGGAACACGCAGTTGGTCGTGAACGTCAGGAACTTGAAGCTGCTGAGATTGGCGTGGCCCAGTTTAATCGTGATCCCCTTGAATCGGATGAGACGCAGGGCAATTCGAAGGACGACCCCATTCTCGTCCCGTCTTTTAATGATGTGCGCACTGTGGGTGTCTCCCACAATGACGCGTCCTATTTGTACTGGTTTAATCTGGTCAAGGGCAAAGTGCACTATTTGCCACAGATTGAAAAGTACTTTATGCTGTACAATCCTGAAGAATTGGCTCAACTGGTCAAGGAAGTCGAAGCCAAACAACAACAATAAGTGGAGCTTTTTGGGCACTCTCTTATACAATTTGTAAGAGAGATAAAGAAAGTAAAAAAAGTGAAAAAAAAGTGAAAAATATAATAGTTTTCCTTTTTTTCCACGTCTTTTGACTTGATCGAGCTGTAAAACCGACAAACTTATAGTAGTAGTATTATGAATCAAAATCGAGAGTATCCAAGTGATGACTTCCAGTCCAAACGTCACCAATGCTCAAACTACATTTGATTTCAAAAGTCCTATTGGGTTATATCAACCCATTAGCTTTTCACGGAGCATCTGTTTGCTGGAAAAAGTATGGATATGATGCTGGAGGTGAAGGTGCTTTCAACTGGTGCTGGAGTGTTGCTGATATTGACTGCTCCGTCTTCATTGGTGCTCGAGACGGTAGTCCTGGAAGCATCGCAGCTCCGACATTGTTCCCAAGAGACGTCAATACTGGCTCTACCTGCGGACTGCCGTTCAAGATCATTGCCATGGCCTCTCCGTGCTTTGCTACAGCTTGAGACTCTTCCGAAGATTCGTTGGTCATACTATTGTCAGGTGTCAAAACTCCGTTACTCGATGCTACATTTGTCGTTGGACTCAGCATAGGTGGGACCGTCTTGTCAACAGATGCACAATGCGTCTGCATTGGTGCCGGTGGATGATCCTTTAGTACCCCGTCAGCTTCGAACGGAAAACGTCCAGCAAATTTCAATAAATATTTCTGGGCGTGAGTACGCGTTTGCACTGCACTGCGTGTCATGACGACTTGAGCTACGCGTCGCCAGTCTTTCCCGTATAAGCGAATGCCCTCCAGAAAAGCAGCATGCTCCTCACTGGTCCAACGTCCACCCTTTGACGAACCACTGGTGAAAGTGCTTGGGATACTTACTACCAAGTTTTCAATCTTCATTGTTGGTGTTGTTGGGACGCCGTTATGCGACGAAGCATGAGTGTTATGAACAGGTCGTGGAGATAGTTTTAATGTTGAAAGAACGTGGCGAGAAGCACGCATACTCTGGCTTGTAGTATCACCGACCATCGAAGGTGGTGGCAATATCTTGTGGCGCATGGAGTTGTCCTTGTTTGGGTCCGCAATGACAGAATCGCGCTTCATCTTCAAATTTGCTATCTGGTCACGGTACTTATCACGCTCATTTCCATGTGCACTAAGCATCGCAGCCTCCATGGATGCAATGCTCTTGGAAAGCGACCGAATTTGACGGTGGGGCCATCTCTTGATACCATTACGACGGCAAATTTTCTTCATGAGCGTGATACAGATACCAAAATCTTTTGCTACGTCGATAATAGGTCGGTCAAAATGTGCACGAAGCTCTTCGATCGAAATATGTTTGGTCACCAAACTTTTGACACGATTACTTTCATTTCGGAAACGATGATTGAAACCAGCCTCATCCGTGAAATCAAGTTTGCTACCTTTCGGGCCATCAAAATTAATTTGTTGCACGCGGTGCACCTTACCCATCCCTGAGACTTGACGACGTTGCAAAGTATCTACATCATCATCCGACAAATCACCCACGTCTTCAACATCTAAATCAAAATTCCCGGATGTCACATCAGAGTAACCTTTACTCAAACACGTGAGGATCAGAGCCGTCTCTTCTGGATCAAGACCAGGAGTGTCGGATTCTATCTTGTTCTCGTTTACTTCCGTCTTGATCTCATCTGATTGAACACCAAAGACGTGTCCACCAATTTTATCCAGTGGTACTTCATGTTCACTGGTCGACACGGCGTGGCCCTTGACATCACATGCCATACCCATTATCGTCACTGCCTTGTTATGGGCAGATTATTGAGATTACTTCGATCTACAGCATTGACATGGATATGTTAGTAAACTGTAGCCATTTTTCTTCGTCTTCAGTGCTTAAAAACTGTGGTGCTTTAGCTAAAAGAGCCAAAGCGACTATATAATATCCAAGTGAAATTTATCCTACCTAAGGATACTTTTGTTTGCCTAGAGTGGAATGATTGCTGCTTGGGGTCGCGTCTGACGTAACGTTTGAACTGTATTGCGACTCTCGGTGTGTTTGTGGCCTTTGGAGGCCAACGGATCGATACGAGGTTTGTATCGTCAATATAGGGGACCAAAGTGACGCTTAAGTAAGTGAATGAAACGAAGTTTGTTTTTAAATAGGAGGGTCGTCCTTTGTGATTGGCCAAATTTGGCGACGTTTAAGCAATCCAGTATGTGCAAACAAAAACAATCCATCTGTAAACAGATGGGACAAGTGTCCGATCTGTTTATTCTCTTGCGTCATTGTGTCGATAGCTATAGCGGATGCATCGTCCTTGAACAATACGAGAGCATGACAATGCCAATTAAGTCAGAGCGCAACGCAATGCTTTGTCAATAAAGCCCTAGACTGTTTTAGGCAGAGCTTGTAGATGCCTATACTGTTGTATTCAGAGCTTGTAGATGTGTGGTAAAACGTTTGCGTTATGTGCGTCTGTGACTGAGAAATCACACCCAGACTTGCCTGAAGACGGTCCTACTATACAGTCGAGTGTATACAATCAGACAGGCTCAATTGCCGAATCAGATGGCATTCCTTTCCAATCTATTCTGACAGTATCGGTATATCGGTAGATACCGAAATAATGGACTTACTGTTTCAAGTTCAAGGATAACGGGCTCAGATTACGCGTCAGACGAGAGCCAATGAAAAGTGTGCTATGTCTGACGATCTCTTAACAGAGCTCTTCCTCTCTCATATTTAAAGTTTCGACGTCGTGCAATCATCAAGTTTCGACGTCGCGCAATCATCAAGTCTCCAATGCGTCTTTCAACAGCATTTTACTTGTCTGCAGCCTGTTACCTACTGGACGAGACTTTTGCTTGGGATGAACAACCCCAGGGCTACGAAGTGATCGATGGTCCCAATGGCTTTGAAGCATTGGAATCATGGCGTCGTGTATGGACCACATGGAAGAACATGGAGCTGTTTACGAATCGATACGATCCACAAGATTCCTGCAATGTGTACAACATCCAAGAACTTCAATGGACGCAGCAGAATTTCGTGCAGACGTTTCTCATGATGAACGACCGTTCTATTTACGACCGTGAGACACAGCAATATACAGTGGATAAGTACGTGGAAGAGATGGAACAACGAGTTGGCACTATTGATAGTGTCCTAATCTGGCCGGCATACCCGAACATTGGCATTGATAATCGAAACCAATGGGACCTTCTACGAGACCTCCCAGGTGGGGTTGAAGGAGTGAAGGGGGTGATTGCCGAGTTTCATCGTCGAGGAATCCGGGTCATTATCCCATACAATCCCTGGGATGTCGGCACACGTGATGAGCCTGGACGGGAAGATATGGTGCGGATGTACAAAGCAGACATTGCTACACTGAATGAAATAATCCCTCAACTACAAGCTGATGGCTTTAATGGCGACACCATGTACGGTGTCCCCAAGTCCTTTTACAACTGCAGCAAACCATTGGTTGCATCTCCGGAGGGTGGTGTGCCTACAGCGTACTTGAGCCACAACCCGATCAGTTGGGGATACTTTTACGGCTACTCAAACTTTCCACCAGTGGCACGTGCCAAATTTCTCGACTCGAGACACATGGTGCAGATCTGTGCACGCTGGTCGCTTGATAGAACCGCAGAGTTGCAGACTGCTTTCTTCAATGGGGCAGGTTATGTGGTCTGGGAGAATGTGTGGGGTATTTGGAATGCGATGACCGAGCGTGAAGATGAGACCGCCAAGAGAATGTTTGCAATCCTTCGCAAGTTCGGACACATTGTTTCCACTGGACAGTGGACTCCGTACTATGCAATGAAAGATGATGGAGTGTTTGCAAGCGCCTTCTCTCTTCAGAAAAGTGAGGAATCACTTTACACAGTGATCAGCACTGTAGTGGAGGAGGAAGTAACATATGACTTGGTGCTCACTGAACAGCAGTCTGGCAACGATGTTCGCGTGTATGACGTCTACCGCGGAGTAGAATTGAAGAAACAAAAAGGAAGAAACGGCACGGCTAGCTCAGTCGTGACAGTGACTTTAGAACCTCGAGGATTTGGAGCAATCTATGTTACAAAATCTCCCGAATCTGACAATGACTTGCGTCAGTATCTCGAGAAGATGGGAGCCATGACCACCACTCCACTGTCGAAATACTCTACAACGAGACACTTGCTTCAACAGCAGCTTGTTTCCAGTAACACTTTGAATGTACCGAAAGAAACGAGCACCGATGATATGGTGCTTGTGTCTGGAGCCTCAAACTGGTGGTTTAACGTTAGTGGCGTGCAGATTGAGCCCGTGTCAGAATGGACGCCAAACTTCGCGCAATTTGGAACGGGAGTGCAATTTCCATGGGAAAACCGTCCGTGGAACAATCACTCGACGAGATTGTCCATCGAGGACTTTATGATCGACAGATATCCCGTGACCAACGCGCAATACAGAGTTTTCCTGAAGTCGAGTGGCTACAGTCCCAAGTCGTTGAATCGCTTCTTGTTGCATTGGAATGATCGTATAGGCTCTCCAGCATCATGGAGCATTCCTGTTGGTCTGGAACAAAGTCCTGTCGTAAACGTTGCCCACGAGGATGCTATGGCTTACGCGGACTATTACGGCAAGCGCCTTCCGCACGACTGGGAGATGCAGTATGTTGCTTCCAACGGATTGAATTACGATGCTTATCCGTGGGGATCCAAGTTGGACAGAACGAGACTACCCAAAGTCGTTTATGGTAAGGAATTGCCGACGCTGAGCCCCGTGGGCTCTTACAAGAATTCACGTTCAACCAAGTTTTTCGTGGAAGACCTTGTCGGGTACGTGTGGCAGATGACGGATCAATTTTGCGACTCTCATACGTGTGGGCTTCTTCTTCGAGGAGGAAGCAGCTACCAACCGATCTCCGCTACACTCGGTGACCCGAATTGGTACTTTCCACAAGCTTTGAGTGCCCAGCAACATAATCGTTTCATCATGTTCAGCGAAGTGTATGATCGATCGCCAATGGTAGGCTTTCGTTGTGCGAAGAGCATCCGTTAATCTCGCAAATGCGTACTACACAGTAAATGATGAGTACGCTGTGTCGGTGATGTGACATCGTGCCTTTACCAAATTAACATTTTCTTGATTGCTAGCACCTCGCAGATTCTATTCTTCATTATTGAATTATGAGTCTTATTTTTTTTGCCGATGCTCAGTTGAAAACTTTGGTAAAAAGCCTAAGTTAATTTCGATTAGGTGCTTCATACATTGTTTGTTAATTTGGTTCAAGTATTTCGTTATAACAAAATAGCTCTATTTTATAAGGAGTTGCTATTTCCACCACACTTTTTACTATTTTCATAACCCGTTACACCACCTCACAAAAACGAGTTTCACATATTTTGTAAAATGAGGGTCAAACACGTGTACAGTAGTGTAACGGGGATTCGCGACTGCTATATAATTATTTTCAAAGTACATATTTCAATTATTAACTCCATAAATAAGCATATCATGGATTCTTAATACAGGTCCTTAATTAGGGTATAGTATATAGTATATGGTATTCGGTACTACTATATATTTTCGGTATTGGTTCGATAACTGATAAAGTGGTAAAAGTACAACAAACTGGATGACGTTTTATCTTATACATACTACTATAATTACCATTTTTAGCTAAATAATCTAGCCTAAGATACTTGGGGTACGTTTAATATTGAAATGTAGGGAAATTATATTCACCCCCCCCCCCTTCTTTGAATATTTGCGCCCCCCCTTTGCAAAAAAGGAGGGGGGGGGGGCATGTATACATTTTTAAATTAGTTGGCGTCTTCAGTAAAGCATATGTACAAAGGGACCTAGTACCGCGCCATCACACGCAGCTGACAAAGTATCGAACTTAAAGGTGGTTTTCCAAAGAAGTGTTTTCGAAGACTGAGTTTTATTACCAGCAGTATGTGTGTCTTACCTACCAGCACCCTGATATGCAGCCACTCCTGCACGATGTTAGCCCAAGATGTGCTCACCTTCCGTCATTTCTGTCGCCTGCAAACCAAAATATACAAAACAAAAGGCAATCCTGGGAAACGGCAGTTACTTAATGGCTTGAAACCTGGTAGCAATTAAAACACCGTTTTCCAACACTCCTTCCCAAGGCTCACGCCAAATACTGCCAACGAAAGTACACATAGCGTGTAGTCGAGGTGCTGGGAGTGAATTGGTCAGCATGTCAGCCAGCATGTCGCGCGTAGTCACGTAGGTCGATTTGATTTCGCCTTTGTTGTATTAATCGCCAATAAAGTTTAGACGGACGTCCACATGCTTTGCCTGGCTTGAGCTTGCTTCATTCCTCTTGCTTGATAGCAGCTTGGTTGTCCATCTTCATTATCATTAGAGCGCAACTTAAAAAGTAAGTTCTCCAGCCATCTCTTTAAATCGAGATATCTTTGGCGCCAATAGACCCAGCCACATTTAACGATTCAGCGGCCGATAACGCCACTGCCGTTTGCTTCATGCAATTCCACCTCACAATCATTCCATTAATCGAACAATAACACCACTTACAAAATTCATGTCCTTTTTATCTCCAGTAAAATCAGCATCAGAAAAACATTCGATACGTAGCGGTACAACGTCTCAAACATAGCTAATTTAAAAGCAGCACTTCCAGTTAAAAAGCGCAAGATACGTTTCACTAGCTCCAAATCTCCGATGGTAGGTGCGTGTGCTTGTCGAGAAGAATGGTGTACAGCAAGCAATATGTTCGGTCTTGTGCAGCAAGCAATCCAAAGCAAATTTCCAAGCAGCGACTTAATTGTCTTGGTTGTCGGGCGCTCAGGTGTATGCTGGCAGTAGCGCCCCTCCTCCAGATTCATCATCATCTAAAAGGTCTCCTTTCATCGGAGCTCGCACTGAGTTGGCTTTTCCGAATCCGTTATTGGACAGCAATTTTAGGATAGTTTTCTCTTGATCAATCTTGTACCCTGACTCGGAATCATAATGTACACGCGTTCCAAGAAATTTTTCGGCAAGTCTAAGATCCTTCAGCTCAAGGCACGCCATCTGCGAAAAGAAAGTGTCCACATGCTGGTCACTGGTTACAGTCATTAAGAGATCATCCACATTGGTTCCGACAAGAGTAGTTCTATCCTTGTCTGACTTGAAATACAAACACGTACCGTTATGCATTGCACAAATTCAATGTTTGTCAGAGTTACATGTAGAAGCTGATGTCATAGCCTTCCATCCTGCTTCAAGCCCGACAGGCTTCAAATCAAACAAAGTGATAAGTTCTTGGTGATATCCACGCCATAAGCAAATAGCTCCTCCGACGTAAACTTCATTCCGTCAGGAATACGAAAATGTTTATTTCTTCCATCTTCTTTAGCAGCGCGCACGTAGGCACTTGGCACGTCGGATTGCCTGGGTGATGTACGACAAATATACGCAATAGCCAAAAAGCCTTTGCACTTGTAATGTTTAACTCCGCGGCAAAGTTCAGCAAAAAATTACACCGACTACCTGTCTATTACCACACGAAACAAGTCTTGCTTTGTAACGTTCAATTTCCCATCACTCGTGCGTTTTTTATTGTACACCCACTTGATATACAAACGTGGCACTTCAGGTTCGATTTTGACCACTCTTCATGTATAATTCGCACGCCAGGCTGTTAGCTCTTCATGATTTGCACGCTCCCATAAATCCTTTTCGGTAATGCGCATCGACTCGCGATTATTCTTCGGATCAGGAAAATGCATAAATTCGGCTTTAAAAAGTTGCGATACGGCAGCAACTACTTCGCTCACCACACCACGATATGCTGGCAAGTGGTCCATCTGAACGGCAGTTGTGACTGAGTTTACAAGCTTGCGCGATAACTTCAATTTTTTTATCCAAGTCCGCCTCCGGTTTTAGCGAAATACTTTTTCAAAGTACGCTTGTACCGTCGTAACTCGTTTTCGATCTATCATCACACTCTTCATCCGTGTATTCCTCAGTTTACTTTCCAGATGTCCACTTTGAGTCCTCACAGTCACTTCACGATATGCAGTAGCTTGCTGATCTTGGCGCATGCTTTTTAATTCTGCTAATATGTATTCCATCGTTGATTAAGACCTCCTCCAATTGGTTATTGTCTTTGTAACGGGGTGAGCCCGTTACATAATATTGACACTTATATGAAGTGTCAATAAATATATTATTATAACTAATAATATTTGACAATATTATCTTTTCATATAATATTGTTCCTAGATCTCCTTGAAGTTGGAGATGCCCTCTCATTGGTTGATATGGGCCATCATATCAACCAACGCGCTGACCAATGACCGATGGACGCGCGCAATGAGTGGAGGGCAAGTTGTCAACATACATAGTTGTACTTTAATATAGTTAACATAGGTTATAACAGATTAGTTTTATTAAGATAGTTAACTATATATTAAATACAGTTCTCTTTCCCTCTACTTCTAAGCGTGTCGTTTCGAAGTAAAGCTTCCTCTGCCTCTTGTGTAAGAGAGGTAATTGAGGCACCTGCTTTCACTGTCATCAGTGAAGGTAGACTATACTGTAATCAGTATAGTCGGAGGGTGCCCCATTACACCTGGTAGCACTTCGTGGTCCGTTCAGCGACCACCGCACCTCCCGCTATGGAATCAGCGGGTGATGAACGTCATCACGAAACGCGTGATGACTTCCGCCATTTGAGTGACCTAGAATGGAATGCGGTTCAGCGTATGGCTGAAACCATCGGCAACCCTGCCGTTGGTGCCATGTTGCTCTCTCTTAGCGGAGACGACCAACATGCAACCATCGCCAAGTTCATACAACATGAACTTGACGAAGTTGTAAAGAAACTCACCTTGCTAGAGAAGCAAGGTTCTCAACAGGTTGAACTGTTGAGAGAACAAGGCGCTCAACAAGCTGACTTGTTGATGCAGCAGGGTGCTCAACAGTCTGAACTGTTTAGACAACAGCAGGATAGTGCTGTTGCTGCCGGGTCGGCGTATGCACGTCGACCCGAGTCCTTGAAGATTGATGTCTCCAAGTACAAGGCAGTCGAAAGCGACTCCTTGTTGAGATGGTTCGTCGAGCTCGACGATGCCATTGAGGCTCGTCGCATCGATGACGATGCGATGAAGGTCAAGTTCGCCATGTCGAACTTGGCAGGACGTGCCAAAGCTTGGGCCTTAGGGCTCAAACTGCACGACCCATACGTTTTCCCAACGTATGAAGTCTTCAAGGCGCGGCTCAAACACACGTTTGAGCCGCCTCGCGCCGAGATCAGGACTAGGGCTGAGCTCCTGGATTTGAAACAGGGTAAGCGTGATATACACGCTTACGCCCAACACATACGATACCTCGTTAGCTGTATCGTACTGAACCCAATCGATGAACACACGCAGGTTACTGTGTTCTTTAAGGGTCTGACAGATGGTCCTGTCAAGACCCACCTGTTCCGCTTGGAACTAGAATCGCTGGATCAAGCGATCTCTGCAGCGGAACAGGAGGACTTTAGCCTACAACAGGCTCACGTCCACTCGGGATCCTATCGTCCACCGAGACGACAGGAGGGCGGAGGTCCAGAACCAATGGACCTCTCCTATGTAGAGAGTGAGCGACCTCGCTCTCCAGGGTACAAGCGATTGCAAAAGTGCAATCGCTGTCAGAAGTTGGGCCACTACGCTTATGAGTGTAGTGCCCCACGCCCAGTGTCTCGTAACACTGGGAGTGACGATCGACCGTCTGCCAAGAAAGGCCAGAGACGTGGGTCCCACGTTGCTGCGAAATCGCAACAACGTGGTGGACCATCAAAAAACGGTCGGGGTCAGTAGGGGCGGAGCGCCCTACTGATCCAGCAACGTCAAGAGAGTTCGCGGGACTCTTGACGAAGGTTGCTTCCAACACACAGTCACTGTGTGTTGCCGCTCCCAGTGATGAGGTATCCCTCATCACATTGAAGATCGAAGTGACAAAGAACATGTCACTTCGCGCCCTAGTTGATTATGGGGCTTCGAGCAACTTTGTTCGACGACAATCGCTAGATGATCGTAGGCTCAAATATGTTGAGCGCGAGACACCTCCAACGAGGATGACGGTGCGCCTTGCAACTGGCGCATCCGTAACAGTAAAGAAACGTGTAGTGAGAATTCACTACACGCTTGAAGGCAAAAAGGCCGGCGGCTGTGCACAAGCACAGGCAGCGCCGAAGGTCCACCACTCGAATAAGTCGAGTGGACCGGGACATGAATGCTCGCCTAGAGGGCAGCATTCACCGAAGAGTAAACCGGTTGCCCAGAAGCGGCAACACGGAAATCCTAGATCAACTGGAGAGTTGATCGTAGAGGATCTCGCTGTGGTTGCGCCACCACAGCTAGAGGGAGTCGATGGAACAGGTTCGATCGAGCCTGCGGGACTAAGTCCCCAGGAAATAATCACTGAGGGAATAAGTCCCCAGTGCCCTGAGGGAATAAGTCCCCAGGAAGTAACCGAGACGTTGAACGTCTTGGTTAATGACGGATCAAACGTAGGCGCTTATACGCTTGATCTGATCGCGCCTCCGAAGTTAACTTCGGAGATAACTCAGTTGTCTACGCTTGAACCTAAAAGGTTCTTGCGTGATCTGCGTAGTGGCAAAGTCAAGCAGATCTGTGTGCTCGTCGCAGAGAACGAGTACATGACTGACATTCGGTCAGCAACAGTTTTTGCCGAGAACGAACGGGTTCTCAGCAGCTCATCAATGGAATAAAGTGTCCTTGATGAGAAGACTCGGATTGAACGATATACATCGCAATCCTGGGAGTTACTGAAGTCAAATCCTTTGTACAAGGATTTGGTCGAATTCAAGGATGTATTCCCTGAATCCGTTCCGTGCGAGTTACCTAAGGATAAAGGTACTCGACACGAGATCGACCTTGTTCCTGGCACAAAATATTGTGTCATGAAGCAGTGGCCACTGCCTCAGGAACAGGTCGAGGCGATCGACAAGTTCTTTGCCGATCGCCTAGCAGCGGGCCATGTGAGGGAGTCAACTTCACCTCACAGCTCTCCGACCTTCTGTGTGCGCAAGGCCACAGGAGGGTGGCGGATAGTACACGCGTTCAACAAGTTGAACGCTGCAACGATACCGGCGCAAACGCCGATACCGAGAAAGGACGTAATCATAGATGGTATGTCTAAGAGAACCATCTTTTCGTCCATGGATCTGATGGATGGTTTCTATCAGATCCTAATGCGTGAACGGGACATCCTGTACACAGCAGTGAGCACTCCCAGTGGTATGCTCTGGGAATGGTTGGTGATGCCACAAGGGCTTAGTCATGCACCAGCCACATTCAATAGATGTGTTTCACATCTATTGAGACCGGTGCGCGAATTCGCACCGAGTTACTTCGATGATGTGTTCGTCCATAGTCGGGCTATGGACGGTAAAACAGACGTGGAAGTCCATAGACTCCACGTCCGTAAGGTTCTTACACTTATGCGCGAGCATAAGTTGTACGCCAACCTCAAGAAGTGTATATTCGCAGCTAGCGAAATATCGCTTCTTGGGTGCATCGTCGGAAAGAACGGCGTACGCCCTGATTGAGAAAAGATCAAGGCGATCACCGACTGTCCAGTGCTAGGCGATGTCAAGGGACTAAGGAAGTTCCTTAGGCTAGCGGCGTACTTGCACAAATACTCGCGCAATTACGCCGAAATGACAGTACATCTTTCTGTCTACTCAAGAAAAATGTAAAGTGGAACTGGAACGCTGACTATCAGCGTTCCTTTGAACGTATCAAGCAAAGCTTGATGCAATCGCCAGTAGTGGCGATTGCAGATTAAGGCAGACCATTTCATGGGGTCTGTGACGCCAGCGATTTTGCAATCGGCTGTGCACTGATGCAATATGATACAGACGGCGCCGAGCGTGTCGTCTGTTATCAATCGCGTCAGCTGCAACCGGCTGAGCGCAATTATCCGGTGCATGACAAGGAACGCCTTGCCATGAAGTATGCACTGGCTAAGTTTCGCGTCTATCTCTTAGGAGATAGACCGTTCATTGTGTATACAGACCATGCGTCACTACGCACGGCTGTAAACAGTCCACACCTCTTGCAACGTATGGCGAGATGGTTGTCATTCTTCGCGGAGTACAACTTCTCCGTGGAGTATAAGCCAAGACGACTTAACGTCGTCGCCGATGCTCTTTCACGTCGGCCTGACCTAGAGCCGACTGTGCAATCCGACAGTGATGTGAACACCACTGTCGCCACGCTGAGTACCAGCGTCTTGTCGTCGAGCTTACTCGACGACATCAGAAGGGCATGCGCACAAGATAATGATCTTGTCCGCCTGATGGCGCTTGCCTGCCATTTATCGATCTTCTCTCAATCGATACACCCAGCGGGACGGCTTACTGTACTACACAGCCGTCAACAACGACACGCCTCGTGTCGTTGTACCGCCACAACATGATCTCAGGTTACGGATCATGTTTGAATGTCAAGATGCACCAATAAGTGGGCATCGCGGCCGTGAGAAGACTTACCTCACGGTCAGTCGCGACTTTTACTGGCCACGCCAGTATAAGTTTGTGCGCAAGTACGTGCGTGCTTGCGAGGTGTGTCAACGAGTGAAGCCTAGTCCTTCACTCCGTGCACCATTGCAGCCTCTACCTGTTCCGGCAGAGTGCTGGGAGTCCGTATCAATGGACTTCGTCTTTGGGTTTCCCAAAGACGCTCACGGGAATAATGGTATTCTCGTGTTTGTAGACAGGTTCAGCAAGATGGTGCATCTTGTTGCTGTACCTGAGTAGATCACAGCAGAAGGCTGTGCTCGATTGTTTATCGATACAATCTTTCGATTGCACGGTTTACCCCGTGAACTTGTGTCCGATAGGGACCCCCGGTTCACGGCTGAGTTTTGGCGTTCCGTGTTCTAAATACTTGGAGCACGGCCCACAATGTCTACTTCTGACCATCCAGAAACCGATGGTCAGACTGAACGCGCCAATCGCGTCCTCGAAGAGATTCTTCGAGGTTACGTCCACTCGTTTGCGAGTTGGAGTGAGTTCTTGTCGATGGTCGAATTTGCCATCAACAACTCAGTGCATGCTTCAACGACGCATACACCGTTCTACGTGAATGACCTTCGCCATCCACGTGTCCCCACCTTCTCTAGTTTAAGGGGGGGGACTCGCTCGAGCGAGAACCAATCTGTCTCTTGCTCATCACGCGACGACGTTATGGTAGACGCGAAGTAACCGAAGTCGTACCATTCGACTTCGGTGAAGGGGAAGAAAGTAAGAGCGATGACTCTCTTACTGATAACGATGCTGAAGATATCAGCATCGTTCGAGGTATCACAAGTGAGAACAGTAACGTTCTCGCTGAATTAGTAACCGATATCTCTGCAGTGCATTCAAAATGCACTGCAGCCAAAAGCAACGAGTCAGCTAAGGATTTCCTGCTGACTAGCGAAGCGGTAGTCCGTTTCGTGCAAGACTCTATTGCAGAAGCGGTGGATAAGCAAAAGCGAAACGCAGACAATAATGGAAGGGCAAATGCTCAAACATTTATTGAAGGTGATTTAGTTTTACTGTCAACAGTAAACCTACCTAAACATGTAGTGACTAACGTTGGCAGCAATAAATTGTTGCCCAAGCACATCGGCCCGTTTCGTGTATTGCGCCGCCTAGGCAACGCATACACGATCGAGTTGCCACGCAGGATGCGTACGCATCCTACGTTTTACGTGGGACGTCTTCGTCCGTACGTTCAGTACGCGGCTTCTTCAAACAACGAAGATAGCCATTACTCTCAAGAATCCCCTTCAGATTCTTGTTGTCACGAACCAGATTCGATATCTGGTCGTGTAGAGATGAGATCTTCTTATGATATTGGACGATCTCCTGACGAGCTGTCGCCAGCTCGTTACTCAGAGAATGAAGTCGCCGTTCATTCTTTAACAGTGCGACAGCATTGTCAGCGTGAGACTTCTCATGGTCAAACCCAAGCTGTCGCACAATGTCCTCTAAGCGGCGACGCTTATCCCGTTCGTGATCAACATCACAATGTAGCTCACGAGTTACACAGGCAAACCCGTCTAACTCAGCAGCCAAGTTCGATGAAAGAATCGGACAGGGTTTTTCCTCCACCACCGCATCCGCTGGTGGAATCCCATGGTGGGAAGCGCTTCCTCGTGAAACGCTTACTAAAGCACCGCGAGGTGAAGGGACGTCGGACGAGTTATCTTGTCCGGTAGCGTGGCTATCCGCCTTCGGCGGATAGCTGGGAACCGGGGGCCCAACTGATGGCCGACGTTCCCGGCCTTGTCGAACAGTAGACAGCCCCGATGGTGAAGGACCATTGGAAAACGAGCGCCCAGCGCGCTCGTAAAGGGATTGCAAAGTAGCAATCCCTTCACGCATCTCAGAAGAGATGCGAGCTCTCCACCGGGGCTCAGTAAGGAGGTACGCCTCCTTAGGCGCTCTTGACGAGGTGCTCAGGCACCCCGGGCATGGGTCGCCCCAAGAGAGGCATAACAGGCCTGCCTCTCTAGATAACCGGTGCAAACGATAGCATGCACCGGAAGTACTTCTTTTCTCAAACTTATTGCGGCTAGCAAAAAGTCTTTGAGACCAAGCCTCTTTCCCAACGTTTAAAACGTTGGTGATAAAAGCGTTCCAAGATTAGAGGAACGCGTCAGCCTCACGCTTCTTGTGTGGGCCATACCATCGATGTTCAAGAAACACATCGATGGAATAGTCGTTCTCAGTGCGAAAGTCCTTCGCACTGGCGTCAAGGCCGTGAAGCTTTGACGCATCAAACAACGGTATGGAAACCCGTTCGTTGGTCTTTCCAGACCAACGATCAAGCAGATGCTTAGGTAGCATCCATGGCTTGAGATCAGGAGCAAGACGTAATACGTTGCGGTCTAAAGCCTCCTGCGTGGTGTCAACAAAAGTACCGACACCACGAGCATTAGTGTCAACAGAAGTACCGACACTACGAGCATTGATGTCAGTAGAAGCACTGACATCACCCTTACGGTCCCCACCCGAGTCACTATCCTTCGACTCGTTTGGCGAGTCGTCTGATTCATCAGAAGACCCGAACATTTCACGGTACATTGATTCACTCAATGTACCACGATCCCTCTTCGTAACATTCGACGACGAGGCATCACCCCGGGGAGAGCTCGGGAGTGACACAGGTGGCTTTGAGTCGGATGCGTCATCCTACTCACCAGAGTAGTCAACGACTAACTCTGGGTCAACATCTTCACGCGGCGAAGCGCTACGTGAACCTGCAACAGGCGTTGCAGGCTGATGTTGACTTCCAGCATACACATTAGTGTCTGCTGGCTGAGGCTGTGAGCCTCAGTAGCGGCTGCACACAGGCGTGCAGCCGAGCTCTCGGCTGCCTTAGCAGCGACGCGCATTGACTTTGTCATAGCGTAATTGTTGAATGAAAGAAAATTCAACAAGTTCTCCTTTCCCATAGTCACTAAACAGTCACTAATGTGACTGTTGGTTGAGGGGGGGTGATGTAACGGGGCGAGCCCGTTACATAATATTGACACTTATATGAAGTGTCAATACAAGTATTATTATACCTAATAATATTTGACAATATTATCTTTTCATATAATATTGTTCCTAGATCTCCTTGAAGTTGGAGATGCCCTCTCATTGGTTGATATGGGCCATCATATCAACCAACGCGCTGACCAATGACCGATGGACGCGCGCAATGAGTGGAGGGCAAGTTGTCAACATACATAGTTGTACTTTAATATAGTTAACATAGGTTATATCAGATTAGTTTTATTAGATAGTTAAGTATATATTAAATACAGTTTTCTTTTCCCTCTCAGCTAAGCGTTTGTTTAGTTGATAAGCTTCCTCTGCTCACGTGTACGTGAGGTTCTGAGGCACCTGCTTTCACTGTAATCCGTGAAAGTAGACTATACTGTTATCAGTATAGTCGGAGGGTGCCCCATTACAGTCTTCATCAGGGATCGTTTTGACTTAACGAACGTGGCGTGTAGTGATAACAATGCGAACACGCGGAAGCCACACACGAAATCCTTTTGTCTCATCGCTTTTTCCCACAATCAACCCCCTTTCGAAGCGCTTCTTCAGCACTTTTTGTTAGGATCTCAAAATACTTCACATTGCGGTCCAAACACGACAATATCCACGAGATATCACGACTTTTCGGTCAACATTGCGAATGGAGACGTCCGATGTGGGTTGGAGAGTGTTGGCATCCTATTAAAAACGTAAGCCGCACATTCGTCTGCATCAGCTCATACAGAAAGTAGTAATTTACACGAAAAAATCATACAGTAAACCATATTCATCACCGTCCGGTGTATGCCTCCTCCTTTCCATTACCAGCCTGGTTGCCAGCTTCCGTAATGTGTCACGCAACTTCAGTGTCACGACAAATTAAATCAACGTTTTTGTATTCTCCGCCACCATCCGTATGGAGCTGATGCACGCAACAATCGTAACATTTCTCGAAATGAAACAAAAATGCTCAAACTTTTCGCAGCTTGATTTTTCGATTTAGCAAGGAAACACGACAACATTTGGTCTTGTGGTCCACAAAGCTGACCAGATACCTGTTACCTCTGCGGTCTCGCGGTGTAATCGAGCCCTTGATGTAGCTACAAATCGCTGCTCCTACGCGATCTGTCGGTGCATTCCCGCAAGTGTCTTGTTTGGCTGTACGACCCATGTATTCTTTCCTTGTTTAGACGTTAAACAGTGCGGTTGTGTATTATCCGTCATTTCAATTCCTGATCGTGGCTTAAGCGCTACACTCTCAATCGTGGTAAAATTTAGATGACCAAAATGCTTGTGGAAGCACATTAGTGTACCCTTCTGCATCAACTACCGAAATAAACGGTAGCTACCGCGCTCATCACAAGATCATTTAAACCAAAATTTTACTTTATATTTATAGCTCAATTCACTACCCTCACGTGATTCTTGATCGCTACGTAAAAAACACAGCCTTATTCTTTAAGATAGGTCTGTTATTAAAACTGCTTAACTAAACACACATGGTCTGCCAGTCGGCCGCAACAAAACAAATTTCTTGTCAGTTGTGGTCAATATTAAGCACACGAAAAATTCAACCTCAGTGTCTACCTTGATAACAGATGCGTGCAAGCTAGCTCTAACAATTTTATTAACTTAAAATTGTGTGTCATCCGATTGTTTAATCACTTCACTATGTGCACAGCGTTCAACCTTGCTCAACATTGTTACATTACAAACCAAATTACAATCTGCACGAGTGTCAAGAATCAAATCATCGTCATTCAATTTATCACAATCGGTGCAGCAATTGCCCACTTGTTTCCTTCACTTGGTGCAACTCTCTTCTTGGAAATAGCCTCATTTCTTCCTCCTTTATTTCTGCAATAACGCGCGATGTGACCAATTTGACTGCACTTGTGACATCGTCTCGTAGCTGTAACGGCATTTACAAGCTCACGACCAGTATGTCAATCACGCACGGTTTCATCTTCTAGCCCTTGAATGAACGAAACAATTCTTTAGAGTGAGTCAAGTAGTCTAGTTGTATTGCCTGAGACTCGAGTTGTGCGTACTTCACAATGTTCTCCCAAATTGATTCTTCGCCAAAATTTGTTGCCTCCTTTTGGGCCACTAAATAAATCAAGTGGTCGTTTTATGACCGGACTTTATCGTTCCTTTCTGCAAACAAATTGATATTATGTTGCTTGGAAAAGACAATGCGATATTCATTTATCATCTTGTCCAGCTTGGACGCAAATTTGCGCTCACAACAGCTTCAAGTATCCTCTCGTCTTCGTCCCGGACGCACTGCGACGACTTGAGCTTCGCCAGGAGGTCGGTCACTACGGGAGGGCCGCGAGGATCTTTTATCGGTCGCCTCACCCCCTTTCGCGGGCGGACGGTTCTTCGACGGCTGCCAGCATGCTCACCGACGAGGGAACACTTGCTGGTGAGCCACTCCCTGGCGCAGCTCGTGCGACACCTTCTGGTGTCTTGGCGGTCGCTTCAGTTTCTCTATCCATTGGGCTTATAACTTGTTTGCAAGTAAGATTGTTGCAGCAGGACGACAGTAATTCTCCGGGGCGCTTCGTAAGAAGCTGCCACGTACTACGCGGGCACACCTTCAAGCAGCGCGAGGAAGCGGTTAGATCGTCTTACCTCCGCGTGCAGTGGTGGTGGTGTTGGTTGGCCGCTTAAAGCGCCGACCACACCAACTGTTGCCTGCCGCTTAAAACGATCCGCGCAGCGAACAACTATAAATTGCCTTACTTACGTCACGCAGAAGCTTATTCAGCTTCTCTTGCGCAGTGGAAGGTAATTAGTAAATTCAAGACTGACTTACATTTAATAGAAATTAACTAAATTTACATCTAACTACTGATTGGTCAAATATAAAAGATCGGATACGCGTCTCTTTAGAAGTGTATCCCTACGTGCGAGCTTCAAAATATGTGTAAGATTGCTGATGACGTCTGTATGAAGCGTCACCATGACGCCCAATTCCAATTGGCGTCATCCCCGTTCAATGTGAATCCGTCCATGGATAACACATTCACGAGGGTGGGTCACATTGATGTGCCTCACCCAAGTGGCAGGCCTAAGGTACCTCGTACCCTTTTAGGCTGCCCATTAAGTATTCAATACTTAACGAACCGTGTAACTTCTAGCCCGTTACACCATTCCCCTCTTTGAGACGAATTTCACATTGTGTAGAGTATCGAATAAAAGAACGATGCCGCCGAAACGTGGAAAGGCTGATGGGTAACCTGCAAAGAATCCCATGCAGACCAACACAAAGCGCACGCGCCGCGATAACTCGCAGCCGTCGCTAAGTGTCTCTGTGACAACGCCGACATCTTATGTCAGCTTGTAAGTAGAGAGCACTACTATGGTGCGTATGAATACTTGCCTCTCATTGCTGACTAAAATTAGAGCACGCCTTCGCCATCACCCTAAGGTAGTGATGAGATTAATGCTCTGATGGTTAATGTCCCACCCCAACATTTGAGGCACGCAACCTTCAGGAAGCTTCCACGCATCCTGACAGAGAGGGACATGCCTTGTCGTCTGTGACAACGAGCGCAGCGACCACAACTTAGCGCGCTACTTCGAAAGAAACAGCCGCGGCTTAACATCATGTCGGCGATTCTAAATCTACCGCCTTCATTTACCTACGTCTGACGTCTTGACAATTCATAATGGAGAGTCAGACTCAGGCGAGGGTGATCAAAAGACCCTTCGACTTCACAGTAGGCCTCACTAGCGCGCCGTCGCGATGGAGGCTACGTGGGTGATGGTTTGCCAGCAATGCCACGACAGTGATTACACTCGAGTGGTAACATTGCGATACTCCTAGAGCGTATCACTGTTGACGCTAATAAACTCTTTAGCGTCTTTACATAAAGGAAAAGACAGGGCAAAGCACTAGGTCGTGCTTTCCATATCCCCGACATGTTGCATTCTAACGAAAAAGCCGATGATTACGAGGCAGAACTCCTGCGCCGTGTCAAACCGCATCAGATGCAGTAAAACAGCGGTCGCAGCGAACTAGCTTCGCTATGACGCGTGCATGGTAGACATTCGGTGATAATATACCCCCAGCTCTTTTCTCACTACGCTGCCCCTGCTACTCCATCAGGAACAAGCAGAGCGAATGCAGCTGGTGTTTCTGTTCGTAAGCAGCCACTAGCCCAGGCACGTCGATACGCAACGCATCGATCAGTTCCCAAGAGTCGAAATTCTTCGAGTAACCCTTCCACTGGACAAGGATCTGAAGCTTCTTCTTCATATGGTGGTGACCCAACAACTCTCCAACAAGGAAGCGTGTGCTCTTACCGCATCCACTAACACAGAGGGCGCCCGATAGGAGTGGCGATGACGCCCAACTATTCGCGGCTGCCAATCCTGTTGTTGTTCAGTCGCAGGCGGAGATCGCTGCGCTGAAAAAAGAGGTGGCTGATCTTTTTAGTAAAGTCTCGCGACTTACTTTGGATCTACGCGCTGTAAATTAGAGGGATCGTCAGGGTTATGACCGCCTGAAGACCCATTTGGACATTTTAGAGCGACTGGTGATGAGAGACCCGCTTCCAACGCGGAGTCCTCCTCGATCACCGAGTCCTCTGTCGTCTCCCTCATATCCGCATCAGTCTAACGAGACAGATGGTGACGTCGACTGTGAGTCGAATGTCGCTGCCGATCAGGCGACGGGGAAGTTGTTCGGCTTCCCCGTCGCCTGATCGGCAGCGACACTCGACTCACAGTCGACGTCACCATCGGTCTCGTTAGACTGGTGCGGATATGTGATCTCTTGTGGATCTACATACCGTTTCAGACGATCCAAGTAAATGCGGGGTGTGTCTTTATATACGGTGGAAGAGTGAGACTATCGTTTAGGTCTCCAACCTCCTCGACCACCGTAAATGGCCCAATGAATCGGGGCAATAGCTTAGTAGTACCACCAGGTTGTACAGAAATTGCATGTTTTAGGTAGGGTAGCAGTACTTAATAGCACTTTGTCTCCCACACTAAAGTGTTCATTGTTTTTGCGACCATGCTGGTCTGCATATTGTTTTTGCTTGTCCTGTGCACTTGCCATCGCGTCACAAACTTTACGTGTGATGGCTAATCGCTCATCCACAAGCGCTGAGCTTTGCTCACGCTTTTAGCATCCAGCTCACCTCAGACGCCTCCTTTTGGAGGCGTCACGTTCATGGGTCGACGCTGTTGATAACACAATAGTGTCATCGTCAAGGATCATTGGCATTTCCTGCCGTGCCTCCTCTGTGACACCTATAGGTGTCGTGACCTGCTGCTAAAGTAGAAGTGCCACTAGGGCAACCTTGGCCCTCTTTGGCATTCGCACCGAGCGAAGTGAAGGGCCCTCACCCACTAAGACTCGGGCTGCGTACAAACGAGACTGGCGTTCGAGGATGACGCAGTCCGTTAATGTAAAACGGTGTTTCACCCAAACTGGTGTGAACACTGTTACTAATAGCGAAATTCACGAATGGCAATTGCTTGCTCCATTCTTTAGGAGTCGCTACTGTACGCAACACATCCGCCACAACTCGATTGGATCGTTCTGTTTGGCCATCAGTTTGGGAATTATCAGCGGTTGACATGTGGAGCTTGCTTCCCATCAACTCAAACACATGTCGCCAAAATCCTGACGTAAAACGCGGATTCCAATTCGATACAATGGATTCGGGCATCCTGTGTAGTCGGTACGCGTGATCCAGAAACAAGAGGGCAGCCTCTTTTCCTGAGATTTTGGCGCTACATGGTGCTAAATACACCATATTGCTCAGTCTGTCTACAAAGACGACGAGCCCCGTTCTGCCTTTATGGTCAGGCGGTAAGCCAAACATGAAGTCCAAATTGACAGACTTCCAACAATCCGTTGGAATCGGTAGTGACTTCAATGGCGCACTGCTAGAAGATGCAGACTCAATGCGCTGACACTCTTTGCAAGAGCGAATATAGCTGGCCACCCACCGATATAGGTGGGGCCACCAAAATTCCTCTGACACTCGTAAAGTATCATCAGCTTGAGATCTGTGTCATGAGGGACATAGATTCTCAAGGGATCACAGGGTGACAGTTGATGCCATAATAGGCCATCACTATTTCTAAAGCGATTTAGTTTCGTTTTTAGGTTTGTCGGAAGAGTAACCTTTCGTCCACCATAATGATCCAACAGCAGGCGAAAATGTTCGTCCTGACTGTAGCATTCCTTTATACCGGAGACCAATGAGCTCGTCACATGGTACGCCTTCATGGCTGCGAATGTTGACGACTCAACTTGTGCTTTCGCACGAGACACACTATCCTGGTGTCTTGACTCGAAGCCTTGTCTGCGCGATAAAGCGTCAGCCAAGACATTCGACTTACCTGGCTTATATTTAACTTTAAAATTAAATTTCTAGAAGAAGGTTAGCCATCTCGCCATCCTGCGGTGAATGTATAGCGGTCCGCAGTGATGCGTGATCCGTATACACCACAAAAGGTTCGGTGCCCAAGAGGTGCACACGAAACTTTACAAGGGCACACTTAATTGAAAGTAGCCTTGTCATGCACTAGGTAATTCAGTTCTGAGGCTTATATAAGACGAGACTGATAAGATATGACACGGTCAATGCCGCTGTCATCCTTTTGCATGAGCGCGCTGCCGATTGCAAAATTGCTTGCATCGCAGACGACGCTAAAGGGCTTATCCGCGTCTGGCAATGCCAAGATCGGTGCCTCTACAAGAGATTGCTTCACTGAAGTGAACGCATCTTCTTGCTCCTTTGGCCAAATCAATTCTGTATTCTTTTTCAAAAGGTCAGACAATGGCTTATTCTGCTCCGCATAATTCTTGCTATACTTATGCAAGTAATTAGCAAGCCCAAGAAATTGGCGCAGATTCTTCACATGTCGTGGGACTGGCCATTCCATTACAGCCTTTACCTTTTTTGGGTCTGCTCGTACACCGTGTGCACCTACGATGCAGCCCAGTACAGGTATCTCGGGTACCCCTATTACGCACTCTTGCAAGTAAACGTACAATTGAACGTCACCCAGAGTCTGCAACAAAGCGTCTCAATGACGCTTGTGCGACTCTATTGCGCTTAGACCTTACTCTGCCTTACTATGCACGAATACATCGTCAAAGTAATGGGGCGCGTAGGCACGGTGATGACGCATCACGTGAGCCACCACTCGGTTAAAGTGTTGCCGGAGCATTTTTCAACCCTTGTGGCATCACAAGCCACTCTTACAGCATACCACCTGGGGTGCTTACTGCCGTTTTGGCTGCATCAGTATCTCTAATGAGAACCTGATAGTAGTCATCCTTCAGATCCAACGCGGAAAAGATAGTTGACTTTCCCATGGAATTCAACAAAACATCTTTTCGCGGGATCAGCGTTTGAGCCGGAATGGTGGAGCATGAACCACGCGACATCCACCTGTTGCTTTACGCACACAGAAGGTAGGGCTTCAGTGAGGCGACTTGCTCTCACGTACATGTCCCGCCTTGGCTCGCTTGTCGAAGAACTCATCGATGTAATCGACTTGTTCGTTCGGCACGGCCACTGCCTGGTCACACAATACTTGGTGCCAGGATCCAGGTCAATCTCGTGCCTGATGCTCCTATCGGCCGGTAGGCGGCTCGGAACTTCTGCTGGAAACACATCACGGTGTTTCCACAGAACATCATAGAACGGGCTGTCCTTCAAGGCTTCCCAGCCTTGTGCAGCGAACCGTTTCTTCTTGTCGGTCTCCAAGACGCTCTCATTCATTGTGGACGACGAACAACAGTCCACTACGTTCTCTTCTAGAACTGGTGCGACTATCTCGTGGATCTTTCCTTCCTTTAATTCGGACAGGAACAGATCCCACGTCATCTCCGAGAGATTTACTATCTCCTCGGCAGATGCCAAGACAAGTTGGAGCATATCAACTGAGGATACCTCCGGCATCTTGTCTTCGACGACCTCGAACAACTCGTTCGTAGGTCCGTCCTCTTGAACCGAGACTGATCCAAGGGTCACTCGTTTAGACGTGCCCTTGATCGTCTTAATACGTCTGGTCCTCGTTGTCCGAGTCACCACTACCTTTTACCTGGAAGAAGGCGTCGTAGATATTTCAGCTAACGCACTTCTTTCAACCGCACCAGGCTCATGGATCTGTGCCGGTTCTTGTGGCGCTTGACTTTCTGTCAGCTCAACATCAACAGCCACAGGGTCTCGGCTCGGTGCAGTACTATTGGACGCATGACTACATGTCATCGTCCCATTCACTGCACCAGTCCTTTCGACCTGGGTAGGAATTTGTATTACCTGGCTTTCTGTCAAGGCACTTCAGCTACTTCAGGCTCAACGAGCTGGGTAGTTCCTGGTACCGATTGACATACCGTCATCGCACCCTCTACTGTGTTGAACACAGCATCAATCGCATAAGCCTATCGCAGGAGCACATAATTATGCGATTGATTCTGTTTCCAACACAGACACGCACTGTAATGGGCTACATTACACACATAGTATTAACATGAATAAACAATTAAATATGTAGGCAGGTGCTGGGCCCGAATAGCGGGCACAACGTGGTAATTTATTATTGGTTTATTATTGGGCCTAAAAGTCCCCAATATGGACCAATGATAAATCAACCTGAAATTGTGTGGTTCCCGAAAGGCGGGAACACTGTCGTATTTATTACGATTAAAATCTTCGTAATTAGTACGAATTAAAACAAAAATAAAAATCAGAGTTAAATTTACTTAACACCTAATACTTGGGCTTGAGTCTTCCTCGAGCGCGCGTGTAAGCTATTGACGGTACGTTCTAGCCCCGTTACACGCACAGTTAGTCTATGTTTGGTGTTTAGCAAACCAAGGCATGCCTAGGATGAGATTATACGGACTGTCCATACCTAGTACTGTAAACTTCTCTTTACAAGAGAAGTCACTGAAGCGAATGGCTAGTTCAACTTGAACTCCCTCCGATTTTGCGAGCGCGCCGTTCGCTAAACGAACGATCACCTCTTCTCACTTGCCATCCTGGCAAAGCAACTCGTAACTTTCCGGACTCTTTTTCAAAGCCGCAAGTCTTACAAGATTTTGTGATGCACCCGAATCAACGAGGAGGGTCATCACTTGTTTATAGCCTCGAACTCGAGCTCTTTAGACCAAAAAGGATTGGAGTCCGACCTTTTGGTGCCTCAGGGACTATGCTACCTATTTGTTGATAACTCAGAACATAGGGGCAGCTCCAGGGTTCGCGACAGTACGGCATCTGGCCCCTACTGCACCCCCACATTTCTCAACCCGTCTTATACAGGTGTTGAACCCGTGCGTCGTGCACGCTGGTTTTTTGCACGTCCCTTTGGGTAGGGAGCTTGGTCGCCTTAGCACATACAGCAAGTTTGGCATAGCAGCAAGCCATCATATGGACGCGCTTGCCGCATTGTAGCAGACCACGTCTGCATTGCCTAACTCCATTAAAGTGGCATTCGACTTCTAGGCCGATGGTTTATAAAATGCTCTCGCAGAGGCACTGTTGTAGAATTGCTCCTCCACCATGACAATATCAATTTCCTCCTCCATCGTCTTTGGCACCTTTCTAAAAAGGACCTGACGCGATGGCCGTGTCGTAGTCCGTTCATGAATGTAGTCACCTTAATGTGTTCCGTTCTCGGACCCACACTAATGGACGCAGACAGCGAACGAAACTCCTGCACAAATTCTTGTAAAGATTGTTACACCTGTCGTGCTCCAAAGAAGCGCGCCATAAGCAACACTTCGTTGTTAGGCGGCTGATACATGGCGCGAATCTTTGTTTTAAAGATCACCCATGATGGAAATGCATCAGCATTTGCCATCAGCGCAGAGTATGCCTACTCTGACGCTTTGCCAAGCAAGTTGGACATGGCATACGACACCATTCTGGTGTCGTCTTCGATGAGCTGCGCCACTCCACATTGCTCCACTGCTAATAGCCAGTGAACAATCGCGTGAGGGATAGTTCCATCGAACTTCGGAGGGTCCATCCGAATGGGCCTCGGTTGAGTAGGCCGGGCAGAGAGCGTCTCAACAGTTCTGTTGAGCGCCTCATTCCGTGCCTGCTCAAGCCTAAGCTCATCCTGAGTCTTATTGATGGACGCAGCCGTGGCTTAGCTGTTTACCTCGGACGCATTTCTACGCTGTCCGAGCACAAACGCCTCAAATTTCTCCAAGTGAGCAACATGCTGCTCAGGAGGACAATTTAAGAGGTTGTCCAGGTCTTGTTCACCACGTCCCTGCGCCAAATGCTCTACCACCTCTCTATGATGTTGGGAGAGGTGAGGAAATTCACCCCGATCCACGTTGAGGGACCACCGTATCCACACGCACGCTCAGAGAGATGGGTACTACTATCGCTACCAAGTGTAAACGGGCGCTTCGTAAGAAGCTGCCACGTACTACGCGGGCACACCTTCAAGCAGCGCGAGGAAGCGGTTAGATCGTCTTACCTTCGCGTGCAGTGGTGGTGGTGTTGGTTGGCCGCTTAAAGCGCCGACCACACCAACTGTTGCCTGCCGCTTAAAACGATCCGCGCAGCGAACAACTATAAATTGCCTTACTTACGTCACGCAGAAGCTTATTCAGCTTCTCTTGCGCAGTGGAAGGTAATTAGTAAATTCAAGACTGACTTACATTTAATAGAAATTAACTAAATTTACATCTAACTACTGATTGGTCAAATATAAAAGATCGGATACGCGTCTTTTTAGAAGTGTATCCCTACGTGCGAGCTTCAAAATATGTGTAAGGTTGCTGATGACGTCTGTATGAAGCGTCACCATGACGCCCAATTCCAATTGGCGTCATCCTCGTTGAATGTGAATCCGTTCATAAATAACACATTCATGAGGGTGTGTAATGGGGCACCCTCCGACTATACTGATAACAGTATAGTCTACCTTCACTGATGACAGTGAAAACAGGTGCCTCAAAACATCTCTTACACAAGAGGCAGAGGAATCTTTACTTCGAAACGACACGCTTAGAAGTAGAGGGAAAGAGAACTGTATTTAATATATAGTTAACTATCATAATAAAACTAATCTGTTATAACCTATATTAACTATATTAAAGTACAACTATGTATGTTGACAACTTGCCCTCCACTCATTGCGCGAGTCCATCGGTCATTGGTCAGCGCGTTGGTTGATATGATGGCCCATATCAACCAATGAGAGGGCATCTCCAACTTCAAGGAGATCTAGGAACAATATTATATGAAAAGATAATATTGTCAAATATTATTAGTTATAATAATACTTGTATTGACACTTCATATAAGTGTCAAAATTATGTCCCGGGCTCACTCCGTTACAGGGTGGGTCACATTGATGTGCCTCACCCTCTGTGCTGCAACTATCTCGATATAGATGGTTGCTAGTCAACTTGTCTACTACCTACTTGCACTGACCATCCATGATCAGATGACGGCTGGCGATAATTGCGAATAACGATCTATAACCTTGACTTCCAATACAGACCACTATGTCCGGCCATCGGTACAGCTGGGGGCACTCGAAATGGAAGCTAATTGTAGGCAACAAGCATCAAACTATGGCATTGATAGCACATGGTGCATAGCTCGACCAATTTGTTCAGATACCGGCCAACAGACGCCTTTCGGCAGAAGACAATATGTTATTCCTCCATTCCAATGACACCATGGACTACTGACCTATCGCACATCTTCAAACTCAATACTAGGTCTTTACAAAAGTAATTGCGACGCGAGCGCGACGAGTATCAGGGTCACCTACTTGTGGCAAGACTTCGTCCATGGGAGACAGATGCGCAAAACAGTAAAGATAATGCTGGCTCTACTGGCAACAGCCAAGGCCGAACCGGAGCTAGCAGCTCTGCACAGTCGGGCCATCCTCTTCTCGACGTTCGGAAAGTGTACAACACGGTCGCGCGGGGCAGAGCAACAGCTAAGGACCTCCTTTGACGTCATCTACCAGCGCGGAAGCCAGCCGCCATTACATTGGTCCAGCGCTTTTGTATACGCCCAAACACGCGGGGGGAGCCGGGCTGGCCTCCATACTGATTGCATGCAACATTGCAGCGGATGAAACACGCCATACTCTGGCTCACCCAACGCATATACATTTCTTCGTTTTTTGGCTGACAGACATAGGCTTTACGTTAAGCAAAGCAGAAATGGACAGTAGGAGTGTCTCCGCGCCAAGAAAGGAGGCGGCAGCTCTCCAAGTATCGCAGGACCTGGAAACACTTTCCAGCAGATGATCGGACCCTTGCAATTACCAACACTGCCAATCCTTGAGGGTTAGACAGCAGCAGTATAACGAAGCTCGAAAGGCTGACAATTAGCTGGACGACACTGGATAAATGGGTGGTGGAGCTCAATCGACCACTCCTTCACTCATCCGGGTATTTTTAGCGAAGGAAGCATTCTAGCCCGCGTACTTTTGGGCTGACAGTCCTTGCTTTGTGGATCGACAGGGAAACATTTTAACACCATGAAAGTATGACAAGATGTAGACCTGCACCCTAGCGGACGGCAAGTGCATCAAATTGGGGATCGAGCTTACTCCTTCGTCATTCCGACGATAGGCGCGACCACGCATTAACAAGCCAAGCTGCGACGCCGTGGCCTAGCGAATTTCTGCTGAGCGCACCGAGCTTACCTGTTGGTGGAGGGCTTCAAGTATGAAAAGACTTAATAGCGAACGCTCCTTTTAGCGACCGTGAGACGCAGCAATGTACAGTACTCGAACCTTGGCATTGATAACCGAAATCAATGGGACCTTTAACGTGACCTCCCGAAAACAGGTAAAATTCAACTCATATAGCAAGAAAGGGATTTTTTGAGAGCTAAACCTAGGCTGCATCTCGTTTAATGTAGGATGAATGAAAACGATAGATCTTATGTGATTTTGGGGTCATGAATCACCAATCTTTGCCTAGTCATTTTTTAAAAGTACTGTTCCTCTTGAATAGGGTCGTACAACTGCAGATTGAACGTTACCAGGTTACAGTTACCCACAGTTTTTACATGCATATTCGTGTCGTGAAATCTGCGAATGATAGACGACCAGAGAGTTGAGCCATGATCTGCTAGCTTCTAATTACTCAATGCCCAAATGGCTTCCACCTACGACGCAACAAATGCAGCAGTGTGATAACCAACCAACGATACTACAACAACACAAGCATCATTGTCATTCAATTCCCGCCTAGCTTTTTGCATCAGCTCTGTCCAGTATAGTTTAAGGGTCATCCGACTTGTCGAAACACCGTTATATGCCGCACGAATAGCAAGTAACGAACGAACAAAATGCACAACGAAGCAAAAGGTAAAGGGTAAACACGTTTCATGGACGTTAACTGGAGCAAGTGAGCCGTCGCATATTCTAAGCAAGTGATCCACGTCGCAATTTGTCGCAGTTCTGCAGTCGATCCTCTCTAGTCAATTCTTTCAGTTTGAGTTTATATGAAGTCAAAAGCAATGACTCGAATTCCTATGCGGCGGGGTCCATCACCATGGACGCGCTCACGTCGACTCATGAACAGCGCCAGCAATTCAAATGTTGTTGACATGGAAAATTATCAGGGTACAATCTACTTCGCTGACATTATAGTGGGCGGTTCAACATTTGTGGTGCTGGTGGACACAGGCTCATCCGACTTGTGGATCTCGTGCCACGACCTCAATGGTTCCTCATGTAAGTCTACGTGTCCGTCAAATGCCAAGATTATCACATACGGTTCTGGTGACGTCTGTGTGTTACAAACGTCCGCTGACATTGAGTTTGGCAACATCGCCGTGTCCAATTACGCCGTGGGGGTGGCACAGGGCCCTAATGTGAACCGCAACAGCTCCAGTTCGCTGCTTGCAGGTGGCGCTGAAGGGCTTTTTGGATTAGCTTATAGCGCACTGGCTACACTTCCGTCGCCTGGCGGACAGTTCATTGACTACGTGAGGAGCTTTTCCATGTATCTGACCCAAGTAGACAACACGGAAGGTAGCTTCTTACTACTCAACGGCGTGGACGACGCACTCATCTCTGCGAACGGCCTTGCACCGTACACTGTCATGTTGAAATCGGCCACACCGACTCATTGGACAATTGGCATGACGGCATTGCAGATTGGCAACGATACGGCGGTATTTCCGTGCTCTACAGCAAGTAAAGGGAGTTGTGATAGTATTGTAGATTCCGGTACTTCATTACTGTCGATGCCGACTTCGGTCCATGCGGATTTTGTAAGCACCTACTTGTCTGGCTGCACATTGTACTCATCGGGCTCCGAAATTTACATCTGCTCTAGCGATGTGAAGCTGCCGCGACTTGCACTTACGTTTGGAGACGTGACATTCTATCTCGAAAAAGAAGACTACATTCTTGATTTAGGGGGCAATATGGTCGTGGTGGAAGTACAAGCGACGTCAAGTAATGGCTCATATGATAACACTTGGATCATCGGCCAAACGTTTTTGAAAATGTTCTATACGAAGTACAGCGTTAACGAGTCGGTGACATTCTACTGCGTCGACAACAGCACGTGTACTGCTGGGTCTCAAGCAACCCCCTTGCCAGCATCATCGGATTCATCTGGTGACAACACTGGCGGCAACGGCTTTGGTCGCAACAACGTTCCCGGTATAACATATAGTGGCAACGACAACAGCAACCTCACGATGATCCTGGGCATTGTACTGGGCATACTGGCCTTCTTATTTATCATATCGATCGTGGTACAGCTATTCCGATACATCTGCAGTCGCAGACGTGCCTCTCAGCATGAGCAATCGATACAGTCAGTTAGGGTCGTACCTGATGGCTACAACCAGCAGCAGCCCGCCGATCAGCCTACCCAAGGATATTACATCCAGTATTGAGACGCAACGATTCTGCTTTAACAAGTGACCTGAAGGTTTGAATCGCATAAAGTATCGTGAGCTCACAAACAAACAACACGAGGACCGTGTAGGTCCGTAAACTTTTGAATGTACTAGTCCCCACGTTAAAGTTTTGAGCTCAAGCATGTTTGAAACCAAGCTGGCAATGAGTGCGACATTGTCATTTAGTTTTCCTCAGTAGATCTACTAATGACTGCATGATACAATCTTTCTAACATACAACTAGAACAACATTGCGATCGCCATTTAATGAAGAAAGTTAGGCTTAGCTGCAATAACTCCACTGATATCGGCACATATGATGCCTGACGCTTGAATTTCCAGCAACAAGTTATGATCGACTAATTCTTGATACAAATACAGGTAAATCCTATGGTTCTCACTCCTTAATGAGGATTGGTTCAGTCAAACCGGCAAGAATAACGAGACCTCATGCCACCACCCATTTTCGCTCACCTTCATTCATCTCCACTTGTCGTTCGTCACCAATCAGATTCCAATTGGCGCAATCTCAGTTTTCATTCTGGTGTGAATGGATCATTAAATGGCTATGAGGCAGTCGAGCTCATCGACGTGAAAGCAGAGCGTCGACTGTTGCTACAAACTCTGCGCGAGTCGGGACGCCATTTGTCGTGGCAGTCTGAGGTCGCTGAAGTGCACACGTTTCGGAAAATATTATCGTTTGGATGTCGCGTTTTGCACTTTTCAGGCCACGGTGTCCCGGGTCAAGTGATCTTCGAGACACGTAGAGGTGAAGCGCAATTTGTTTCTCAGCAGGAATTACAGGATCTGATACTCGCGGGTGGCGCAGACGACCGGTGCTTGTCAACACGTCAACGCAACCGACGACAAGAGATTACGGAATTGTGTGACGAACGCTCTTTTCGTTCTCGTTCAGATTCGACTTCGAGTGATAGTGACGATGCCACGTCAGGACTTTCCATCACAAGCCACAGAGTGGAGTTGGATCGAATGGCCTTGACAGCACCTCGAATGCAACATGAGAAGCATAATGTGCCTTTAAAGCTCGTCTTTTTAAGTGCATGTCACTCGGAGAGTGTTGCTGAAGCTTTCGTGAGGGCTGAAGTGCCCCATGTTGTGGTCGTGTCAAAAGAAAAGAAAGTGCTGGATCGCAAGGCTATGGAGTTTGCTAAAGCCTTTTATACTGCATTGTTTGCAGGTCATGCTGTTGCAAAAAGCTTTGAAATTGGAAGAGTGCAAGCAGATATTGTTGTTGCTAGTAATGGAGACAATGCGGTGGATGGAGGTAGATCTGAATTTAAGCTGCTAGGAGATGGAGATCATAATGATGCGCCATTTAGAGATGTACCAGCGGGTGACTTAATTGAGACGGATATGGACGGGCGACGTGGAGGAAACGTGACAAGGAACGAATGTGACGCAATTGCGGAGGTCTTCGTGGGAAGGTCAATGGAGGTGCATCAAGTGTACAAGGCGCTGGTGGAAGGAGCGCGACTAGTGAGTATTACTGGTGAGCGAGGAATTGGCAAGACGGAGGTGGCATTGCAATGTGCGCAGTATGCCACCGAGCGTCGAGTATTTAGCCACATATTTTATCTGCGACTGAATACGGGCAACGACGGCAAAGATGCAAGCGATGACTTGTGCAAGCAGCATGCTGAACTCGAGTTGCCATTGCTTGTTTCAAAGTTTGCAAAATGTTTGGGCCTTCAAGCGATATCTCTTGATCAGCTAGCAGAGCTAGCTCGGCAGCGATGCGAAATTGAAAACCAGGGCGATGGAAGTAGTTTCCTATTGATTTTAGACGGTTGCAATCGAGTCGAGCGACAGAATTCGTGCTTTCGCACGATTGTTGCAATGCTGTTGCGTCGTGTAAACTCGCTGGCGTTACTCCTGACAGGTGACGGAAGGTTTGGTGCGCTAGACGGTGTGGGTGAAAAGATCATTTCAATTGGCCCACTTCCGCTGGCTGATGCGGCATTGCTCTTTACTCTGCGTGCGCCAAGGAAAATCAAAGCTCATGAAATGGGTAGCAGCACCGATCTTAAAACATTTGGCGAACACCCGATCATCAAAAGCTTGCAGGGTCACCCTCGGACTATCTGCGCGGTACGTTAGTCTTCGTGTATTCCTAGTCTTGGCAAGGCATCTTATATTTGCTCGTGTACGGCTCAGGTTTCTCAATTTTTAGAGAAAAAGGATATGGAATTAGACCAAGACGAGTTTTTAAGCTACATAATTCCGTCGGTGAACACAGGGCTCTGTATGAGCACGGTTGGAGATTCCGCGACGCTTGATTGCGGCTTGGATTCGCGTCAACGGCTGCATGAACAAAAGAAGCTAGCTTTAGCGTCAAACAATACGGAAGGATGTTATTCGCATTCCCATGAACATCATTATCATCACCGCCAACATGATGGTATGCCATCTTGTATTGTTGAGGAGGCAAGAGATCAGCATCGGCTGGATAGTGTCCAAAAAACTGTAATACGCCGGATGAAGCCTGTTGCTTCTCAATCAGATGTGGTGACAGCCAAGTCATTGTTGAAAGTACCATCGACCCAGAAAATGACCAGTGATGACATCGAAAACCAAGGCATCGATTTTCCACCACCTCATGTCCATCCACTGATATCGGCACGAAGCGTACCAAGTCCTACTGGTTCAATTACAGCTCCGACTACGTCACTTCAACAGCAGTGCCTCCTCCAGGTAGCTGAGTATGTGAGACCGGTCATCCAAAGTGAGGGAGGTAGCTTGGTATGGGCACGAGCCGTGGTCATCCGAACGACTTTTTCTAATCATCTCAACTTCGAGGGTAGATTAAAAAGTGGATACCTAGCGGCAATGGTGCATCAATTGCAAGGGCTACAGGACATTCCTTTGGATTGGATAGCTCCGCAAGTAAGCTACTTCTTTGCAACCAAGTTGAAAGGCGATGCCGCCAAACGGCCATTGTCTACCCGGAGCATTGACTTTTTAAGTAAAAGCTCACTCATTTGGGGTCACAAGTCTACTGCACCAGCACAACGTGGTGGTGCAGTAACTCTTCACATGTTTGCAGCTTTTTGGGCATGGTTTCGGCCGCTAGTTGATTGCATTTTGCATTCAACCTTATGGCCACACACGGAACCGCGGCTGCTTCATGGGTTGTTGTCAAAGGGTGACTGCATTCGTATGCTCGAGCGTGCACCATCGGGAACATTTCTATTGCGTTTTAGCGAGACCCGTATTCGTTGTCTCGTGATTGCCTACGTGCGAGAAGATTTGTGCGTGCAGTTTGTGCCTGTAACGTGGCACCCTGAGCGCAATGGCTGGTTTGTTGCATTACAAGCGGAAGTGAGAAAGACTGATGATTCGGAAAACAATGGGGTGACATTTTCGACGCTACAAGAATTAATCTTGAGTGTCAACGTCCTCAAGTTTCTCTTTCCTCAAACACCCAAAGGAGTAGCCTTCACATTGGAACGCCAAATGCGACAGGAACCTGAAGCTTCTTGACTAGATTTCAATATACAATGGACACTCAAATCGTCCGTCTACTTTGAGTCCAGTCAAAAGTGTCAGCGCTTTTCACATACTCTGGATACGAATATTCTGCGACTATTCTAATTTAGAGGGAATGATAAGTCGCTACGTCTCCCCTATTTTCGAATATAGTGTTCCAGACGATCATTCATGCCTCTTAAAGATGACGATGAGTTGATTGTTGCGACGATTAATAGTCTTCATTCGAATACAAGTGAAGACGAGTTTCGTACGGCTCTTAATCAACATTCCGCCAAATCACTTCGTAAAGCGTGTGCAAATTTGTGTCTTGGAGCTCGAAGTCGTCGCTGTGCTTATGACAATAAAAATGGCTACATGAAATTACTATGGGAACGCTACAAACGGGATGGAATGCAGGGATTCAGTGGACTTTTACAAGACAGTGATTCTCGTCTAAAGGGTCCTGGTATCACGACCATTTGTCGACCTAATCCACTTTTAAGTCGTCCTGATTCTCACGAGTTTGTACCAGAATTACGACTTCGTACAACGAGTCAGAGCCAGAATAACACCATACTCGAGCCACTATTGCAGTCTTTAAGTGGCACGCAGGCTCGAAAACGTCGTCGTGTGGCTACAGATGATGGTGTTTTTGAGTTTGTCGAGCACAATCTAGAGGACGACGTGACCGAGAGTAAATGTGAGAGTGAAAAGACCCCAAAAGATAAGAGTTATGACGCGGTGGTACATTCGTCTGCTGCGGTGCGTTCGGCGATGGCTACACTTAACGAGTTGAAGCAAAATCACGCGAGTGAGTGTCTAGTCAAAGCAGCAGAACTCGTGTTTGACAGACTCGTCTTGAGCTGGACACGGACAATGGAAGAGGCAAGCAAGATGTGATCAGGACTTCGTCACACTTATTGATCAGGTCTCTTTTGGTTTCTATAGCTCAGCTTCTGTTGCTAATTCTTTTAGCGTGAAACACTCGAACGCATGCGTTCTTATCTTGAGTGATTGATGAAGAGCTCAGTTGACGAGCTTAGCAAATGTCTGCTGAGGTCCCCTTACTGTCAAGGAACGAGAATGATGCTTGCAGTTGTTATCTTATGATTTACAAGTAAACAGCAAAAAAGTGCTGCATGTGTGGCAAGGTGCTTATTTACTGATCTGTAAAACTTCGGATAGGCAAATGTCCAGTAGGTAGGCTGTCAGCCCCCAAATAACGTGCGGGCCACCCGTAAAGACCGGGGTAGCGTTACTGTGACGAATCCAATTGTCCTGGTTCATAAGGTCACGCACCGACACGGTGAAGAGGGACTCTACTTCAGCTTCGTTAATGGCCACAGTCTGATCGCTCATCTCGCCGATATAGCCTACTACTGGCGTAACAGCAATGCCTGTAATCGACGTGACACTGGACCAGTCACAGCGAAGAACGCCTAGGACATCTACACCGGTAGGTGCAAGCCCAACCTCCTCGCTCATCTCGCGAAGACACGTGCCTTCGATACACGAGTCATTGGCGTCCACCATGCCTCCTGGAAAGCAAACTTCGCCCTTGTGTTTGCCAACAGTGAGTGAACGCAATGTAAAGAGTATAGATGGCTCGCCTTGAAAACGACAAAGCGGAATGACGACTGCTGCTCGTGCCGAGTATGCCTTAGTAATCTGACGTGGCAGTCGGCTTAGTCGCTTGCGGATGCGTTCAAGGTGGCGTTGTCCAAATGCCTTTGCAAGTGGTGTTTGCCTCTGTACATTCATCTCATGTTGATCAAAGTCTGCAAGAAAAGAGCACGATTAGTTATAATGCGTCTACACTAAGCGACCAAGACTTTGCTTACCGTGATATGGCTTGAGCACAGCTTCAAGCTGGTCCAATTTGCCTTCACTCAGTAGCTCAGCACAGAGCCACAATGTATATTCACGGTCTTGATACGCAGCAGCAAGTGCCGGTGCTGTGTAATTGTTGACTAAAAAACTGGCATCCATTCTCGGCTTTTCAAACTCACGTGAGAACGAGTTCGTGTCTTCAACTTCTTGTTTCTGATCATGATGTTCTTGCTTTAGTGTCCAATCAACCTCACTGCCTTCTCCTTTTGTATTATCACAATGGCTCCGACTGTGGTAATAACTGACGTTCAAGTGCTTTGACACACAAGAATAAGTCACTTGCGTTGTAAATTCGACTGTATGGAGACAAGAGATTGATGAAAATACACGACATAACCGTGTCTTTAGTAGTGGTGTACTGTGACTTGAGACATTCATCAACATGTTTCTAATTCGTTGCATAATGACTCCAAGGTCTGCTTGGGATATAGTAAAGTATCAAGTAAATGGCAGTCAGAAGTAGGACAGTGGTCATTCCTAGCTCTTTTACAGCCAATTAGCACGTGTAGATTGTTAGAAACGAGTAGTGATTGGCTCGATTTGATACGAAACCAAACTTTAGAATGTCTGTGCGCCATGTCACATGCTCAGAAAAAGTGTATATACGTTAAGCAATGGATACCAACGAGTCGATTTTGCACGATTTGATTGCATTCAAATCTTCGATACATTGTAAACTAGTAGGCTCATCAAAGGATGCAGGAAGCACTGACGACCCGTTAGTATGTTATTGAACCGAAAGCGAGCACTGGGACATATTCTCGTTTAGGTTGCCTCACATGACGGTACAAATAAAGAGCTATTGTACTTGGTGAGACGTCTTTAAAAACTGCCCTAATGGCACGTTCTTCTACAAGTACAATCATGTTCCCAATGTGAGACCAATGCAGGGTAATGTATTATAAAGTCTTTTCACTTTCATATGTCTAAATGAAGACTTCTTGCTTACTCATTGCTTAGACTATAATACTGCTACCCTACAGAGGACGTACAAATTAGATACGACCTGAATCTTTAGACGTCACACGATTTCGACTGGTAATTAAAAGTATCGTTACAGTAATAAATTACTATGCGTCTAGTGCTGAAATTGAATTGCAAATATCTACCTTTAACACACCAACAATATCATATCCCTTTGCTATTGCTATTACTATTACTACTACTTCATCTACTACTACCTATACAATATCCACTATGTTATTCTTATATCTACCTGAATCAGGCTTGAATGGCTACTTTTCGAATTGGTGTCAACCATCAATTATTCAACTGTTCGATCTTCCTCTAGAGTCCTTTTAAAAATTAACCTGCCGTCGACCTCTAACATCTTTTCCATGCAACAATCAAGCAAAGTGCCGTTTAATAACGACATGGATCACCATATTCAACTTGTGGCGCTATCTGATGACGAACATGTCAATTGTAGTGTCCAACTCGAACAAAATACCGACAGTTTACGGCTTGATCATGAAGAAGAACGAGCCATTTCACTCTTTTCTATTAAAACGGAGCCAATGGCTTCACCTACTGCTTTAACGAGGTCGCAAATTAGTACATCACTTGACAGCCATCAATCGCCTGCTTCCGAGACACATTCGGACAACATTCCCATGACTCTCCTGCAAAATGATGAGAGTGTAGCCATTCAATCTGAGACGCATTCTGGTGTTTTAAGCTTGATACCCAAACGTCAGATTGCTGACTTGACTGGTAGTCCAAGAGCCCAAATTTCAAGATTACAAGAGCTTATACCACTTGAAGTACCAAGAAATGTCATTGTGGATCAATTGCAACAGAAAACTCAAGTAAAGAAACAAATTGGGAATCGACAAGTTCCAGTACAATCTCAAGTAAAACAAGGTCGGAAAAATGCTTTTTCTTTGTCTGAATCCATTGAGCTTATGAAAAAGTTGAAACTTGTCACACCGGACGAGTATGAAGATGCAGAACTTCATGGCGATTTCAAACACGTGATGTATATTTTAATTCCATCCAATGCTACAACTGCACTCCTAGAACGTCGTGGTCAGCCAATTCAAACCATTAGCCAGCAAACAGGTTGTACACTATCAGTACGTGAACCAGATGCGTCACCATTTAAAGATGATCGCTTGCTTCGCATTTATGGAAAACCCAAGTGCATCAGCTTAGCTCAACGACTTGTCATTGCGTACATTCGAGTATTTCGAGCGGAGAAAAAAGATCCGATTTATATGGATCTGTCAGACGAAACTTTACCGATTGCACTACCCGCAACATCTATTACAAAAGCCATGAGCGTCGCTGTCACTGCCGGAAAGAAAAGTGAGGTGGAAATTACAAATCCGTTTCGTTGGATGGTACAGCGTGAAGATGTTGGCAAAATGATGGGGAGGCAAGGATGCATCCTAGCATCGATCCGTCGTGACACGGGTGCATCGATCCGTATAGAAGATGACGTAGTTCCTGGTACCACGGAACGACGGGTGACTTTAAGTGGGTCTGTCGAATCTATTGCTGCTGCGGTCGAAAGAATTAAAAGCAAGTCTAACGGACGTCCTGAAGAAGCAGCAAGCGTGGTGAACGGTGGACACGGACAGTATTTTGCCATTCCGTACTATGCTGCAGGTTGCCTCATAGGTCCTCAAGGCTCTACTATCAAAAACATCACCGAGCGCACAGGCGCCCGACTACAAATTCCTTCAGCAGAGGACCTACCCTTGGGAAGTATAAACCGTATTCTCCATGTCCAAGGCACTTCCAAACAGACTGAGCACGCTCAACGAATCGTTCGTGCCAAGCTGCGAGACTTCTTGGTCTCTTCGACGAACCCAAAAAGTTTGAGTCTTTCCTCAACCGGTCTAAAAGGCGACAAAGTCACTATTAAGGTTCTCCTGTCGTCCAGAATTTGTGGATTTATGCTAGATCAACGAGGCAAGCTTATCCGTGAGATCTCCAAGAAGTCTGGTGCTCACACTCACTTCTTAGCCTCGCATAATGATGGCAACCGGGTTTGTGTTTTCACTGGCGATATGAGCTGTGTACTTCGCGCGCAACGTCTGGTTTTGCAGGTGATTGCAGGAGACGTTATTTCTTCAAAGCGGAACCGAAAGCGGAAACGTTTACATCGAGACGAAGAAAAAGTTGAAGAAAATGATAAACTTGTGGATGATAAACTGGTGGAGGAGGATATGAAAGACGAGAATCCTTATTACGAGGGCGACGTAGAAGAAGAAACCTGCTACGGTGACGAGGAGAAAGATGCCCTCGGATGCCCTGTCAGACGGAGAAATGAACGTCGGCAGCCAAATCGCCGTCTTCGACACGAATACGAAGAGAACGAAGAAGACATGTACATATATGATGACAGCACAGAGTATGAAGTGCGTCCACGCCAGCCGATACGCCGACAACCGGTAGTCGTTCGTTCCCGCGGGTATTTTGAGGATGAAAGCGGTGTTGATGATTATATTCTTGACGAGTATGATCGTAATGAACGTATAATGTACGATGTGCCTCGATCTCGGCCATCAATGAGACCGATAGTGGTGCGCCGACAGCCTGCTACCAGGCCTCGGGACGAGTACGACGACGAAGAGGATGACGACGAGTACGGCTATGAGGACGACAGCGATGGTTTGTATGAAAACGCAATTGTCGGGAAGCAAGTGGTAGAGCGACGACCGATTGGCATTAGGCAGCGTCGACCGATTGCATGTCTTGGCCGAAAAGTGCAAATGGTAGCCCCAAATTCACGTCCTCAAGAAGAACGATCTAGAACGAGCTCAACTACTCGACGTTGCACGGATGGTACTGGCAGTGCTCGTCTTAGATGCCGCAACGGGAGCGCAAACGTGCGTCATAGCGTCTCTCGGGGTGGAAATGGAGATGGTCGTCCAAGCACCAGACGCCGTCACGGAAATGGCAACACACGTCGTCAAAAGTGACGACGTGTGGACTGCAGCATAAGCATGTCTGATGAATGAGCCACTCACACGTGCAAACAACATATTAATCTCATCGCGGTTTCATCCATTACCGCCGCACTAGAAAATTAGCTGCAGTTGCTGCGGTGGCGCATGCAATGAAAGAAAGACCCAAATACAGAGGTGATGTGGGTGGTAACTCGATCGCGTCCCTTCCAAACATCTCGATGGGCAGTTCACGGATTCGCGGACATCCAGTATAACCAATTGCCGATAGCCGGGTGGCTTTCTTCCTGTCGCCCCAACACACGTGCACATGTGGATTGTTGAGGTTGTTATTGACATGACTGAGACGAGATAAAGCTGCGTGTACCGATGACGACGCGGTTATTTCTTGGTGCAGTACGCACCCAACTTGGTTTTCGTCGACAAGCATTGTGCGATGGCCACCCTCCCGCAAATCACATGCGCTCCCAATATCCTCTTTGACTGCTGTTGCAGTATCATTAATAGTCATAGATGGTTGATCGACCCAGCTCAGCTTCGAAGACAGTATCCGTCGCTCTTTCCCGTCCTTCGACAAAAGTTCCGATGCTTTTGTACTTGGTGCGATGGTCTTCACTAGCTGAAAGTTTGATGAGGTAGTTGGCTCGACATCACTTCCGCTTTCACTGTTGCTGTTATAACTAGCTGTTTCGGCTCTCGATGGCTCTCGGCTGCCAAGTGCTAACACATCGGCAGCAGTCATCGCAGGACTTCCTGCACACAACATTTTGCGTCTTCTGCCTCGCATCCGGCTCCCGTTTGGGCTAGCCTCAGACGAATGTTGACGACGAAGAACTCGATTTTCCAGACGCAAAACTTCATCTTCGCGCCTAGCGTCCTGCAGTAGCTGCTCGATGTCTTCAGATTCTCTCTCGCATGGTTCCACTTCGGCCTCATTGCTATCCCGTCCGACCTGTTGCTGTTGAAGAGCATGCTCCAGTTGTTTCTGTAGCTGCCTCAGCGTCTTTGTGATACGTTTCGTTACAGCCTGTGCACTCATTGTGCGATTCTCCGCTACCTGAAGCTGTGTTGCTGTGCGCGCCTTATCGTTTTCCAGCTTCTCAACAAGCTCGTCACGAGCTACCAAACGTGCCTGGAGGCCTTCATTTTCAGCTTTTAGTCTTCGAGCGGTACGGTGCAAGGTGTCTCGTACGGCCTGCACACTTTCAACCTCCTCTACTTGTTGCTCCAGCTGCAACGTCATGAACTCAAGGTCCTGTTGAGCGCGCACTGTTTCGAGACTCTGTTCTTTGTTTCGTTGTTGCAATTGTGTGATCTCCTCTGCGAGCTCTCGCTGTTGCTGCTGCTCACGTTCGCGAGCAAGTTCCAGCTCCAAGCATCGCCGTCTGAGTTCGTCAATGCACTGGTCAAGTTGTGTCACTTCGACTTCTCTAGACGAGCACCATTTACACGAGTCTGGTCTACCGAAGCTTTCGCGTGAGGTAAGTGATGATCGTCGTTGCTGCTGAGTGCTTAGCATGTTCTGTCGTCCCGCCGAGTCCCAAAAATCGTACACTGCATTGTAGCGCTGCATCTCGGTCTCCAAAGCTGCATTTTGGTCCCGAAGTCGCTGCGAATCTCGTACCGCCTGGTCTCGCTCAATTTGAGCAGCTTTCAATTCATCGTGTACGACGTCAAGCTCTTCCCGCGCAGCACCGAGTTCTTCCAGCAATGCGTTGCCTGCATTAGCAGCCAAGCGTAGATTATCCTGCTCGCCTGCAAGTTCCATCAGCACCCGGGCCAATTTGGTCTCCAGTAGTCGTTCTCTTGCTGACGAGACTCCATCTTCTTCAACTTCAATGTTCGTGCTGAGGTCTTTGGCATCTCTCGTGCAAAGAAGACTTGCTATCGGCTCGACTACAATATCTTCATTGAGACAAACGCTCGAACCGCGACGATTGTCGTCAACTACGAACAAGTCGACAATCAGCTGACGCACATGATCGAGCATTGCGTCTGTTCCCGTCTCTACTCGTTCGTGTTCATCGACGTCACTGGCGTCGTCGCTTCGGTCTCCGCTCATGAAATACAGTCGACTGCCGTGACTGCTGCTGCTCGTGGTCGGTGACGCCAATACCGACTGACTTGGACTCGTGCACGCCATTCAGCACCTCGGTGGAGACTAAAATGCTGCGATTTCAAAACTAGATGGAAGAGAATCACAGCAATATGGTGGTGGATGATTGGCAAATGTCTTCAATTGGGGTCTGGTTTGGCTTGGTCTTTTCGTGTGGTGTCGGTTGTTGGGAAAAAGCCGTTGGACCGTGTCTCGAATTGCGTATGTAACGCCTTTAGATGAGCTCTTCGCGACTTGGGATAAAGTGCCCTTTTTAAGGGTAGAGTCGGCAGTGGAATTGCCTAATGTGAAGATGTGCAGTTGTCGCTTGATCGTGGACTGTGTCAGGGTGGTAAGAGCTGACGCACTACAATTTGCTTGCTGATTTTACACATCAATCGACACCGAACTCAAAAAGTTGTCGTCTGGACGCGAACCAAAAGTCGGCCTTTTGCGTAACGTTTGAAAGTGGACGTTTGGAAACGAATGAAATACGATTGCAAGATCTGTCCAAGATACCAAGTACATGCGTGTATGTCGCTGTCAACGTGCGGGTGAGGCTACAGCAGTACAGGACGGATCAGTTCCTGCGACCACTAAAGGACTGCAAAGCTGAATCAAAAGCCTTGGCGATGCTAAAGAGAATGAGGTCGTTCTCAACCCTCTGACTCACGCACAAAGTCACAGCTAGAGGACATCTTTGGAGGCACTGCGGTGCAGTAAACACTGATCGGTTCAATCGTCGTTGGCCACTTCAGTCTGCAGTAATGAGGGCCCCCAATTTCCAAAGTAGATCTTTCCTGGCCAAACATGATAATTTCTAGACGCTACATGCTGCACTACCTCAACATTATAATGCACTTGTCTTCATCCTATACATCACGTAAACCAAGCACAGCTTTCACAGCGTTTTTGGTTAGCAAAACAGGAGGATAACAAGACAACGAGAGTACCAGCGCTCGGAGGTCTCAACATAAATTACAATGGCAGCGTTTTGACACTCAGGTCACATCGCATAAAGCAGTCTGGAGGTTCCATTACCTCGGCTGACTGCAGCGAGTCTCCAGGCTGTAAAGCACAACAGCTCCTTTACTCTTAATCACTCACTCACTTCCCTCTCTCCTCTCAACTCTATATGTCTATGCCACTCAGTCCATTGATTTACATATTACCAGACGATCGCATAAGTCCGCCACCCTTCGAGGCCAGGAACGTCCCACTTGGCACCACAAAGTCTGTAAATCGTCCAAAACCAGAACCCTGTACAGCCAGCGCTACGTGAAGACACCGTAGCCAATCCTTCATCTCACCCTCCGTGTACGCACTGAGCAGTATACGTCGGTTTTTGTTGCGGATAGCAAACCGCCACATTGTGGCTTGGGAACCGTCAAAGACCGAGTCACGAGGCATAATCTCAATGCTCTTGGCGCTGCATTTGGCCAAATCAATCTCTCCGCGTTTGCGGCCACGTTCTTCTCGAAAAAACGTCATCTTTGTGCTCGTGAGTACAACAAAGCGTACCTTCCAGCCACCAGCGCGTAGTCCAAAACCTTGTTTGAATAACAGCCCCGACTTGATCACTCCTCCACGTGGGACATTGGCTGCTCGAGCCATTACACTCTCTCTAGACAATGAAAAGCCATCTTCATCCACAATTAGTGTACGTGGGAGCCTCGACGGGTCACAAATGATCGTGTCAATGTCATTGTCTTCATTCTCACTCCCCATTACTTCAAGAAGAGGAATAGGCCCCGATACTGGCATGGCTAGCATTGCTAGTAACGACTCTGCTCGATTGCATCGATTGCTATTGTTCAGATAATAATCCTTCTCTTCCTCTTCTTCAACTGTCGAAACTGCTCGTTTATCACGGTTCGATTGTGTTCCTGCAGGTGACGGAAAGCACGTGGAACTCACGTCTGAGCTACTGCTCTCACTATCTTCGTACCAATCTCCCTCATCACTTGTATCCGACATGCACGCTGTACCGACTGTTGATCGACCATCTGCATCGTCACTACTACGATCAATCCCACGTCGTAAATGCTGTTTGTACATTGTATTCTGAAACTGTTGCTGTTGCTGTGACGCGCGCAACATTCGTGAAGGTCGAAATGCCAAAAGACTCGGACGGGGAAGCAATTCTTCATTCGCAGGATCCATCATGGCTGGAACTTCCACATGAAAACTAGTATCAAAGGTATAACGACTGCCTCGCCAAGTGGATTCACGGATAACACTGGATGCTTCTCGACTTGGTCCCATATTCTACAGTCACTATTACTGTATGTACCCTCGTGCCTGCCTGTGAATAAAGTAGTGACGAGGAGCTACGAAGGACAAGAAGTCGTACTTAAGTGGAAACCCACGATGATCGTTTGATCAGATTGTTATACAGAATGTGTAATGAACTGAACACATGCAGTCAAACGGTTGCTAATACCTGTAAGAAAAATAGAAACTGTCAGAATCGATATCAATGATAACATAAACTGGTCCAATTTGTAATTTTTAGACTTGTGTAAATGAATATATTGCAGTATGTTATCGCTACATCAAGATGTGGGAGTGTTCGTCTGCTGGTTATTAGGCTATAATGCACTATATTTGACTGGTGAGACTGGCAATTAGTCACTTCCTTGATGGTCTACTGGCTCAAGTGACCCAAGTACAAAAGAGCACACAATGTGGTAAATCATTTGCTCACTCCCACAGACTAAAGAAAAGAAATGGCTTCTGACAGCCGACAAGTCACTGGACTTTTAACATCTAACTGACATGTTAAAAAGAGATAGAGAACTTTGTATACAGTCTATAGCCTTCGTAGCTTGGATAAAGAACGTGCATAAAAAAATAGACGATACATGTAGAGAACTCTCTTTTGCGACCCTATGATGCTCTTAAATATATAAGGACTCGGTATAAAGTCTCAACCCTCTGCGTGTTTTATGCAATTCTCGAATCGTTGAGCTGACAGAAAGAAACATGTCGCAGAGCAGCTGTACTGCGCTTACACCGATGGACGACCAGAGAGCACTGGAAGGGTCAGCCATCACCACATATATACTGAGGTGCTTAAAAAGGCCATCTGAAGACAAAGACCCATTTTATTTCATCCAATCAAATGCTTTTAAGCAATTAAATGGAGGAGGTGAGCTTCAAGAAGAAGAAGAAGCGTGGCACTGCGAAGCGTCAACGTTCTCGTCGTTTTCTAGACAATGAAACAGACGTGTCGGCATTTGATGATAATGATACAGTAGACGTAGAGCAGATTCAGCGCAATATTAAGGAGCTACGAGAAGATCAGCGACTGCGGGAACAAGCACTAAAAAAAGAATTGACCAATCAGAAGGCAGAGGTTTCACAGCCGACCAATCAGTATGGTTTACATGACCCCAAGAAGGACGGATCTACCAATCAAAAGCTTTTAACATTATTAAATGGACAATTTACCGGACAGAGTGTTACGACGGACAAGGATCAACATGAAGAGCTTATGAACAAGTTTATTGAAGAGAGATTGCAAAAAAAGAGAAAGTTAAAGACATTGGAGGAGGAAAACAATGTGGAAAATGTTGCTCAAGCTTTGAAGAATGCTGAGGATAAATTGTTTGAGCTGCCAGATCACTTGAAACCTGATGTGTCGAGTGGTATTAAAAGTTATGAAGACGGAACAGATGGTGGGATGCTCATGGGAAGTGCGGGTATTGCAGAAGTGGAACTACCAACGTCGTATACGGAAAAGACGGAAAAGGCGACGCGAAAAGCACTGGAGACTGGTAAAGTAGGAGGGGTGAAGCTAGATGCGGTGGGAGGGCTCGCAAGCTCGGGGCTGCCGGCCAACTTTAGTGTCGACTTTAATCGACACCGGACAGATTACGTTGCGGAGATGAAGAGTCTGAATAAAGGTATGGAAGATATCGTTGTCGATTGCAGTGATGATGAGCTGCTAACCGAATGATGTTGTTTATGCTCTATTGAAGATGAACGACGTGAGCGGGGATTTCACCAAGGTGCGTTTTTGTTGAAATGATATCTGAAAAGAGAATTATTGCGCTCATTCTTATTTCTTACTTGATTGCATGCAGTCGGCAAGAATCAAGCAAGCGATGATCGCGCCGTATCGCGGTTTCGGAAATTCGAGAGCCGTCAGATGCGACGATAGAATCAGCTTGCAATAACAAGCAACATCAATTGACCGTTATGCTACAGCATTGCATTTTCCGCCTGAACTCATGCTTTACGATTATCTCTCTATTGGCGTTGCTTCAAGTCGGAACTACTCACTCACTCACACAGTCTCCATCAAGAGGTCGACATCATCCCAAAACAGCGTATTTGTAGCCATTTTCATTGATACGTATGGCTACATACGTGATGTGGTGCACATCATCCCGCGTTATAGTGACATATTCACTGACTACTCTAGACTACGTCAGTCAGGACGACGTCATGAGTTGGTTATGGGGCAATGAGACGACGGAGCAGGCGCAATTTGTAGTAAGTGCATTGCAAAGCGAATTAGATGAGCGGGAGAGTAAGATCAAGGCACTGGAGGTGGCTCTAAAGCGTGAGCAGCAGGACATGACGTCGATGCTGGAAGACGAGGTAAAGGAGCTGGAAATGCGACGGAAAAGGATTGAGAAAGAGCTGCAAAGTGTCGAGAGACTTATCAAAGAGAAGCAAAAGCTTATTCAATGCAGTAAAAAGGACGGTGTTAAAAAGAAGAAGAAGAAGACGAAGAAAAAAAGATTCAGACGTCTGAGACCCCTTCTCCACGTACTGCCGTGGGAGAGACGTCAACACCTTGTACTGAAAATATAATGGAAAATATTATGTCGCCCAAGACGAAGCAGAAACAGCTGAAAACGAAGAAAACAGCTGTTGAGACAAGGTGAGCATGAAGACAAGGTGAAAAATAAACAGATGGTTTCGGCGATTGTTCTGATTTAAGGATTGGATAGTGTTGCTGAAGCAGATGGAAAAGACTCCAAGGTGGTGCTGTATATGGACAAGAAATTGGAAATAGTGGCAAAAGAGGAACCTAATGTGGCATTTATTATTCAACGAAGCAATGTGAGTGAAATGTTGTGGGGAAGACTGGAAAAGGTACTAATAGATTTTTGACTTGTTGTGGTAGAATTCGAATACCGTGGTGTATGCGGGATGCAAGTCGGCGGATGGCAAATTTCTGGACCCGACAAACCCGATGAAGGTGTATTGGATCATGTACGAGAAGGAAGGCCACCCACGTGAAGATCTTAACATGATTGAGCGTAACACAGCTTATGGTGTTACGTCCAAGCCGTCGGATGTGCCGGGTGAGCACATGGTGGCTATTGCTTCGCTGCGTGATCGTGATTGTATTCTGCGTCTGGATAAGCACGGAAATGTGATGGCATTGACTACTATTGATGGCAAGAAGGGTATGCTGCTGCGACGTGTGTTTGTGCAAATGACGACGAGCTGGGGCATCCCGACAGTGAACTATGTTGACATCTTTGGCGTGGATCCAGAAACGTTTGAACTCGTGTACGAGAAGAAGAAAATTAATTAGATCGAAGGCAAGAGACACAATTTACCTCAATCCAGCTTGTTCGTGATTGTGTTGAATGGTGGTGCGTTCTCTTTGTATTTGATCTGTTACACGATTCTATATGGCACGACGCATCATGATGAAGGCGGCAGCACCAAGTGTAGTTCCTAGCACGCCGCGCAAAATATCTTCAGGCACGTCGTGAGTAATGTACTTGGAAGTGACATAGACTGCAATGCCCATTGAGCCACCGATACGTGCAGCAGTCGGCAAGTGAACGGATTTAGCTCGCAGATTAAAAGCTGTTGACGATGCAGCTGTAGGCACCACAGACAACAACGAAGTGCCGATGATGGTGGCTTGTGGCATGTCACTTGCAGCAGTCAAGTATGATGTGATGAGAATACCTCCTCCAAGTCCACACAATCCTGAAATAAAGCCTGCTGCTGCACCAGCAACCACGTACTTGGCATTAACCAAAGCAAAGCTTTTCCAATCAGCCTTGACGCGTTCCATATACTCAGCCGACACAGCAGTCGATATCGCTGCAATTGACGAGTGTTTTCCATCTTCACTTGCACGCGCCTCTTCAAGATCCTTGTGTTGAGGTACAAAAAACTGCAAATCCAATGGATCCTGCTTGTCGCTCCACTTGGGCATGTATGGACTGTTCTTGAGGAAAATCAGTGGTGAACACCCGAGCATTGCAGAGCCAACGATCAATGACAATTTCTTGCTAGTGAGTCGATGAGCAATCTGAACACCGTATTTGGTGCCAATAATAGCTGGAAGTGTGGCTATTGCAGCCAATGGTACGTTGCAAGCTCCTGATTCAATGTAATTGTAGGCACCAACAGTTGCAGCAATTGCTACAGCACCTAAAGAAGTGCCATTAATGGCTTGTTGGGGCAAGGACGTGAATCTTGCCATCGCCTACAGTTAAAGAGCATTAAATGACATGGTCAGCAATAAAATACATTGTACCTTTACAACTTAATATTAATAGAGAGTGTTTCAAACCGGAATCAGCACAATGCCTCCACCAACGCCAGTGAGTCCTGAGATGATACCGGCTAAGGTACCTGTTATAGATAATACATCATTTTAAGAGCATTTTAAATTAGAAATAAATTAATAATAAAAAACACAGTGACGTTCTCTATAAACTAATAAATGTTGTTCCTTACCGGTGGCAACACCGGATCCTAATGGGACAGCTGCACTCACAGTTTTTTCCTTGGGTGCAGAACAGAATACACGATGAATAGGAAGGTTCTTGCGCAGTGCATGGCGGTGAATTGAGCGGCCAAGCATTTTATGAGGAATGAAAGATAATATTCCCACTAAGAAAATCTCTATTGGGATGTTTTAATCAAGGTGAAATATATCAGGTGGATTATTAGTAAAAAAGGGTAGATTAATTATTAAAGGTTTAGCCGGCAGCTGTATATACTACTCACGACGTCACGCGTGACGTCGCCTTCGTGTCGTACACTGAAAATACCTGTCAGATTTCATTTGTAGCCATGTTACCAAGGCCGATGCGTCGCCTGTTCTCGAAGAGAGTATTCAGGCCAAAGACGGTGGAAAATAAGGCATTAAACACAGCGTCATCTCAGCAACTTCCAACCAAGAAAACACCAGATGATTCAGAGATTAACCCCTTGAGCCACTTTGCTGCCTTTACGAGCATGGAAAACTACGTGAACGTCACGCTGATCCAGTACAACAAAAAGAAGGAGGACAAAAACCCATCGAAGTCTCCCCAGATCACTTGAAATACCCGTCTCACACTGCCTGCATACATTTAAACTGCACAAGATATTACGTGTTTCGCTGCCAGTTTCTTCCAGAGCCAAATACAAAACCTTGTTTCTTACCTAAGGGACCGAAATCCGTGGAGTTCTTTAAATGAGCATCACCATTGGGTCATCGCCGTCCTGGATGTACATAACCTTGTTCTGCTCTTCCAGATCCACCAGGACCTTTTCTAATTCGGTACGAGGCACTACGTCGCTTCTAGAGCGACGCTCATTTAGTTTTGACAGGATACTCGTCAGCGTGATATTGTCGTTGGCATCGTCCATGTTAACGTCACTACCCAACTCTGATAACACCCCCAGAACATCGTCAGCGAGAGTAGCAGAACTGTAACAACGATACAAAGCAGAGCAGGTAAGCACACCTCCATAACCACAGCACATCAAAATAAAAGGCAACGTACCTCCATGCTGCTCGGTCTCGTTTCCTTGATTTATCGCTAGTGGTAGGCTTCTCCGGGGTCACAGGGGTCTCAATCTCCATTTCTGCCATCGCCTTCTCGCTACCCATCTCCAGTTCTCGGGTCTCCTTTGCTCTTGCAGGTACGGAAGCATCGTCCGAGTGGGGCTCCGACGCCTCATGGTACAGAGCGAAACTAATGAGAGACATGGCCTTTTCAGCGTCCACTGCATCGATCGTTTTGCTCAGACGTGCCTTCGCGTGGGCCGACGCGAGACGAATCAATGTTTCCAAACTACGCGCCGTCACAGGCAAAGTCCGCGCGTTCTGCTGAGAACGAAGCTCTGCGTATCCTTCGGAGATCAACTCGATGGCGCTATCTGTTAGCACAGGCTGGTAACGCATCTTCGCGTAATAAATGTACTTTTTGAGGAAGTCTAATTTGAGGATACCGTTGCCACTACCGGCGTACGATGAAGACTGGTATTCACCGTGAAGCAGCGGGTCGAACTTCTGGAAAATGGAGTTTTTAGACGGGTCGGATCGATCACCCGTGGATTCGCTGAACAATGTCATTTGGTCTGTAGAGCTCACTTCGAACGAGAGGGGTATGCCTTCCTGGCCCGGCCGAGTATACCGATGCATACGCAGGACGTGGTCCGAAATGTTGCGGTCGGTACCACGGTCTAGGCGATCAAGTACCACGAAAAGCAAGTCAAAACGGGATAGAAGCGAATCCGGTAGACCGATGTTTTCCTGTGGCTTCTTGTTTTTGTTGTACTGTCCATACACGGGGTTAGCCGCAGCCAGAACACTGCAGCGAGCATTCAGGGTGGCATGGATGCCAGCCTTCGCGATTGTCACCGTCTGTTGCTCCATGACTTCGTGAATAGCCACACGATCCGCTTCGCTATAGTGCGTTGCCAAGTCAGCCACGTTCGATGTGTAAAGCCTCAGAATAAACTTATCTTACCTCATCTTGTCAAATTCATCAATGCATACGATGCCTCGGTCAGCGAGCACCATGGCACCGGCTTCGAGTCGGCGTTCCTTTGTGTCAGGATCAATCGTGACAGCGGCGGTCAAACCAACACCAGACGAACCACGACCTGTAGTGTTGACGGCCAGAGGCGCGATCGTCCGGACAAAACGCAACAGCTGAGACTTGGCTGTCGATGGATCACCCACCATCAAAATCTGCAGAATAGAACACAAAAGGGTTTAGCAGCTATACCATCAATACACTCGTGAAGTGGGTTTAAGGCAAGCACACTCACGTTAACGTCACCACGAAGATGTGTGCCGTTCTCCAGGTTTTTCTCCACACCACCTAGTAACTGAAGCAGCAGCGCTTGCTTAATCTCGCCATGGCCATAGATAGACGGCGCTATCGATCGTGACAGCATGTCAAAAGCATCCTGTCGTTTTGCAAACTCACGGACATTCACCAGGTCGTCACGCGACATGACAATGCCGTTCACTTCTTTTCCCATTAGTTGAACGTTGTTAGCAATAAGAACCGTTCTAAAAACTGCTGTAGTAGAAGCTGTGTTATTTCCACCAAGCGGGCGATAGATACCGACCACACGAACACGATCGCCGGGCTTGCACTTGTCCACAATATCATTCTCTACAATAATCTCACACGACCTTGGAAGTTGTCCAAGCGGTGCTGTCTCTGGTGTTTCCTGCATACTAATCACCTGGTAGTCTTTATACTTCGAAAGTCCAAATTCCGTTTCCAGTAGATTGCCATTTTCATCTTTGGTCGGATAGACACTTGACGTTGGAATACCTCTAATGCACGTATTATCTCTGTACTCTCTGGATAAAATAGCATTGGTCTCTTTGCAGTAATGCACCGAACGTACAACTTTTGGTCGTACTGCTGAGCATTTGGTGACAATTCCATGTACACACACCATTTGGGTGAGATAGGAAGCTAAAAGGCCTCTAGGATTGACATTATGATGCCCAAAATCTCCCTCAAATCCCACGTGAAATTGTATCTCCTTTGTAGCTTCAGCTTCTTTACTGCCATAAAGACTGTCCATATTAAAGACCATTTCTTTGACTGCATCTTCAAATGGTGGTACAAATTCTGCTGGATTGTGTAATAATCTATTGACAATATTGTCCTGATTGCTATCCACTGCTGGATCCGTGAAAGAGCTGTCGTATTCACGTAAATCATTGAGATCAATGACCAATCGGGTACATTTTTGATGCATCATACTCCGCAATTTTTCCGAATAATTGCCATAATTGCCCTATAATTTTCATAATATTTTTTTAATGTATCATACACAAACAAGAAAAAAATTGTATTGAAATACGATAAAAGAGAGAGATTATAGGATTTAAAAAGCAGTTAATGCCACACGTACGTCATTGCTTAAGAATTCTTGAAAGTACTGTTTATGACGACGGAAAACATCGTCTAATGCATCCTGTTGTAGCTCCATGGCGTCTTCTTGAAAGCTCGTATTTTTTGCGCGGGAAGTTCGAATGGTCTTCTTCCTTTTTGTTTAAATGTAATACGTCAGTCTTGTGAGAAGGGTGGAAAGAGTGACTTCTTTCTAGATTATGAGGTGAAAAAGCTGCGACGTGTGAAACACGAGATGGGTACAGTTTGCTGCAATGGTGCTCAGTCGGCGAACTCAAGCGTCTGTCCTCGTAATTATTGCAAGTAGGGATTACAAATAGATACAGTGGCAACCTATTACCTTTGACAGCTTCAAGTACGCTAAGAACTACCTCTTGTTGTTATCTACTACTTGCTCGATAAGCCAAGATCGTGCTATTTGATGTAAAGTCGTGTCGTGATTGTTTTGTTGTGGTGGTGGTGAAGACATCGAATGCGGCTATTGATTGTCGCTCGTTCTATTTGTTTATGGTGTAGTAATGTGATATTTGGTTAATGATGTAGTGATGGTGAGTGTGGAGCTTTTCGATGTCGAAATACGTGGCGATTTGTGAATGACTTTGAGAGTGTAATGTGAAGCAAGACGTATTCGTGTTGGATTTCTGTTGGTAACTAGTACTGTTGCGAGAGTCTTCCATGCAAGCAAATCCGAAGCGCGAGAAGGCGTGCGTTAGTCGTTAGTGCATTTATGTAACAGTCGCGCGAGCTGCATAACGAAGTAGCTGCAGGACTGGATCCAGCAGTTGAATATGTGGACGATTCTGCGAGAGGGTTGTCATGTAGATGCATTGCTGTAAATGGAGGTCTACGATTCTAAACAAGTCCAAGGTTAAAGCCCCGACTCCATCAGTCGAAGTTCAAGTCCAAGTGCAAGTCCAACGAAAGGCTAGATGATAAGTGGAGATCTCAGCTCAAGGCAAAGGGCAAGTCCTATATGAAAACTTAGCTTCAGTCGGTCAATGCAATATTGTGTTGGTCTTTGATGTATGGTTGGTTGTATACAAGGGTGCTTGCCGGTGTTTCGTTATGTGTGAAGGGTGGAAGACGGAGATATGGCAAACATAAACACCATAGAGCAAGAGAAGCAGTCCCGGTGCTCGGTAAACTCGCCAGCTGAAGCAGGTAAGTATAGGACTGTTTGTTTTCTAACTTGCAGAGGTGCTCGAAAAACGTTGAGGAAGGTCGTGGCATGCAGGGCTAGTGGAAACAGATCTTTGTTGAAGGTGGTGCAGTGGCCGAAAACCGTTTGGTGGTTTCATCTTTGATTAATGCAGCTTTCTTTACTTTGAACAACAATCTTCAAGAACGACCCTGATCTGCTCAATTTTTAAGATCGAAGATGTCGTCTCATAAATCTATTCAATAACTACATGATGTATGTATGTATGTTAACGCGTTACGCGAGCCGTCTTGCCATCAAAGGGGCTCAACTTCCGCATGCGTCGGGTTATCTCTCTTCTCTACATTTCTCTCTACTCTCGCCAGGGTCCATTAAGCGGCGCGCGCTATATGCGACGCGCTAAAGGCCGTCTAGGCTGCACGATCCTTTGCACACCGCCAAAGGAGGTGCAGGTCTGGCGCCAGTCGACAGCGGTGTCCAGCGGTAGATTTCTTGCTTGAACTACATGAGGGCGTGTAAAAAACACAGAACACATACTGCGCTTTCGCGTAAACAGCCAACGAATCCTAGCTCTTTCTTGATTCGACCCTGGTGTGTCAGCCTTTTTCTAATCTTCCTCCCTCTTTGTCTTCATTTCTTGCTCCATTTTCTTTAGCTCCTCTTCCTCCAGTTTCTTTGCTCCCTCCCGTTTTTCGCTTTGCTTCTCGCAGCTTTGTATTTGTTTCCCACGCTTTGGCGTCACCTTTCTTTTTCTCTTCAGCGTCATTTTTTCTTCTATCGTACAGATGTTCGTACTCTTTCAAATCTTTCTTGTCGTGGATTGATTCTGGCGGTATCATGAGCTTCGTCTTGAATATTTCCGGGCTGGTATCGGCTTGTAAATGTTCCTTCAGCAGATTGGTCCACACCCTGTCAGCTAACTCTTTCGTATTTTCTTCTTCTCGCGCATTTCTAAGCCAAGCAAGGTTAGTTGAAGGCTCAAATACTTCCATCAAGGGTGTTCCTGTTTTGTCAGTACGCGTGGCTTGTTTAAAGAAAGTATCCGCATAATCCATCCACCAACGAAATGAAGGGTTTTCAAACAGCTCTGCAGGCGTCATCTTGGTATTCAGCCCCAAAAATATAAAAACTTTATCTAGTGACAATTCAAGATTCCAAAACTGAAACAAACCATCCTCCACTCGTTTAACAGCAAAAAGCGTAGACTTACTCGATGACGCTTTTATGGGCTTACTTGATGACGCTTTCACGGAGTTGCTCGATGACTCTTTCACCGACATAATCATTTCGCCCAATTTGTCCATCTTGTAAGCGAATTGATTCTGTAACAGTAATGACACGTCGAACTCACGATCTACGTACTTGACCATATATGTTGGGTCAGTAACCCACGGCCTTTCTTCGCTTGTTTCAATCACTTCGTCATCTGTTGCAAGTCTTTTGGTTCTGGAATAACCTTCCGAGTACTTGACGAAAGTGATGAAGAGAGGAATTTCAAACAGATTACCCTCATCTCTCAAAATTCTTTCCAATTTGTCTTTGCCAAAGTACATCTTGTAGACCTCTTCTGGATGTTTTTTTTGGGTAAACCACAGTCGAAAGAGAGCCTTTTCCAAAGGTGTAGACTCCAACCCTCCTGTACTTGATGCAAATTTTGTACCTCGAAAAATCTCGTTCTCCTCGAAGCTTTCCTCCCTCGTCAGTAGAAGTTCTTTTCTGTCCATACTGACAACCTGTGTGAACCTGGCAAATGTCTTCATCGAAGGGTCTTCCAACAACTTATAGTCTGCACGGTTAAGATCAAGAAACTTGAACACGTCGTCTAATGACTTTCCATCTGACAGCCAGGTCGCGCATAGATCGTTCTTCAAACGACTAGCGTATTTTACGGAGTCCGTGACCTTTCGCTCAGCATTAATAAGGCCGACTAGTCCTTTGTCACCGTAAACGGTTCGCAACGACTGGATAACACTTGTTCGGGACTTTTTGGGATGTGCCGCATTGAACTTCTCCAAGCAGGCACGCCAAAACATAAAGAGTGGATCAGTAAACAGGCCGTCACCAACTTGTTCCAGTCTCAGATCCACGAACAGTTCATCAACTCTGCTTTTTGTTTCAAGGTTTGCCTTTTCCAGCTCGTCCTTCATAAAACCCTCAAAGCTCGTCCCCTTCTTACTGCTCAAGAAGTCGATGACCGATTCCTTGTTGCCATGTTTCGCATTGACCATCTCAAAGTAAAAGTACCATTGATTGAAGACTGGATTAGTAAGCACGCTATCCTCAACTGTATGTAGTCTCAGCAGCTCGAACACTTCATCAACAGATTCACCCTTTCTCAGCCAATAATTAAGTTGCTCTTCCCCCAATGCTACAGCATTTTTGTTAATCTCTTTGTTCTCCTTGTTCTTTTTCGCATTGACTATTAGGCGTGCCAAAGCTGCATCATTGTTCTTGTACTCGGACATCAAAATGTCAAAAACACTCATTTTCTCTTGAGAGGGTTCCTTGTTGAACCTTTCCACGTATGTACTCCAATAATGGAAGAGAGGATGATCAAGCAGGTCATTTTTAGCCTTGGTCAGTCCCAGCAGTTCAAACACATCATGAGCAGATTGCTTCTTCTTCTTCAGCCAATACTCCATTTGCGCATTCTCCAATTTTATAACGACGTCGTTATGAGAATTTTGTGTCTTTGCATGTTCGATGAGCTTTGCAATTTGTTTGTCATCAAATTTCTTCTTCAATTTTTTATATACTTGTTCATCATTATGCTTTCTAACCACTTTTAAAAACATTTCATACGCTTTTTCTTGTGAAATTTCGGTTTTTCCAACGACATTGGATTTTACTGCACCCTTTGCCTTTTCGACCATTTCACTTAACCTCGCGAACATCCTTTCGCCATCGTCTCTACCCGCAGTAGAAGTTGACTCTTCAGAGGGTTTAGTCGGACTACTAGTGGTAATAGTTCTTCTTGTCTTCTCTTTGGCAAGAACCTCTTTTACCAAAACGTTCACATTCGTCATCCCGTCGCCTTTCTCTCTAGCCGCAGTAGAGCTTGACTCAGTAGATGAATTACTCGTGCTCACACCGACAAAAGTTGTTGGCTCGATTTTGGTAGCATGCGTGATTGCAACTGCTGCAAGGAGCAATTGTATGTGGACTCGCATGATCGGCTGAACTGCAGGTCGAATTGTAAAATGAGCGAATATATAAGCGAAGCTTGCTCAGGGCTAAGAGTCAGTAGAAAAAACAGCACGTCGTATGTACGCCGAATGGAAGACCTTAGGGAGATAGAGTACAATCAGTGGACAGACGACATACCAGTGTCAAAGCTGGTGCTCTGCTGCCCTTTTTCTAAGTAGAAAAGGGAAACACTTCGACATTTCCACATGTACTAACACATATATTGATACAACGAAACGAAACGTTTTTTTTGGCCCCGAAGCGGGTCTTTGTCATGATTCTACGCGTCCCATTGCTATCAATCATGATGGGCGTGTGTAGAATGGATGCGATCATCACATACAAAAACTAAATGTAAGAACAAAAAGGGAGGTTAGCACTTTTTTTTGTTTAGTTATCACGCATCCTTGCGACACCAGTCACTCATTCAATCCTTTTTTTAGTATATGGGGCGGCATTGCACGACAAAAATGTCATGATTTGAGTTTGCGACGTGTGTATAGTCCATGATTCGACCATTGAGCAGACGATTTCGTACTTTTATTATTATGACATTTACAGCAAAGGCTTCTGCCAGAGCTGAAAAAACCTTGTTGCTGATGGATGGGCGAATTGTCCCAGTGCACATTCACCCATCCGTCAGCAACAGGAAAAGTAAAGTAGGTGCATTTTCTTTTATGGTGGAAAGACACTTGATAAATAGAAAGAAGTACCGGGTAGTATTTCATCCAACCTTATTGACAGTAGCGTAGTAGCATCCCGTATCCACTCGAAGCTGCAGGAGTTGATTCTAATCGACTCCACAGCAATCATGTCTTATTCGACGATCAATAGTCGTTGTTAATGGTCACGTACTCGTGGATAAGCAGGTCATCACATAATGCCTGAGTTTTGTCGGATCCAACACCTAGACGTATCTCAATCGGACGTTGCAACGAACACGAAGTAACTTAGTTATCTTTCTAACGATCCATCTAAAACTTCATACCTCGACAACTTCTCGTGGGGCGGATAGTTGTGCGACCTGGCATCGAGTCGAACTCGCGTGGGGTCCACCAGCATTGCGTCTCGCATGTGAGCCACAAGTTTGGCTTCAATATCATCATATAGCACCATCTCGCCGCTTCAATAAAAGATCACACCACCCATTCGAATCTTCATACGGCGTTGAATGCTAACAACTTCGTAATGCAAGCCTATTTTACTCGGGGGTGATGCTTTAATTCACTTTTCAAACGTCAATTCCATGTCCTTATCAACACCCAGATATTTTCAAAGTAAGATTCTTCATATCTACCTCTGGCACAGGCATATGGTGACGCACAAAGAACAACTCATTGGGGTAATTAACGACTCCATCAACAGCTCTGCCGGTGGCTCCGTATTAAACGATATGTTCCAGCTCACTATAAGTGCCCGGTGACCTGTCGAATTGCGACTGTACGGTCCTTCCCCATATCTCGCTTTCTCAAAGTTCCAGCATCTCGACATCTTCATCTCGCAAATTCCCAATCCTCAATGTTTCCAGAACCTTGTGCACTTCAACATGATTATGAGCAGCATAGAGCTGCCAAAACGGTTGATAGAATTGTCAGCTGGAAATAAGATCTTTGTTCTACCTGGATGCATCACAATGAAGTTTGTAATGTCGTCAACTGCGTGTTTATAGACAACTCACGTGCCATTTTTCTTGGCTCCAGTCTAATTCTGTACCTCTTGAAATGTACAAGTTGGTCAATTCACTTGCACGTGACCTGCAACCACAACATCTTGGTCATTTTGTGTAAATTCTTCTTCACACTAAACTATACCAAGTGTCAAGCCAATTGCAGACGCTACAAGGACGCGAAAGGTCCAAAAACTTGCACGAATGTTGCAGTGGTGCTCAGTCGGCGAACTCAAGCGTCTGTCCTCGTAATTATTGCAAGTAGGGATTACAAACAGATACAGTGACGACCTATTACCTTTGACAGCTTCAAGTACGCTAAGAACTACCTCTTGTTGTTATCTACTACTTGCTCGATAAGCCAAGATCGTGCTATTTGATGTAAAGTCGTGTCGTGATTGTTTTGTTGTGGTGGTGGTGAAGACATAGAATGCGGCTATTGATTGTTGTTCGTTCTATTTGTTTATGGTGTAGTGATGTGATATTTGGTTAATGATGTAGTGATGGTGAGTGTGGGAACTACGATGTCGAAATACGTAGCGATTTGTGAATGACTTTAAGAGTGCATTGTGGAGCAAGACGTATTCGTATTAGATTTCTGTTGGTAACTAGTACTGTTGCGAGGGTCTTACATGCAAGTAAATTCGAAGCGCGAGAAGGCGTGCGTTATTAGTGCATTTATGTAACAGTCGCGCGAGCTGCATAACGAAGTAGCTGTAGGACTGGATCCAGCATGGACGGTACTGCGAGAGGGTTGTCATGGAGATGCATTGCTGTAAGTGGAGGTCTACGATTCTAAACAAGTCCAAGGTTCAAGCGCCAAGTCCAATCGAAGTTCAAGTCCAAGTGCAAGTCAAAATAAAGGCTTACTGATAAGTGGAGATCTCAGCTTAAGGCGAAGGGCAAGTCCTATATGAAAGCCTAGCTTCAGTCGGTCAATGCTATATTGTGCTGGTCTTTGATGTATGGTTGGTGGTATACAAGGGTGCTCGTCGGGGCTTCTTTATGTGTGAAGGGTGGAAGACGGGGATATGGGAAACATAATCACCATAGAGCATGGGAAGCAGCCTCGGTGCTCGGTGAACTCGCCAGCAGGTAAGTATAGGACTGTTTGTTTTCTAACTTGCAAAGGTGCTCGAGAAAGGTTGGGGAAGATCGTGGCATGCAGGGCCAGTAGAAACAGATCTTTGTTGAAGGTGGTGCAGTGGCCGAACGTTAGGTGGTGTCATTAATCATTTATGCACTTCGAACAAGCTTCAAAAAGGACCATGATCTGCTCAATCGATGATGTAGTGTCTCACAAATCTATTTAAACCCACATGAGGGTGTGTAAAGAACACAAACAGCGTTTTCGCGTACACAGGTTCCTTGCTCTTTTTTTCGCTTTCTTGATTAGCCGCTGGTGTGTCAGCCATTTTCTAATCTTCTTCTTTCTTCATTTCTTGCTCCAAATTTCTTTCGCTTTTCTTCTTGCTCCAATTTATTTTGCTTTTCTTCTTGCAGCTTTGTATTCACTTTCTACACTTCGTAGTCATCTTTCTTTTTCTCTTCAGCGTCCTTTTTCCTTTTCTCGTACACATGTTTGTACTCTTTAACATCTTTCTTGTCGTGGAATGATTTTGGCGGTATCATTGGCTCTGTCTCGATTATTTACGGGTTGGTATTGGTTTGTAAATGTTCCTTCAGCAAATTGCGCCACACCCTGTCAGCTAACTCTTTCGTATTTTCTTCTTCTCGCGCATTTCTAAGCCAAGCAAGGTTAGTTGAAGGCTCAAATACTTCCATCAAGGTTTTTCCTGTTTCCTGAGTATGCGTGGCTTGTGTGAAGAAATTATCCGCATAATCCATCCACCAACGAAATGAAGGGTTTTCAAACAGCTCTGCAGGCGTCATCTCGGTATTCAGCTTCAGAAGTTTGAAAACTCTATCTAGTGACACTTCAGCGTTCCAAATACGAAACAAACCACCTTCCACTCGATTAACAGCATAAAGCGCAGAGGACTCTTCCACAGAATTACTCGATGACTTTTTCACGGGCTTACTTGCTGACGCTTTCACGGACTCACTCGATGACTCTTTCACAGACATAATCATTTCGCCTAATTTTTCCAACTCGTATTTGAATTCATTCTGTAACGGCAATGACACGTCGAACTCACGATCTACGTACTTGACCATATATGTTGGGTCAGTAACCCACGGCCTTTCTTCGCTTGTTATAACCACTTCGTCATCTGTTGCAAGTCTTTTGGTTCTGGAATAACCTTCCGAATACTTCACGAAAGTAATGAAAAGAGGGATTTCAAACAGATTGCCCTCCTTTTTCAAAATTCGATACAATTTGTCTTGACCAAAAAACATCTCGTAGACCTCGTTTGGATCTTTTTCTTGGGTGAACCACAGTCGGAAGAGAGCTTTTTCCGAATCCGTAGACTCCAACTCTCCTGTACTTGATGCAAGTTTTGTACCTCGAAGAATCTCGTTCTCCTCGAAGCTCGCCTCCTTCGTTTTTGGAAGTTCTTTGCTGTCCATACTGGCAACCTGTGTGAACTTGGCAAATGTCTCCATCGAAGGGTCTTCCAACAATTTATAGTCTGCACGGTTGAGATCAAGAAGCTCGAACACGTCGTCTAATGACTTTCCATCTGACAGCCAGGTCGCGCATAGATCTTCCTCCAAACGACTAGCGTATTTTACGGAGTCCGTGACCTTTCGCTCAGCATTTATAAGGTCCACTAATCCTTTGTCAGCGTAAACGGTTCGCAAAAATTGAACAACACTTGTTTGGGAATTGTTAGGATGTGCCGCATTAAACTTCTCCAAACAAGCACGCCAAAATTTAAAGAGTGGATCAGTAAACAGGCCGTCACCAACTCTTTCCAGTCTCAGATCCACGAACAGTTCATCAACTCTGCTTTTTGTTCCAAGATTTGCCTTTTCCAGCTCGTCCTTCATAAAATCCTCAAAGCTCGTCCCCTTCTTACTGCTCAAGAAGTCGATGACCGATTCCTTGTTGCCATGTTTCTCATTGACCATTTCAAAGTAGGAGTACCATTGATTGAAGACTGGATTAGTAAGCACGCCATCCTCAACCGTATGTAGTCTCAGCAGCTTGAACACTTCATTAACAGATTCCCCCCTTTCCCCCCCCACCACAACTCTTCTTCTCCTTCCAATATTCCATTAGCGCTTTCTCCAAATTGATAGCGACGTCGTTATGTGCTGGTTCCGTCTTCGCATATACGATGATCTTTGCAATTTGTTTGTCATCAAATTTCTTCTTCAACTTAGCGAACGCGGAGGCTGAATCTTTTCCATCCTTCGTGGCCACTTTCGAAATAATTCCATGCGCTTCAGCTTGTGAAATGTCGGTTTTCGCAACGACATTAGATTTTACTGCATCCTTTGCCTTTCCGACCATTTCGCTTAACCTCGCGAACATCCTTTCGCCGTCGTCTCTACCCGCAGTATTAATTGACTCTTCAGAGGGTTTAGTCGGACTACTAGTGGCAATAGTTCTTCTTGTCTTCTCTTTGGCAAGAACCTCTTTTACCAAAACGTTCACATTCGTCATCCCGTCGCCTTTGTCTCTAGCCGCAGTAGAGCTTGACTCAGTAGATGAATTATTCTTGCTCACACCGACGAAAGTTGTTGGCTCGACTTTGGTAGCATGCGTGATTGCAACTGCTGCAAGGAGCAATTGTATGTGGACTCGCATGATCGGCTGAACTGCAGGTCGAATTGTAAAATGAGCGAATATATAAGCGAAGCTTGCTGAGGGCTAAGAGTCAGTAGAAAAAACAGCACGCCGAATGGAAGACCTTAGGGAGATAGAATACAATCAGTGGACAGACTACACTACCAGTGTCAAAGCTGGTGCTCTGCTGCCCTTTTTTCTAAGTAGAAAAGGGAAATACTTCGACGTTTTTTCACATGTACTAACACATGTATTGGTACAACGAAACGAAACGTTTTTTTGACCCCGAAGCGGGTCTTTGTCATGATTCTACGCGTCCCATTGCTATCAATCATGATGGGCGTGTGTAGAATGGATGCAATCGTCACATACAAAAACTAAATGTAAAAACAAAAAGGAAGGTTAGCACTTTTTTTTGTTTAGTTATCACGCATCCGCTCCCATTTGCGACACCAGTCACTCATTTAATCCTTTTTTTAGTATATGGGGCGGCATTGCACGACAAAAATGTCATGATTTGAGTTTGCGACGTGTGTATAGTCCATGGTTCGAGCGGGAAGTCCCTCCAACGGGAGGCCCAGGATAAGAGGGGGAGTCCCTCTGCTGCGTGCGCTATGGGGGGCAAGCGCAGCGTGCGAACCGTAAGGGGAGCACCAACCCTGTTACCCCCCGGGGGGAGAGGATCGATGACCGCGGTTATCATTCCCTCTTTCCCCAATAGTTCCTGCTATTCTACGTCAGCCTTCAAGCCGCCGATTCGATCGCCGAGCGCGAATCTCGGTCCCACGAAGTGAACTTGCCAAGAACGTGAATTGATCGGCCCCGTCCAGGTGCATTAGCGGTCGATCGGGACTGATCGGTGTGGTGCCCGGCGCTTGTTGCGATCATTGAGCCACTGTTTACACCTCGGGCTGGATACCCGATTCCACGTGCCCTTTTCGGAGTGTCCCCCGTGACGCCCGACGTCTCGAGCCAGCAGATTGAGCCAGCGAGGCGAAGAATGACGAAGTCCTGGTAGAAGCACTCCAGACATCTTACCAATCCTTAATGTTTGAAATAGACGGTCTGTTCTTCTCTTCTCTCTAGTCCATGGTTCGACCATTGAGCAGACGATTTCGTACTATAATTATCATGGCATTTACAGCGAAGGCTTCTGCCAGAGCTGAAAAAACCTTGTTGCTGATGGATGGGCGAATTGTCCCAGTGCACATTCACCCATCCGTCAGCAACAGGAAAAGTAAAGTAGGTGCATTTTCTATTATGGTGGAAAGACACTTGATAAATAGAAAGAAGTACCGGGTAGTATTTCATCCAACCTTATTGACAGTAGTGTAGTAGCATCCCGTATCCACTCGAAGCTGCAGGAGTTGATTCTAATCGACTCCACAGCAATCATGTCTTATTCGACGATCAATAGTCGTTGTTAATGGTCACGTACTCGTGGATAAGCAGGTCATCACATAATGCCTGAGTTTTGTCGGATCCAACACCTAGACGTATCTCAATCGGACGTTGCAATGAACACAAAGTAACTTAGTTATCTTTCTAACGATCCATCTAAAACATCATACCTTGACAACTTCTCGTGGGGCGGATAGTTGTGCGACCTGGCATCGAGTCGAACTCGCGTGGGGTCCACCAGCATTGCGTCTCGCATGTGAGCCACAAGTTTGGCTTCAATATCATCATATAGCACCATCTCGCCGCTTCAATAAAAGATCACACCACCCATTCGAATCTTCATACGGCGTTGAATGCTAACAACTTCGTAATGCAAGCCTATTTTACTCGGGGGTGATGCTTTAATTCACTTTTCAAACGTCAATTCCATGTCCTTATCAACACCCAGATATTTTCAAAGTAAGATTCTTCATATCTACCTCTGGCACAGGCATATGGTGACGCACAAAGAACAACTCATTGGGGTAATTAACGACTCCATCAACAGCTCTGCCGGTGGCTCCGTATTAAACGATATGTTCCAGCTCACTATAAGTGTCCGGTGACCTGTCGAATTGCGACTGTACGGTCCTTCCCCATATCTCGCTTTCTCAAAGTTCCAGCATCTCGACATCTTCATCTCGCAAATTCCCAATCCTCAATGTTTCCAGAACCTTGTGCACTTCAACATGATTATGAGCAGCATAGAGCTGCCAAAACGGTTGATAGAATTGTCAGCTGGAAATAAGATCTTTGTTCTACCTGGATGCATCACAATGAAGTTTGTAATGTCGTCAACTGCGTGTTTATAGACAACTCACGTGCCATTTTTCTTGGCTCCAGTCTAATTCTGTACCTCTTGAAATGTACAAGTTGGTCAATTCACTTGCACGTGACCTGCAACCACAACATCTTGGTCATTTTGTGTAAATTCTTCTTCACACTAAACTATACCAAGTGTCAAGCCAATTGCAGACGCTACAAGGACGCGAAAGGTCCAAAAACTTGCACGAATGTTGCAGAGTGGGACAATACGGGTGGGACAGAGACAACGTATTGCTGTCTTGGTATTAGCGAGCACTATCCATTGTCTTGAGACGAGACGGTAAATCGTAATGGTGTGTACACACTAACAATCGATGGTTTAGTGTGTTTAATATTTTTCAAGAGTAATCAAATGTCGCAGTGATATACCATCATTCCTCCCAAATGACATTCATTTTCCTTACGTGTCCATCGTCATGGTATCTCTCGAGACCTGCACGAGTCTCACCATTGTGTCGACGGCCGCAAGCCTCGGCTTGGTATGTTACGCACTGAAATTACGTGCAGATATTGCATCACTTACTATGAGCAAAAAGACGTTTACGCGCAAGAACGACAAGCTGTGGAACGTTGAGGAGCTCATTGCCAAACGTCGAAGCATTTTCCCGCCAAATTTTGACTGCGAGGACTGCGTGCCGCGTGAGATCCTTGACAAGATGCTGGAAAGCGCCAATTGGGCGCCTACACACGGTCGTACTGAGCCCTGGCGTTTCGTGGTGTTTGAAACTCATGAGAAACGTCGGGAGCTTGGCCAGATGTTGGCAAATGTGTACAAGCATGCAGTCCCCGTGGATAAGTTTCTAGAGACAAAGTACAAGAAGTTTGTGGTTAATTGCACTACGTCGTCTCATGTTATTGCCATTTGCATGAAGCGCCAAAAGAGTGGCAAGATTCCCGAGTGGGAAGAAATGTGTGCGGTGGCTTGTGCTGTGCAGAATATGCACCTCGTAGCGACGGCTTATAATGTTGGTGCCTATTGGAGCTCAGGGCCACCCATTACCATGTCACAAGAGATGAAGGACCATCTGCAACTTGGTGACGCGGACAAGTGCCTGGGACTCTTTTACGTGGGTGTGCTGAAGGCAGACGCTAAGATTGCAAAAGGCGTTCGCAAGCCAATTGAGGAGAAGGTCACGTGGGTGTGACGGTGTTGCGCAAAGACTGACGGTGTTGTGACAACACTGATCACAAGGTAATTAATTGACTATTACTATGTGTCATACTAGTAACAGTCAGCGAATACAGTAAGAACTAGTCGTGTTTGAATTGAACTACGCTCAGCAAATACTGGAGCGTCGATAGATGCAAAAGCGGCTTTACGTTTTGCACTATTTAGACACTCATTTTTTTCGCGGTTGAAAAGCTCGAATTCATCTACATCGTACTTAAAGAAATGCAAGGCGACGGAATGATTGACAAATGACCTCTTAGGTACCACCGTATATCACTGCATATTGAAGCAACGTCGCAAATTTTAGTAAATGACCTCACTAAATTAGAATTCTGGAAAAAGCTAGGTATCTGTAGGAAAGAATCAGTTGACTACTACTTTATGCTTCAATCATAACTGCGTAAAATATAAATTACGACTAAAATTAATTACCAGCTGCAACAATGACCTATATATATGTATACTCCAATTCAGTATCTTTAGGACACCTGTTCGATTATATATTACGTTCATTTAAGGATTATAAAATTGCCATATTAAGTTTGATTTAATCTATTTTTTGAAGGTTGCGCGATGGTATGACAATGAAGTCTGAACTTCTTTCGTCTCGTTGTGATTTCCTCTTGATACGAATATAATAGTACGGGAGGACCGCTTAAGTAGATAAGTGCTCTTTCCAGGAGTTCAACTAGATGTGGGCCGTGTAGACATAGTGCTTTTTGGTAAACAAGGGCTGCTCTCCCGCTTGACTGGGTGAAATCACGACTTCGTGCAGCTCGAGGTCCTCTGGTCTGTAAGGTCTCCGGACTTTCATGGCAACCAAGACCATTACTGCCACTGCGGCTACAATGCCCACAACTGCTGCAATGGGGAGTCCGCTATTGGGAAGAGACGACGAGCTCGTGAGATTCCTGACGTCGATAGCGGTGACCGTTGAGAATAGCATTATGACAGCAATGAGGAGCCTGATAGAGACCTTAGACACTTGCATAGTGAAGTAGAATGAAAGTGAAGGATAGGAAGCTTGTTTTTCAATGTGAAGAAACGCAGAATGACAACTCCCTTACATCAATCGGACCATGGGAACCCTTTTTACCAGATAGGGCGATTGACTTGACTTTAGTATGCGTGCATAGTTTGTGGAATACTATAATAGGTTATGGATGGTCGCATGTCAGGCGACGAAATACTTGCAGCGACAATGTCCGTCTCATTGCGTGCGTGCTACTAACGTGATTGTCTACACGTGATCACGACAGTGCCTTTTCTTCCGTCCAGAAATGTCTTGATCGGGCTAGAAAGCTGAAAGCCTTTGTTGAAAACCCATTGATTGCAAAATGTAGAGGTTAGAAAACATCGCATAAGGACTTGCCTAAATGTAACGGGCGATCGGTCTGCTTGATGTTAGACTGCAGGGATATGGCATATAATGGCAATTGTCGAGCAGGTAAGTGCCGGTAGCTTCGGACCATACAGAAACGCACGTAGTTCAATATTTCGGGCCGATCTAATGCATGTCGTCTCGGCGTTATAGACGGCGGAAAGAAAACAAAAGCAGGGCATAGACTTTGTAGGTACTTCTCGCAGCTGCACATTAGCGTAATAGCTGCAGCACTGCCCACAGGGTTTTTCTACGGATGACGAAGAAGCCAAGATAGTTCTTCAAATAGTATTTGATCTTCAAGGACTTTCACATCTGAAAAGGTGCAGGATCTGCTCAGTTGCATGGAGCTTGCATGATGTGTATGAAACTCAACATGGTTACGGACCAGACGTAAAGCTGCATCGCAAACAGTATGAAATATTCCATTAGTGTACATTAGTATGAAAGAGTCTTTGCAAAGCGCAAAGCAGATAGTGTCAATCAAGCCTAGAATAAGACCACATGAGTAAAATGATGTCGAACGGGGCGATAAGCCAGTTAGAAGAAAAAAACACGAGATGATGGAAGTTATCAGGTACAAATGTCGTATATCTAGAAATTTACTGATCTTTGCAGGTGATGTTTCTTGCTGACCACAAATCAGATTGACGTGGCTGATTTGCATCACCACTCTAAGCTTTGATACCTGACATTCATGAGGACGTAGGACTGTTTGAATAGGTCACTATTACCACGTCCCGACAATTTCAAAGCAGTCATGCGTAGTACCAGAGATATTGAATGCAAGGCTAGCCCTGAACTTAATACCCTTAAGACCTACTAATGTAAAGCAGTAGATCTTATGAATGCTCTGGATAACGGTGCAGGTGCGCTTTTATTGAAGTCGATCGAACTTGAAATCGATCTTCCGGTAGTATTTTACATTGACAAACAGCACCTTAGATCAAACTGATGAGAATCAAAGAGTGGTAAGAGGTTTCTTTGCGATCTGCCCGCTTGTTAGCAGCAATACGGTACAACTGATCGTTTCAAACAATCACAATGCAGTAGTACCGCTTTACCGTCGACATGGTCGAAAACTTCATTAGTGTTTCGTTCATTGATTCGCCGACTGCTACACCGCAATCTCTTACGGACGACATTTGTGAATGCTGATAACTAGTGCTTGACTTACGCGGGTTGTTTTCCATTCCAGAGAGAAGAATACCTCAATTGGACTTGTTGGGATAAAGAAACTTTCAAATTCCTATCTAACATTGGGAGGCGTGATACATCCCCCCTACGTTCACTATCCACCCCTCATGATATTGTTGTTGGTACATCTGAGCACACGATTACAAGAGCACATGGCGATGAAAATACCATTAACCATTGAGCAGAATTAACGCGCGTGAGCTGCATACACTTAAGATCATCGGTTTTTAGGCAAAGAAATGGACTTCTCTCATCAGCGACTACCAGAACAAAGAATCTATAGGCGATAATGAGGAAGGTGGAGGAGCACGACGAATAGGCCAATGTCAGTAGGTTTGACGAGCAAGACCAATCTTTGTTGCCAAAAATCTATTCGAGAAGCTGTGCGAGCAGTGACGCGAAGGCGGCCAACGGAGATACACGGCGCTTGCAATCCGCAGTTGAAATTGCAAAAAGCAGCTGCTATTCCTGCGCCTCATCGACGCTGCGGACGATGTGCCCAGCCAGGGCTTGTACATGCTACACAATTGTACAGGCAGGTATAGACGCAGTAGAGACTGGATGTGTAGAATAAAGTATTTCTGACAACAATGGCATATCCTGCATGGGCCTTCAGGGATACAATGGTTCTTTACATTTTTTCCTCTGAACATTCAAGCACAACTTCATGTAGAGAGGAAGTTCAAGAAATAAATGTGGAAATACGTGAAACTCTCCAGCAACAACCCACAAAAAGAAGACGACGTCCTGATCGGTGCAAAGTAATGGGCGGGTACCAAGCGTAAACATCTATTGAAACGAGAGAAGAGAAGAACAGACCGTCTATTTCAAACATTAAGGATTGGTAAGATGTCTGGAGTGCTTCTACCAGGACTTCGTCATTCTTCGCCTCGCTGGCTCAATCTGCTGGCTCGAGACGTCGGGCGTCACGGGGGACACTCCGAAAAGGGCACGTGGAATCGGGTATCCAGCCCGAGGTGTAAACAGTGGCTCAATGATCGCAACAAGCGCCGGGCACCACACCGATCAGTCCCGATCGACCGCTGATGCACCTGGACGGGCCGATCAATTCACGTTCTTGGCAAGTTCACTTCGTGGGACCGAGATTCGCGCTCAGCGATCGAATCGGCGTCTTGAAGGCTGACGTAGAATAGCAGGAACTATTGGGGAAAGAGGGAATGATAACCGCGGTCGTCGATCCTCTCCCCCCGGGGGTAACAGGGTTGGTGCTCCCCTTACGGTTCGCACGCTGCGCTTGCCCCCCATAGCGCACGCAGCAGAGGGAAAACCTCCCCCCTCTTATCCTGGGCCTCCCGTTGGAGGGACTTCCCGCCCTGGTCGGAGGGGGCCGGTTGACCGGCTCTTTGAAGGTCTTCGTCTCTTGGCCGTTGTTGCTCGAAGGCGCGAATTGGGAAGTGATCTATTGAAACGATGTTGTGCTATCATTGGCAGGACAAACTTTCAACTTCCCGCATCTTGCGTATGACGTACAAGAAATGAAAAATACGGCAAACGGCATTGATTCAAGCTAGTGCAAGATTTACTTGACTCGGAGTTTTTTTTTTTTTTTTTTTTTTTTTTTTGGTTTCTCGGAAAAGGACTAATGGCATGTAGCTGTCCTTTATAAAGGATCTTCCCCACCAAGATTGAAGCTGCAAGCCAACTTGTCCCGATACGTTGCAAAACTGTTTCCAAACCTCTTTCACAATCTAACAACGTCCGTCACGGCACTTGGCGGTTTCATATTCAGCCTCGTTTTCGTTTCTTCTCTTGTGTCGGTTCGAGCGATAAGCTGTCCCGTTATGTTCTATCCATTAACCTAAAAAGGTTGAGAAGCTTTGATCTTCCAGTCGACTTGCCAACTTTTCCTTCTTCATGTAGTTCCCATAGCCAAAATTTGTTCATCTCCAGGTCTTTGCTTCTTTTCCCAGCTACATCAAGGCATTATTGACATCGAATTGCAAGAGATAGATGAGCTTTAGTTGTCGGCAGAATATCTGGCATTCCTGATCTTAGACTCCACCTTCTTCATGAAGTCAAAGCACTAATTCAGCACGAAGATACTTCGGCGCGAGATTCACATATGCGATACGTGTCATGAACCTTTGTCGGTTATTGCAAGTGACGCTGCAATTTAGAAGAAAGTAGGCTGCTTGTTACCATGACGCCATATTCTTGCTGTCGTAACATATCTGCCTTCCTGCGTTGCAAGAAAGCGACCTAACTAAACTTGCAATATGTGCATGTGTTGGGATACGGGCATTCTTCATCATGCCATGTCTATTCCTCAGTATGTCAAGCCCAGGATATACCGCACATCTATCTAAGCAAGACTTTGTCCAGTGGCATCAAAGTTAGAGAGATTCCTTTTTCACCTATGCATGAAATGACACTCGGTTGTGACCATAAAATCGGTTCACAGGATGTTTGATAGCTACGACGCTGCTCCATGCAGTGGTAAAGACTCTAGAAGTCGCACAGTTCCAGATTTCTTGGTCTCGTCAGGTTCCAGAGCGCATGCATAAGCTAGTATTTGAATCCCGCTTTTGGCCGCAATGGCGCACAGTTCTGCAAATTTCTTGTCGTGCTGGATGGATGGAGCGAAAGCGGTGCAATCGTCACGCTGTACGAGAAAAACAATGGTTCCACTCACCTTGTGAGTTGCGGTCTCCTTCCTGTTTCCTAGACCTTTGGTCGTTGTGGACAGTAGATCTGTCAGCTCGGTGACATGCTTCTGAGCTCGAGTCGACACCGTGTCCGGAAATACAGCGCAGCGCGACGAGCTTTTGCCACGTCCGTCCATCGCTAATGTAACGCTTTTCACTTCAACATATTTTTCATGAACAATTGTGCCGTCCTTGGCGTTTGTGGTCAGCACAAAGTCTACACGACTGTTATTGGCAAACTTGACTTCGCGCCGCACAGAGTCATAGTGACCAAGCTCTGTCAACCACCGAGATGTGAGTGCCTGCTCAATCATTCGATTCGCAGAAGTCGAGTGTACACCAACCCAAACGTCTCTCTCTCCATTCTACAACACCAAATTATAAGTACACGAACAACCGAATAAAAACTACCCACCACGTACATTGATCTGAATCATCTCGAGCGTGTACGCATATTTGCGTTTCGGGTCGCTGCTCTTCGACAACTGCACACGAGCGTTCGGTAGTCCTTCCAACAGTCCCACCATTGGTCCCGTATTCGGACAGTATACAGTCACCACCTCTTCATCATCAATTATTCCATCTCCATCACTTTTTGTCCCTAAATTCTTGTCAACGATTTCAACCGTTTCGTCCTTTGCAATTCCATCGAGAAGTACGACATCAGCCAAAAACCGTTTGTAGCGACGAATAAGTCGCGCTGGGATTAAATTTGGGTATTTCAATAGGATTTTGTCATGGTCGATCGAGTCGGGATCCACTCGTTGTTTTTTCAATGCTGTTAGTATAGGGAATTTCGAGCTCGTTGGTGCTACGATGAACTTCGGTCGAAACGACGTCCTTTTTGGCTTTACGGTCTTCTTCTTTTGTGATTCAGGAGATGAATCATTGCTGGTAGTCATGACTGCAATAGTTGAAGTAAAATCACGCTTTTGACTGCGAAGTTGCATATTCGAAGTGGCCCTGCCGACACGATGTAAACGTGCCATGTCAGCCGCCCAAATATACTATATCGCCTGTCTAATGATGCGACAGGATTGGACTAAAATTTGGTTTTCGCAACAACTGTGGCTTAATCAAACTTGGTCGTTTTCTCTGATGAGGAGGCAGGCCCCGGGTTTTTGATCATACCACTTTCAGACTCGAGCTGGCAATAAGTCCTGCTGCAATAATTCGTGATACATCGATAAGATTAGCCACTACAGGCAAAGGCAGTCGTACATGCATGTCCACACCCTTGCTCGGCTTGATTCAGCTTGCGTCTCGTGCTAAGCTTGCCGCCATTATTTCCTCTACTCTCCACGACAGCATCATTGCTCACTCCATTCTTGGCTCGCTTCACTAAGTAAAAAGCTCTGCTTCAGTCGTTCTTTATCTCTTTGGCGCTGCTTCCAATCAAAAGCGGTCTACTAGGTTAGCCGCTCGAATTGTGCTCCTGCCGATAGAACGCACCACACGATCACTAGAAGCTATGCTGGTTCAAGTGACGCGAGTTGGATTATTTCGACCCAAACTCGGCTTCCCATTTCTCAAACCGACGGAGTTGATCGTGCCCCACTGACTTAGACACGTTGCTCAGCGCTTCTGCAAAATCTGCCTACTTACACGAAAAGTGGACAATTATTAGCCTCATTTTGACAGATCGAAAACACTGAAACACAAACATCATGTTCCATTTGCGCACCTTAGTGACCACAAGCCGTTCCATCTCAAATTCACGAAGTTCCTCGCCAGCTTCCATTTCTCTCCGCATCTTAAGGAGCAACTCTGGAGTATATACGCGCTTCACAGGCATCCGCTTGGCTAAAGAATAGCAACCACATATGCTGAACAACATGCTATAACGCACCCCAAATTACGTGTACTGTTAGACAATGAGATACTTTCCTGTTTCGCAGACATTGGTGATGTCATCGCCGCTGTAGCCCTGTAAAACACACACATATGCAAAAAATCAATGGAATCCAGTCAAACACACAAGCACAACCATGCACATACGTCCGTTTCCACAACGAGATCGTCCAGCTTCACATCCAGGCCCAGATCAATTTGCCCTAGGTTTAGCTCGAAAATCGCTCGGCGTGCTTTGGCTTCGGGTAAGGGAATGTATACACGCTTTGTCAGTCGCCGCCGCATAGCCTCATCAAGTTCCCAAGGAAGATTGGTAGCCGCAAGAAGCATCACTCGACTGCCATCGTGCTCCCCAGATGATACACCATTAATTTGAACAAGAAGCTCCGTTTTCACTCTGACCGCGCAACAATAAGCCGGTAAGGAAACAACCAAGAAAGCTCGGTGTTCTCGTGTACGAACCTGCGGCTCGCTTCATGTTCAGTTGCAGCACCTCTAGTCGACGCAATGGCGTCAATTTCATCCATGAAAATAATAGATGGCTCATAATAGTGTGCCATGTCAAAAAGTATTCGCACCATTTTTTCCGAGTCACCTCGATACTTCGATGAAAGTGTCGAGGCAGATACATTAAAAAAAGTTGTTCTGCACTCGTGTGCAACAGCCTAGCGCTCAAACAGAGCATAAATGAAGGTCAGTCTTAGTTTGTACGAACGCGTCTGTAAGAGAATCCGATACCTTCGCAAGAAGCGTTTTTCCTGTTCCTGGTGGACCAAACATCAGAATGCCATTGCATGGTTTAAGAAGCCCATCCTTAATTTAAATATAACAACCCTCGCATTAAAATGCCATAACCGACTCATGTCGGACGAGCAACCAAACAACGCAACAAACCGTGAACAGGTGCGGCGCAACTTGTGGAAGCATCACAGTCTCCTGCAAGAGCTGCTTCGTGTGCGCGAGGCCAGCAATATTTTCGAACGTGACTTGCTCTCCATGATCTACAATGTCCCGCTCAATAGTTTCAATAAGCTCTTGATCCACCCAACCGTTTTCTTTGGCCACCTCTGAGTATTTCACTTTGCCTGCAATGGTCTCTTGGTGCGACTCCGTATTATTTGAACTGGCTGTGCTTTGGCTACTCTCACGTCGCTTTGAAGACCGCGGCCCTTGCCCTATCTTTCGCTGCTTTGTATCTGCATTTTGAGTTGACGATACCCTACTGCGCTTTGCACCATTTGTAACGTTTATTTCTATCCAAAGTACACGAAAAAAAACAAGTATTCATCCCTTCAACACCTTCCATCATATAACAGCTAAAAGCTCCCTCCTACCATTTTCTAAAGACGACCTCGTTGCAGGTCTCATTGCACTCTTCCGAGATTGACAAAGCTGTCGTGCTCTACAACAAAAGAAAAAGTTAGCAATAATAGACACTTATCACGGCAATAATACCACGCACTTTGTCAATGTAGTAGCACGTGGCTCTCCTCGATGCATCCACAATGGCACCTGTCTCTCCTTTGCTCGTTGAACCATTGTAGTCGACTGCCAACAACCATATCAACACAATCAGCTTCAACCTACAGCCAAAGCTGCAGCTTTAAGTCGTCTCACTTTCTTGGTAGTCGCTGTTTTCTCTACAGCAATGGTTTCTTTCGTCTGTCGCAGTCTCTTGTCCCTCACGACCTTATTACGCCTCTGTAATCCTTGAAATTTCCTTGCTACGATCTTCAAACCTTGTAGTGTACTAAGATATTCCAGAATCGTACGATATTCTCGCTCTAAATCCTTTAAGAACTACAATAACATAATTAAATTAACTAGTAAAATGAAATAATAGTTTTATTTATGACTGTACCTCTCGTGCATCTGGATCTCCACTGAGCTGCAACTTCAGCGTCCTTTGTACTTCACGAAACTCGATAATGCCCTTGTCATAATCACCAATTAGACACAATTCTCTTGCACGCAGCAGCGCTTGGTGCGCACTCAGTGCGGTAGCGACGTTGACCATTGTGAAATGGTTTTGTTGCATTTTGATTGGATAAAAATAAAACACCAAAAATGGTGCATTGTACACCATCTACCGTCAATCAGTCGTTACCGGTAGTTACCGGTAGTTCCCGGTAGTACCATTCTAGATTCAACTGGTATACCGGTAGCACCCTCTGTCTACGCCATGCCGCCACGTAGCGCCCCGGTCGAAAGTCACTCGCCATCTCGCACCTTAAGAGACGTAGATAGACAATATGGAAATGCTGACTGATTTACAGATCGTAGCTATCATTGTGACAGGTGTAACAGCTGCGTTACTGATCCTAGCAGCTCGTGTCCTCATGCCACAGAAGACGGATGACGTGGACGAGTCGTTACAGGCGATGATCAATGGCTTTGATTTTGCTTTACCCGATGAAATTGAGCAATACCGTCAGGGTAAATTGGATCACCCGGAAGATAAGGATCTGTGTTTTCAGCTCTTGTTTCGTCGTGCTGTGGCTGATATTCCATTGATTCGAAAGATTCAATCGGAAAGCTCAGGCATTCAACGTCTAAAGAAGAATGATATTCTTAAAGACAGTTCATTTCTTAGTTATAAATTGGCCGAAGAGATGATTAATGAAGAGATTAATGACGTACGTCGAGAAGCGGAAGAGCTCAAACCAGGTACAGATTTGAGAAAATAAAGTGGGCTACATTATGATGCACTATGGGCTTATATATGGGTGATTGTTGATGATGATGATGTTGATATAGGTGAGGGCTGGCCAGACAAGATTTTTCCTCAGGCCGTGCAGTTTATGAACCAAGTGGCTGAACAACAAATGGAAGCACAGCGGAAAGCGGCAGAGGAACAGGTAAAGGTCATGCAGGCAGCACGTGCCAAGACGATGGCACAAGCGGAAGCTGCAGAAACTGCTATTAAGAACATTGAGGCGAAAAAGGCAGGCAATGATAGTGAAGACCTGACGCTGCGGAAGAGGAAGTAACAATGGCCTGTTATTGATGATGGAGCGACTTGTCTCTGTCATCTCTTTCGTAAGAGATGCCTCTTTACATTTGGTCTTTTTTACTTCACGGCTTCGACCATTTTTGGTAAGATAGACAGTTTCGCTGAATGAATTCGTGTGTGTTTGCTTTGCTATTGATTTCTTCATGCATCGTCGCTGATTGTCACGGACGTAATAGCTTGTAGGACGTGGTCAACGCTGACGATGTGTTGCAGTGTAGCTGCCTGAAGCTCTCGTACTGCAGCTAGCGACAGTGCTAGCGATGGGACATTGCTACCCATTAGATGAGTTTCTGTCTTCTTTTGAATAGCCTCCTTGCTGCAATTGTGAAAGACCGGGAAATCACTATTCATCCCGCAGCGCACACTGATCCGCTGAAGCTCTCTCGCGACAATCGCTTGAGCCGCGTTCTGCTTCATGTGGCGCTCCATCCGCTCCTTTTGAGACGAAAAAGCCCAATCGCCGAACTCCAATGCCTGGTAGACGTAGGTCCGATGTCGAAGTGGTGCTGATGCCAATGTTGTCTGCTGCATGCTGCCATCACCAAAGAAAAAGGAGCAGCACTCGCTATCGCGGTCAACTTGAAGGATGGTACGATCTGCAAAAACTACGCGAACACGACCACCACGGAATGCACGGAAGCGTCCATGCTCATTATTTACCTCCTCAATTAGCTCCAGCTCATTTGGCTGCGATAAAGACGATGGCAAGACATCCTGGTTAAAAGTGTGGGAAGCGTACTTGAAAGCTTGGAGCACGTAGTCGATATGTTGACAAAACAAGATAGCATGCTTTGTGTCGATAGTAGTTGCAGGTGGAATTGTTTCGCGCGTGAATCGGTGCTGAGGTCGCCCGCCTTCGTCATACCACGTGAAAAAACCATCACACTCCGTCAACAACGATAGTTCACCGTCCACTTGCACCTAGCCGTTTGATACCACATCATGCGTTTAATAAACCTTTAGGCATAACATATGCCGCAACATTGCCAGTACGTACCATAATTTCTGGCAGACAGTTACGTGGTCTGCGTGATACAAACAGCGTTGCATCTTCCCCAACCATTTCTGCCACAACACGATGGTACAACATCTTGGACGGAAGTGTAGCAACTCGCAGTATCTCTGCTAACATCAGACAATTCTCTTCATTTCCAGTCATGTGAACTCCATCACTACTCGTAGCAATGATTGAAAAGGTCGGACGAGCAGTAAAAGCTTCATTTCCTGGTAGCATTGAGACTCGTTTGTTCAACTCCATGTCTTTATCCTCCCGTGCATACTCCATCTCAGCTTCTTGATCCTTCTCCCATGCTGCTTTTGCTTTCAGTAAGATATTTACTGGAAAGTCAAAACTCTCTGGTATCTGAACAATTGTAAATGACTGATGTATCGTGGTATAATGTGCATATCTGCTCGCTTCTGCTTCAACTTCGACACTGGGGTCCGAGACTTTGACCTCTATAATATAATACACCTCCACCAACTTTCCACTTGGATGCAATTGAACTTTAGCTGCTCCTTCAATCGATTGCATCTCAAAGCATTTGTCCTTGCTATTGTACAATCTCGAGACTTTCACCTTCCCCTTAGTAGTTGGCCATCTCGCACGAAGCACTCTGATTCGTCGGTGATAGCGTATGTCTTTTTTATGCATCAAACGTTGATGTACATACGGTGACTGGAGTGTAACCCGATTGCGTAGAGTAAGAATATCACTAACAAGAGGTTGATGACTCGATAGAGCAGTAAGTGTCAAGTGCCGTGTGCGAGTCCCATCTGGACGAATATACGTATACATGTGACTTGAAGGCTCTAGTACTACAATGTGCGTCTCGTGAATGTTACGCATGTAACAGCCAATGGCAGTACCATCCGTTAGCACGAGACACCGCCGGCGCTTCGTATGTTGTGGTAACATTCGATTCACATGTAAATTGTCTGAAAAAAGTTGCGTTATAGTAGCAACATTTAATGTTGTTGCTTCGTGCAACATTCAATTGTACTCCGTGCAACATTCAATGTTGCTTCGTGCAACATTCAATTGTACTTCGTGCAACATTTGCTGCAATAATGAAAGTGTTTGTGAATGGGAAAATCTGGCAATGGGCGGGCGATAACTCCGTCGCTAATGGGCCATTTGCAGAGTGGATGACTGTGTCGGATGATGGACGTTTTATTGATGTAGGCGTAGGTGATTCTCCTCATTCTGATGACGTGGAGGACCTACACGGTGCATTAGTATTGCCAGGACTGCACGATTCCCACATTCATGTGTCGATGATGGGCGAAAGCGCCGAGTGGCTCGATCTTTCCGGCTGCAATTCCTATGAAGACTTTATAGATCTTCTAAGAAGATATAATGCACACTATTCTGAGAAATCATGGATTGTGGGCTTTGGTTGGACACAGGATGAACTCTCGAGCACTGCCAAGTATCCATCTCGATACGATATTGATGCAGTGATTCCGGATCGCCCCGTGATTTTACATCGAGCATGTTGGCACATTGCAGTCGTGAATACAAAGGCTTTGGAGATTGCAGGTGTCGAGGTGACTGCAAAGAATCATGATGTCAAGCATGGAACTATCGATGTGGATGAGAAAGGAGTGACGGGTATTTTAAGAGAAGATGTAAAGCTGTAGTATGTGAATGAGATAAGGACTTGGTATGGGAGAGTTTACGCAACGTGATGTGATGGGATACAGGCCGTGCAGATAGTGGAAAAGCACGCAAACGAGCCATCCTTCGGTCAGGTCACTAGCGATAGCAGTGTGGTATAATTACTGACAGTATTTTTTTGTACCTTGATGTGTGTATGATACTGTAGACGTGCGTGTGAAGTACTACAAGAACGCGCTAAAAAAGTGTGTGAGCTCGGGTTTGACTGCTGTTCACACGAACGATGAGGAGGCGTGGTCTGTGTATAGTAAACTGCAGGAAGAGGAAGGCCTTCCAGTTCGCGTGTACCTGACGCCGTCGATCCACGAGTTAGGCAAGACTACGATTCCTAAGGCTGGAGATTGTGATAGACTCATATCGTGCCACCGCATAAAGATTTTCAGTGATGGCAGCCTTGGAGCGGTAAGGAAATATCGCATCGATCGACACAGCAATGAAAGAGTGACGTCGGATGTTTCGAACTTGTCCAGGAAACGGCAGCACTGCGGGCTCCGTACAAGGGTACAGACAACAGAGGGATTCTCATGAATTCTGATGAGGAACTCGTTACGAAAATTAGCAAGGCGAATAATGCTGGATATCGTGTCGAAATCCACGCAATCGGTGAGTGTTGCTGGAAAGATCAAGATGTAGTACTTATGGTGCTTCTAATTTGACTCGTGCTCTGCTGAACAAGGTGATCGTGCAGCGGAACAAGTACTGGCAGCTCTCAGAATGGCTCATGTTGGGCCGGAGAGACGTCCCATTCTCACGCACTGCCAGATCCTTGGCAACGACTTGATTTATCAAATGCACGAGCAAGGTGTGATTGGCAACATTCAACCGTCATTCACATTGACTGACGCAGCCTATGTGCGCAAGCGCTTGCAAGACGACGTTATCCCGTTTTCGTATTGTTGGAAGCGCATGTTGGACGGCAATGTTGTCTGTGCTGGAGGAAGTGACGGGCCCATTGAGACATGCAATCCGTTCCAAGGCATGTACGACGCCATCTACCGCCACAAGCCGGACCGGCCCGAGGAGGTGTTTTTGCCGGAAGAGAAACTTTCGTTTAACGAAGCTCTTGCGTTGTACACGAAAGGTGGAGCATTTGCAGCAATGGAAGAGAAGACATTGGGCCAAATTGTTTCCGGCTTTTGTGCGGACTTTGTGGTGCTTCGCAAGGACGTGACGCAAGACCATAGTGCATTGGTGGCACCTGACCTTGTGAAAAGTGTCTGGGTGAATGGAAAAAAGACATACGAATATGATCCTGGTATATCGGAAGACTCGCAATATGATTTCAGCAAGAGTTTATTGCCAGGCAAGAATGGTTCTTTGTCCATTTGTCGATGCTGCCGGCATTAAAATGTATGACCGAAATATTCAAGGACAATATATTGTGCTTGTCAAATAAATTTCAAAAATTTCGAATTGCGAGGTCGTGAAGTACACAATTTCTTCGAAGTGCACAAATTAGAGATCAAATTTGTGTGGCGCCACTAATTTGTGTTTTGGCGCCAACACCAAAAGCAACAAATTGATAAGGACATGATGGACTTTGGTGGTGCTGCTGCGACTGGTAGTAATGCGACGTCTCCGCGTGTGAACAAGAAGACTATGAAGGCCTATATAGGCCACACAGTCGCTCTCGTTGGTGCTGTAGAGAGCCACTCGCCCACTGCCGTCGTCCTACGCACTTCTGTAAGCTTATTTCTGTAACAATTTGCATGAAGAGGAGGTGGATTCACTGTTGATTTGGGTTTTGCTGGTGTTAGGACGGGGATATTGTCAACGTTACACCACAGCCAGGCAGTGACTATGGTAGCAAAGTTGTGGAAGTGATTGGGCGAGTTGTGGACACGGAGACGATTCAGGAGTTTAAGACGACGCTCTGTGGGGACAACTTTGACCTGGACGTATATGATCAGTTTGTGCAGCTCTCACAGACCAAGTACAAGCATTTATTTGTGTAGTGTCGGGTATATAATGATGTGGCTGATGGGCTGTAGTTGAAAGGTCAATGAGGATAGATTGATACGTTCATTTGAGATGCTATTCTTCTTCATTTGATCTACTCAACTGATGCTTCAAGAAGCCTCCGTTGCAGGTCCCCACATTGCAAGCACGTTCCCAGAACCCGAAAAATAGTATCTACAGTCCAGCTAAAAGGCTCTACCACACGTGCTCGTACTTTAGATGAACCATCTCATCAATGCTCGCTGCAAGAGAATCCTGTCAATCCAGATTGTCATTTCTTCTCCATATACAAGACGTTCGTTGATTAGTTTCGTACTTTACCGATATTAGGTAGCCATGTCATTGAATAAATATGTGGCAGCCAATCATCATCCAGCAGACTCATGTATCAGTCACTAAGTACAGGTTTAAAAACACCTTTCTCACATTTCGGAGGTATACATATACAAACATATTTCCTTAAACCCAACCCATCCTTATTTATTTCCTTTTACTGGCTCTTTTTCTACCAATAAGAGATGGCTCCCCCCTCTTTCTGACCGCTTTAAGCACGGTATAGCTGCCTCGGTTACGAAGAAGGCCGTCAATCTCTAGTGACCATTTAAGCGCTTCCCTTTACGGGTTAAAACATGGCGACTCCAAGTAGTAACATTGAGGCAGCTGTGACACCTCCTGATGTCATTCATTGTCCATCAAAATTGCTCCCAACACGTGCAGACGCTCCTGAAGTAGTCAATGAACCCGTGACACTTGAAGAGCTTGTCCCGTCTACGGTCGTGCGGAATAGAAAGGACGATCAAGAACGCACAAAAGAGGAAACGATTCAAAAAACTGCCATTGAGCATATTGAACTGACCACTGGTGACGGTATGAACGACAGGAGTGACTGTGACCTCTTGGAAACTGAGATCATGATGGAATTATCAGTTATTGAGGATGAAGAAGAAGATGATGAAGAAGAATTTCATGAAGCAATGGAAGAAGAAGAAGAAGAAGAAGAAGAAGAGTGCTGTTGATATGTTGGAAGAAGATTTAATCATGTTGGAAAAACAACCAACAGTTCCTCCAACCATGAGCTTTTCCGTCAATGAAATGGAAGTGATTACAAATCGAGATGGACGAACGGGTAGTTTGTCGAAATTTCTAGACGATGCCGATTCGTATCGTCGTCGATCATTACCATCGTATCCGGATGACCAGATGTTTACTACATCTATGAATCAGAAAAAAATGACACTTACGGCATTTTTAAACATGCAAATTGATCCTGTGTTAGAGATTCTAGAAGATACGGACTCGGAGATTCGACTCTGGTTGATGCAGCCCGAGACAGTGAAAGAGGTGCTGGCGGAATTTGTTACCCCACCTGTGCTTACTGGAGAACCGCATGAGGAATATGGCTATTACAAAAAACATTTCTTGTGCTCGGAAATCATTATGAAACTCTACACGGGCGAAGAAGATTTGTATGAGTCTTTTTCGTCCGACTCGAGTTCGGGATCCACTGCATCTACGGCCGTCTTTGGCTGTCAGGAGCAGGAGGATGTGGACAAGTGGGAACAATTGTACTCGATCTTTAAGAATCCCATTCCGCTGGATGAGATGCAGCTTTTGTTCTTTAGCAAGGCGCTTGTGCGTCTGCACGACGGATTTTGTCTTGAGGAAGGCTACGTCAACAACGTGCTCAAGCGATTCTTGCCAATGGTCATTCCGCATTTATACTCGAACACCATTAAGTATATGCTCACGCTGATTCTGCAAAGCTATGAGAGTGTGCACCCGATTACCGGTCGCAATGACGCCATGGAAATTGCAGCGCCACTGATTGCCAAGACTACCCGCGTAAACCCATCATTACAGGAGAATTTGCCGCTTGTGGAGAACGCAACTACCCTTCTTGTCGACATGCTTCAGGCAAATCAGGCTGATCGGTTAGGTGCATTTAGTCGTCGTGAGGGTGGTGTGTATCTGTCCAAGTATTTTGTGCGCGACCAGTTTGGTACGATCCGTGGTTTTGAGTCCATGACGCATGGCTACCACAACTTTCTCCAATACATGCTGCTGGAAGAGATGTCAAAGCAGCCTGATATTGTGGAAGAAATTTTTAGAAATGCTGCGGAGGAGCTTTGCATTATTCGTGACAAGATGCTGAATGAGGTGTCTAGTGCTCTGAACATCCACGTGGCGTCTGAGTTGTTATCACTGTGCCAAAAGTTGTTGAGTGAAAGCACTGAAAACGAGGACGACAATAGTCAAACAGCTGACACGGAAGTTCAGAATACGCAAATGTTTGGATACTCTGGCTTTTCATCAGAGCAGTATTCGAGCTCACCGCATGACGCTAACGAGACGTCCATGTACAATTTGACGTCTCTTCCTCGCAGCCATGCGCTCTGGACACACGTGCTTGATGTGGCTCGAAAATCGTGTGGCTCATTCACGAAGCATCTAAACAATGGGCTTCCATCTTCCGTAGAGATTTCGTTGGCGAAGTATCTGAACAACCTTGTGCTGCTAAACGATGCTACCGTAGACGAGGAGCTGCACAAAAGTGGCCTTATACAGGCTTACCTTGCCATTCTTGAAAAGCGATCATCATTTGACATGCTCATCATCCACATTGTACCGGCAATTTCTTTCCTTCTTCGCGACGCTGATGCTTCTCGAGCAAAGAATTGCCCACTGACGAAAGATCTTTTCGGCATTGATATTAAGGTGCCCGAGAACATTATTAGCTTGCTGTTACGTGCAAAAGTCGATATTCCGTCGCTCGATATCTATGCTGCCATTTTGCACGATGTGATTGATGAAGTTTTTACAAGCAAGGCGCCATCCCAAAACAACGCGCAGGTTGTGTTTCATTGCAAGCGTAACCCTGCGTGGGCAAAGCTCTCGGAGAAGACCCGATTCAGCAGTGGTTCTGAAACGTCGGACTTGGGGCGTGGTTCTGATGAGAGGGGAAGCTTAATGAGTGAACAGACGGCGGCAAGCGAACTTGTTGAGTCAGCTTCAAGTGTCGAAGGGGACGATGCTCCGGGGACGGATCAGTCTAACGAGGAACAAAACTCAGCGTCTACTGATGAAGATACACAGACAACAGCAGAGCGTATCTCTTTAGACAGAAATAGCTCAGCCAAAGAATGCTTGGCACCTGAGTCGGCGCCGACTCTTCCAAGCTCTCAGAGTACTGATGTGGGTGATGGACAGCCAACGGATCCAGAAAAAAATGAAGATTCGCGCGTGGATTCCAATGAGGCACCGCGCGCTGTAGCTGCTGCCGCAAACGAGGCGAATGTGGCGTCTCCTTCCTCGAAAAAGGAAGCATCTAAGGAAGAGAAACCCGACACGAGCAGAAACAGCGAGAGTGATGGCTCGCGCAAGTCGCACTACTTTAAGAACGTGCTTCAGTCACCAGTGTTTAAATCTCCCATGCGCCTGGGCTCCGTCATTAAACCTCCGTTTGCTCCACAAGCTCAAGATTCTAATTCCTCGCAGGCAGATGGAGAAGGCCAACAGCGCAACACGTTTGGCTGGAACAGTGTGTTCAAGCGTTTACGGAAATCACTCGTGACAACACACAATGAGAAGATAGACAAGAAGGTATTGGCGCTAAGTAACGAAGCTTACGCCTCGCCGAATGTGGCTCCACGGCAGACGGATGTGTTCGTAGTGGATACATCTCGTGGCGAGGACGTCACAACGTTTGTGAACCGCGATGCGGGTGTGATAGTTACCGATGTTCCAGTGGCAACATCAAAATCTTCCGAGTCGTCGATGAACGTTATTACGTCAGGTTACATGTATAAGAACAAATATCCTGAGACAGGTCACAGAAATGTATGGGAACGATACTACTTTGTTCTCAACCGCTCGGACGGCTCTTTGAGCTATTACATCAGCGAAGCTCACGCTAAGGACCGCACCTTTGTTCGAGGCACGTCGCGTCCGCTTACGGTGTCGGAGGGCCTACCGCTGCATGTACATGGTCAATACAGCGTGTTTGGATTCCAAATTAACACACAAGGCCACGGCGCGTTCATGGTTTTGGTGGACTCTATCGATACTCGTCTCACGTGGCTGACGGAAATCTTGGTGTGTGTATCTAATGCCAACCCATCGCTCCCGCTTCCAAAGCAACGTCTATCACTGCAGCCTGACGATGCAGCAAAGCAGCGTTTGTCAAGTACTACGAGCTCGCTTTGCTCGCTGAAGTGCAGCAAGGAGGAGATGAAGGAACTAGTTATGGAGTTTTACCGCAATTTGTTTGGCCCGAACCTGAAGTTTTCGTCGCCGCTGGATGCGCCGGCGTCCTTTTGGATGGAAGAAAAGATTGATCCTGTATCCGATGGTTGCGTGCTGAGCTCTAATCTGCCCGACTGCGTGCCTTATTGGGGCGAGTTTCACGGTTACAAGCGACTATGTGACTACTGGAAGATTCGTGACGAGACGGTGGAGCGCAGCAGCGGCCGTGTGCTTCGTGTCTTGGTTGATGAGGACGAGGAGACAGCAGCGGTGATGACGTCCACAACGTTTCGCATCTTGCGCAATAGCGAGATTGTAACTGAAGAGTCGTGTGACATTGTGAGTGTGAGCGGCGGCAGCATTGTAAGCATCCACTGCACCTTTGACTCGCATCGCATCGCGCAAGCTTTTAAAAAGTACGCATTGTCTGATGGTTATATTTGCGCGTGCATGTCAAAGGATAGCAGCCTTATTTTCTAACTTTTGTGGTTTGCTTTGTTGATCTTGTAGGGAAGGTATTAGCGCCTCGTAGACGTCCCTCCGTTCATTATGCTCGTGATATGCGTGCTAGTGCGTGTACGTGTGTGTTGGAACGAAGACGCAAGGGATGCAGATGGAATAAGTAGCAGCGTTGTGAATGAATCGATGGTGACAAGAGCGATTGCAGCAAGAAGAAGGGCTTTCTGCCAAGTCTCTCTTCTTGGTGTATTTTCATCATGATGTAGAAGAGACCTAGAGCGAGAGAGTTGACAAAGAATGTATGTGTGTGTATAGTCCATTTTGCCCTTTTGCCACTCAGTCAGTACCTTTTTAGCAATAAAACCTACTATACCATCATTTCGCTGTTTTTACAGTATAAGCAAGTAAAAACACAACTGTTTATGCAAGTCGCTGTCCCAACAAAGTGTCACATTAGCCACTGGTTTTGGTGCTTGGGGGAGCTCTGAACGTCCATTCTGAATCGTGCATACGACCCCTTTTTCTTGATCATGATGCGCCGCATCTTTATGAACCGTTCACTGCAGACTTTATCGACTGCTGATCATCGTGTGTCTCCTCTATTACGTCGTGTCTTCTTTTCGTCGTTACCGGATGGTGTATCTGCCATAACAATGCCGTCTTTGTCGCCTACAATGGAAACGGGATCTCTGTCTTCGTGGCTCAAAAAAGAAGGCGATGAAATCTCTGCAGGTGACGTCTTGTGTCAAGTAGAAACGGACAAGGCCGTTGTAGACTATGAGATACAAGACGATGCTGTGGTGGCAAAGATTCTGTGTCCTGAAGGAACACCTGACCTGCCCATTGGTGCCTTACTCGCCTACACTGTAGAAGACTTGGACACATACAAGAGTTTACTGGACAATGGAGCACTTGCCAACTTGTCTTCTGAGACTGAGACTGAGAATGTAAAGCCAGTGGAACTCAAGGAGGAAAAGGAGGTGAAAGAGACGACTCGTGTACCGCTTATCAAGTTCTTAGGCAAACGTGCGCTCCTTAAGGAAAGTAGTCACTCACCAGTCAAAGAACTGGAGAAGGTTGAGGCTGCAACGCAGTTTACGGACCCAGTGCAGCCAGAGGCAGAAGCTGCACCGATGGACCCGATTACTGCTGATGCTGACGCCAAGTTTGAGGACCTTCCATTGTCCAACATGCGCAAGATTATTGCCAAACGCCTGAGTGCATCCAAGAGGGATGTGCCCCACAGCTACACGAGCATTGACTGTGAGATTGACAACATTATGAAGCTACGCAAGCAGCTTAGGGGTAAACATGATGTCAAAGTTGGTATGAACGACTTTATCCTCAAAGCGGTGGCTTTGGCGCTGCGTGATGTGCCGGAAGCCAATTGCTTTTTCGATGTCAAAACTCAGAGCGTGCAACCCAACTCGTCGGTGGACGTGTCGGTAGCTGTAGCTGCTCCGTCGGGTCTCATCACCCCTATTGTGCCAAAGGTAGACACTCTCGGTCTTAGTGGAGTCAACCGCATATTTATGGAGCTCGTGTCGCGCGCGCGTCAGAACAAGCTGAAGCCAGAGGAGTTTCAGGGCGGATCATTTACGGTGTCTAACCTCGGCAGCTTCGGCATTGACCAGTTTCGGGCTGTGATTAATCCGCCGCAGGCCTGCATTCTGGCCATCGGTGGCGGTCGTAGAGAGGTGCTGCCGCCTCTGGAAATCGTGGAGAATGTCAACCCGGAGCCGCGTATTGCTACGCTCATGAACGTGACGTTGTCGTCGGACCGTCGCGTCGTGGACGGTGTCATTGCCGGCCAGTTCCTGCAGGTATTCAAGAGCTACATGGAGAGTCCAGAGCTCATGGTCCTATAACTAGCTTCGACGTGTAGAGCGCTAGATCCATCAGCCCTTCACTACCAATAGCTGGAAAGCGTGACGCGAGTTCCGCTTTAAGATGAGGCTCTTGACGACTGACGGAGCTTCTGGAAGAATAGTAGACCGCGCGCGAGTAGTTTCCGTCATCCTGAGCGATAACATGGGCGTACGTACGCTGTCTCCCCGTGTTCCTTTCGCTTATGTTGGCTTTCTTGTTGTCGTCTACGTGTTTGTTTTTCCAGCATCAATTAGTTGGGAGACTACAGTTTGGAAACTGATGCCGTCAAGCAGGCTCTAGTCGTTGCAATAGAGTCCACAGCACCGGAGCAACGATAAAGCATTCGTAGTCATTCTAGTACCCGTCTCCTGTCGATTACGTGGGCTAAGCAGTGCCGGCTGCCAGTTGACGATGGTGTCTTGAAACATCTCCGTTACTCGGCGGAGGTAGACGCCACTACTCACATCCTATCTCTTTGTTGTTCCTTGATAGCGACCGCCCAGAGAAGGACCTGTTTGACTTCTGCTACCTCTTGCTCCGTGGACGCACGTTCCTGCTTACAGTTCCGCTGAATCCAGAGCGTGGTTACGCAGACAAAGCAAGCTATCCACCATATTATTTTCCAGGTCCGGCCAAAAATGTCTGCGTTGTCTGGAAACACGTGCGTGATAGCCGCCCGCACTCTTGGAAGTAACTCCAATGCCAACCGCAATAATGCTGCTTGATTGTCAGCAGGCGGGATATCTCGTGCATGTCGAGTCCCGGGAAGTACGGATTCAACTGATAAGTAGCTACTCTGTAGCAAACCCAGATTTGGTTTTCCGTAAGCATTGGACCGCCATGACGCTAGAGAGCAATAGTGCAGCAGACAATACCACTGCAACACAATCGCGTGCTTTTGGCTTGCGTGTGCTGCTTCGCTATGGGGTTCTCCTCGTTCGACGTATCACCTCCTTGCTCGCGTCCATCCAGGAGGAAAAGCTATCCCAGTGAAAACCAGTTGACTGCGCGCCGTGCCGTCGATATGGCAGAGTCTAGAGCAGGTGCAAGCCAATTGCTCGTCTGACGTCAAATGATGACGAGTATGCGGGACATCTGCGCTGCAGCATCTTGGTCCATGGGTAGGAGGACCGATTGAAGACCGCTTGTGATAGATTTGATCGACTCTGAGTGAGTGGACCGGTGCCTCACTACTTTTTTCTGCAAAGTATATCACTTAGACGGTTGCTTCGAGACAACAAAGGTCATCTCGTCCCGTCCGGTGGACGGAGACTTGCGCTAATGTAGTGAAGTCATGTCATGTCAATTGTCGTATGGCATACCATCGGCCATTCTTCATTTTTGGTAGCTCAGGACGTCTGTGCCAGCAAAAACCTTTGGGCCAGTGGGTATCGCTCCATGTGAGAGTTGTGGTCAAGCTTCCCACAAGCGATGCAGCCGGTGCAAAGCTTTTTCAGTGTGTCGTCAAGCGTGCATGGTAGCCAAGGCCAGTAAAGCTGGTAATCGTTGGACCAATACATGTGTTAGTACAAGTATGAATCGTCTTCGCAAAAAAGCGCAGCAGAGCATCAGCTTTGACACTGGTGTGCATCTGTCCATTAATGTACTCTATCTCCCCAACTCACTTCCATTCGGTTCACAAGTTTATCTACTGATTCGTAGCCCTTAGCAACCTTCGGGTATATATTCGCTCATTCTACAACTTGTCCTGCAGCCCCTTACCTTCAGCCGATCATGCGAGTCCACGTTCAATTGTTCCTTGCAGCAGTTGCAATCACGCATATTATCAAAGCCGAGCCAACACCTTTCGTCGGTGTGAGCACGAATAATTCATCCACCGAGTCAAGCTCTACTGCGGCGAGAGACAAAGGTGACGGGATGACGAATGTGAACGTTTTGGTAAAAGAGGTTCTTGCCGAAGAGAAGACAAGAAGAACTATCGCCACTAGTAGTCCGACTAAACCCTCTGAAGAGTTAATTAATACTGCGGATAGAGACGACGGTGAAAGGATATTCGAGAGGTTTAGCGTAATGGTCGCAAACATTTTGGATGCAGTACATTCCAAGGTGGGCAATGTCGTTGGGATAACCGACATTTTACAACCTGAGGGGTATAATTTGTTCTTGAAAGTGGCCACGAAGCATCAAAAAGATTCAGCCTCAGCGTTCGCTCCGTTAAAGGAGAATTTTGATGACAAACAAATTGCAGAACTCATCGTATATGCCCAGACGAAACCAGAACATAACGACGTCGTTATAAAATTGGAAAAAGCGCTAATGGATTATTGGAAGAAGCAGAAGAAATCTGCTGATGAAGTGTTCAAGCTGCTGAGACTTCATACAGTTGAGGATGGCGTGCTTACTAATCCAGTCTTCAATCAATGGTACTCCTACTTTGAAATGGTCAATGCGAAACATAGCAACAAGGAATCGGTCATCGACTTCTTGAGCAGTAAGAAGGGGATGAGCTCGGTGAATTTTAGTAACGATGAGGTGGAAAAGGCGAACTTTGAAACAAAAAGCAGAGTTGATAAACTGTTCGTGGATCTGAGACTGAGAAGGGTTGGAGGCCGCCTGTTTGCTGATCCACTCTTCAATTTTTGGCGTGCCTGCTTGGAGAAGTTCAATGCGGCACATCCCAAAAATCCCCGAACAAGTGTTATCCAGTCGTTGCGAACCGTTTACGGTGACAAAGGATTAGTGGACCTTAGTAATGCTGAGCGAAAGGTCACGGACTCCGTGAAATACGCTAGTCGTTTGGAGAACGATTTATTTGCGACCTGGCTGTCAGATGGAAAGTCATTAGACGACGTGTTCAAGTTTCTTGATCTCAACCATGCAGGCTATAAGTTGTTGGAAAACCCTTCGATGGAGACATTTGCCAAGTTCACACAGGTTGTCAGTATGGATAACAAAGAACTTCCAAGGATGAAGGAGGCGAGATTCGAGGAGCACGAGATTCTTCGAGGTATAAAAATTGCATCGAGTACAGGAGGGCTGCGGTCTACATCTTTGGAAAAAGCTCTCTTTCGACTGTGGTTTACTCAAAAGAAACATCCAGAAGAGGTCTACAAGATGTACTTTGGTCAAGACAAATTGAATGGAATTTCTGAAAGACGAGGGCAATCTGTTTGAAATCCCTCTTTTCATGACTTTCGTCAAGTACTCGGAGGGTTATTCCAGAACCAAAAGACTTTTAACACATATGGCAAAGTACGCATACGCAGGTCATGAGTTCGACATGTCATCAGTGTTACAAAAAGGGTTCGAAGACGAGATGGACAAATTAGGTGAAATGATTATGTCGGTGAAAGAGTCATCGAGCAACTCCGTGAAAGCGTCATCAAGTAAGCCCATGAAAGCGTCATCGAGTAAGTCTGTGCACGATTTCTCGAGTAAGTCTGCGCTGTTTGCTGCTGAACGAGTGGAAGGTGGTTTGTTTCGTATTTGGAACGCTGAATTCTTACTAGATGAAGTTTTTGAGCTTTTGAAGCTGAATACCAAGATGACGCCTGCAGAGCTGTTCGGAAACCCTTCGTTTCGTTGGTGGATTGATTATTCGGATTTTTTTGTCAAACAAGTTACGCGTACTGAGAAAACAGGGAAAACCTTGATGGAAGTATTTGAGCCTTCAACTAATCTTGCTTGGCTTCGAGATGCGCGAGAAGAAGAAACTACGAAAGAACTAGCTGACAGGGTGTGGACCAATCTGCTGAAGGAACATTTACAAGCGAATACCAGCCCGGATGTAATTGAGACGAAGTTAATGGTACCGCCAAAATCATTCCACGACGAGAAAGTTTTGAAAGAGTACGAGCATTTGTACAATAAAAGAAAAAATGACGCTGAAGAGAAAAAGGAAGAAAGCGTGGGAAACAAATACAAAGCTGCAAGAAGAAAGGCGAAAGAAATTGTACGAAAGAAGAAGAGCGAAAGAACTGGAGCCAGAAATGAAGAAGACAAAGAGAGAGGAAGTTTGGAAATAGATTGACACACCAGCGGCTAATCAAGAAAGCGAAAGAAAAAACTAGGAATTGTTGACTGTGTACGCGAAAACGCCGTGTGTGTTCCTTACACGCCCTCATGGAGTGATTGACTAGCATTGTCAGCCACTACATCTTCGATCTTCAATATTGAGCAGATCAGGGTCGTTTCGATAGCTTGTTTGAATGACACCACCTAACGTTTGGCCACTGCACTGCCTCCGTCAAAGACCTTTTGCCACTGGCCCTGCATGCCACGATTTTCCCCAAACGTTTCTCAGACACCTTTGCAAGTTAGAAAAGTAGAACTCCTACACTTACCTGCTTCAGCTGGCGGGTTCACCGAGCACCGCAACTGCCTTCTCGCTCTATGGTGATGAACTTTGACACATACGTCAACAAGTCAGACGACACGAACTAGTATGTGCCCTTGGTCTAAAATACCACAACTGTACACATGCTTTGGAGCTATATGAGCAGCCACACGCACTCGCTGCTTTATTAAGTCACACATCGTGTCAGTGACGATGCTTTATCAATGATAAGTCATCGGACGGACTCTCACCGACGTCACATTCATAGATAAACACTTGTTTATACCCTGAACAGACTGTATTAACTCTGTCTGAAGCTTCTCAAGAGCATCCGTGTCAATATCCAGTAGTGCTTATGTCACGTTGTCAGCCCCTTAGAAAAGATCGTCCGAGCTAAAATCCGAGTATAGGCCCGTGACATGTCTGTGGTCGACCGGACTCGTAAACAATTAAATGCATATGAGAGTCTCCCCTTTGCAAGCGTCGAAGCCAAGTCGTTTGTATGTCAGAAAGACGATACACCCATAATGAGACAAGGAATTCCGTTTCAATGTGGCAGATAATTCAGTTCTGCAGAGTCAAGCCAATTGAATTCAAGCTCATGAACCACCGACGTTGGCACGACAAACGCTACTGTGAGAATTGTTTACGTACTCGTCCACTGTCTTTTGATACGCGATGGACCCGTGATCCAAGCTAATTCCCAGTATATGACACATAACTCGATGTGTCAATGTGAACTGAGTTTAGTTCTTCGTTTTCAGTACTTTCGAGATGTCAATCGATTTCGAGATTCTGCAGCAGGTGTGCCATTACTCGGCTGTCGACCCGAGTTTGTACAGGATCGAGAGCATGCTGGGCTTCGTAAAAGAGCTTGTGGTGCACGCAGACCCCGAGCTCTTATGGAGTGATAATTTCCGCACATGTAGATGTAATCATGCACATCGACAATTGCTTTTGTACAAGCTGTCATTTCAAGTAGTGACAACTTTCAAATTCAAGTCGCCGGCTCACTTATAATCGGTGTCATCGCCAAAACTGGTCCCAACTGTCCTGCTCTTCTGCCTCCTTCAACGCTTCGAATCGAGCGAAACACCGATGTATGTTTATGTGCTGATTGTTTCGTGTTAATGGAAATTCCATTCGGACCCAAACACGATCAGGTAAAAGATGATGAAGATCGATGGCTTGGTCAACTTCAGACACATATCAAGGAACTCAGCACGTCCAACATGGACAGGATTCGTACTTGTTTCTGAACGGCATCATCAACAACTCTCAATCTAACTTCTGTACATTGTGTTGGTCTTCGCTCAATGTACGAACAGCTCCATCGCGACCGCGTTGGCTCAGCCCGAGCACGAATACTGCACTAGAAGCAGAAACGCGTGTACCACCACCATAAAACAAAGACCAACACACTGTAGCATTGAACGACTGAAGCTCCACTTTCATATAGGACTTGTCATTCGCCTTTGCCTGAGATCTCCACTTATCGTTAAGCCTTCACTTGGACTTGGCACTTGGACTTGGACCTGAGTCTTGATCTTTTACTTGAACTTGATCACACTTTTTTGTGAGCAAATCAACCGTATTGATAGCTGACGTGAAATGGCTCCATTCGGCAGCTTGCAGCGTACGACAACGCTACAATTTTCTTCAAGTGGGTTCGGCCCCGTAAAAGATGCCAATCCGCAAATCATAAATGTTTGGGCATAAATCAATACAGGGCATTTACAAGCACTTGCGGCCCAGCCAGTAGATCTTGGGGAAGGTAATCTGTGGTTCTCAGGCGGTCGTGAGCCTTGACACGCGAAATGGAAAGAAAATGTGCCAGCTTCTTCCAGGCACGTCGACTCTCTCCGTACGCTTCAAACCTCGACCATCAAGTCGGAAATGCGTACCTTCGACCGAAAAACTAATGTCTTTCGGATGTCTCGTGTTCGACATCTTCACGATAGTGATAATTGGCACGCATTCGCTATCGTGAAGCCTATTGATCCATTTTAAGACATACCTTCGTAATATTCGTGTCGTCGAATGTGAGCTCAAAATAGTGCTACAATATTCGTCATGGTCTTGATCGAAAAGTACGCAAATCGTCTTTCCGTCGATGGGCCGCTTGGCTACGAAAAAAAACAATAGTGTGTCCTAGACGCCCTGACACGTCGTCTACGCCACATCCACCTGTTGCCAACGTAAAGTAAAGCTCGTTCGCTTCGGCGATACTCTGTCACATGCTGATAAACTTAGTCGACGCCATGCTGCCGGCCTCGGTAAAAACAGCCGAGAGATCTAAATCTGACTGGATATATACCACGTCGCCGCTCAAGTTGTTCTTGATCGCTTCCTGCAGAATAGGGCTCAATGCCACAGCGGCGTTGACCAACTGCGTGCTCACACTCATGGACACAATCTAGTTTACGGTTTGTCCCGGTGCCAAGTTTGTAAAAACGTGATTGAAGCCTGCATTGGCATCACACCGAGCGTAGTCTTGTTACACTAGATGCTAATCCCGTAATTGTTGCAGTCAACTGGTTTCAAAGTCCACGTCAAGTACTAAAAAGAGCCAGGCCCTTGCCTTATTGCGCATCCATCAAGCATCTTCTGGACTGCACCACCGCTGACTGCCACTGAAGCAAGCGAAGCAGCAGGGCGACCACAAATGTCGACCAAGCTTGCGCTAGCTGACGTTGCTGCCACAGGGTCCGGAGCAATCGAGAAGGTTCTCTAAGAGTAAGATCACCCATATCAAGCAGGTCCATGGGGTCACCAGCCTGCTGGCCAATTTGTCCATCTTCCGTCTAGTCGGAAGAGCCTTCACCCTCACGGTCGACGCTGTACTCACCATCCTAGTGGTGCTCGTGTACCTCCGGTCCCGTCGAACGCACAACAAATGCGCTGGGTAATTGTGGTAGACACTAGCAAATGCCAAGATTGTTCAGATCAGCTCGTTCAAAACTGAAAGCTCAAAGACATATGTATCATCGCTGATTAATGGCTTCTCTGCAAGCACGACAGTGTGGTCTGCTTCTGAATTGGCCGAAAGTAGGCGCCAGTATACGTACCCGCGGTCATGCATGTCGGATTGTCTAATTCCTCCGTGGCATTGTAAAGCACCTTCTGGACCATTTCTTGCGTCTCATTTGGACGCTTAAGGAACAATTTTACGGTAGCAGTGAGAAGCTACAGCTGCACCTGGGCAGTCGTATCGTCGAAAAGTCCATAAGGATTCCAAGAGCCGTCTGCACTGCCGATACGCTCAGCATACTTGCCAATAATCCAAATCATTATATACCTTCGCCTCGGGCTCGTTCGTGTATGCAGGTTTTCGCATAGGATAGCAATTATGCTTTCGTACTGGTTTATATACTTGCGAAAAGTATCCTTAATCACAACGATAGCCTCCTGCATGACGTAGTTGACCTTGGTCTGGATATGCACCAGCAGCACATGGATGCACGTCTCCGCAGCACTTTCAAGCTTGATAGCGCATCAACCAATTGCACGTACCGAACAGCGTACACATTCCACCTCAGTGGCGTATTTCCTTAAACGCAAGCAGCACCTGTTCAATGTTGCGCTCCGTGACAAGACGGATGATGCTTTCCAGCTTCTCCATTCTTTTACATAGATCGGATCGTTGTACTTGCAGAAGAACACCTTCATCTCGTTCGTCAAGATTGCTAAGCGTTTCTGCACAATCAGGTTGATAATACGCCGAGCCACGTACTGGATCTCAGGCTCAGCTAACAGCAGCGTCACGAGCGGAGGGACCATTTTACGCACAAGACTGCATTCTGTATCAGCGCTCGAGACCTTCTCGAGAAAATGTCATAATGACCTTGACTGCCGAAAGCACAACGGCCGAGTGAGCATGCTGAAGACGTGGCGTCACCCGTTCAATAATCCCTTCTGCCTCATAAAAGTCGGCGGGCCAAAGTATCGAGCACAAAGACCTCTTTCCACTCATGGCACTCATTGAGTGCCGCCACTAGTTTTTGCAGCAAGGACTTGATAATCTTGAAAGCCGTGACTCCTGCATTGTAAATCTTCGGACATCGCAATTTACACGAATGCAGCCCATAAGATAGACCGATAGCACTCAGGAAACCCATAATCCAGAAGAGGAAAGTTTTCTCTCTGCTGCGTGCGCTATGAGGGCAAGCGCAGCGAGCGGTCAATCGAGACTGATCGATCTCGTGCCCGGCGCTTGTTGTGATCATTGAGCTATTATCTCCACCTCAGATTAAATCACCGATTCCACGTGCTCTTTGCAGAGTGTCCCTCGTGACGCCCGACGTCTCGAGACAGCAAATAGAGCCAGTGAGGGGATGGATGACAAAGTCCTGGAAAAAGCACTTGAGACATGTCTCCACTCCTTCATGTTTGATAAGAGACGGTCTATTGGTCTCTCATTGCATAGTTAAATCAAGTACAAACACACGAGCTTGTTCAACTGTGTATCAGCTGTTTATAGCCAGTTTCTACCATTGATTTGTCAACAGTATTACAACCGTCTTTTCCTACGGTCGTAAACTTAACCCTGTCTAAACTAATATTTCAAAAATTACTTGATTTTATCAAATAACGGATGCCATCGGCTACGTCAGTTATACACCAATCAATGGGGGACGTACTCCAGACTAAAGATTTTTAGCAGATTAGACAGGTTATTAGTTAAAACAGTATCATGTAAGACATGTTCTACTGTAGTAGTTCCTTACTGCGTCTTTCTTCACGACTTGAATTGGCTAATTTTCGTTGCAACTCATTATGCAAACTCGAAGGTAACCGGCACCTTTTTGCTAACCATCCCACACTCATATTTAATTGGTTTGCAGTCTGTCTACAGATTCCTGAGTACTTCCACATAAAAATGTGTCCTGTTTAGGTATACCCCCCCCCCCCCAGCTACTCATTTGTCATTGCTAATTATGTGTCATCATTGAATCAACACTGTTATAACAGATGGATGAATATGTTTTGGAAATGTAATGCACACCTGCTCGCGCACAACAAGGAGCAACGACGACGAATGTGACAATCGCATAAGCATAGTATTGCCTGACCCATTTTTACGCACGCCCATCTTGAGTGTGTGCGTTGATAACAATGGGACAAGGAGAGAAAGGTGTACAAATCATGACAAAGACCCGCTTCCATTCAACGGAGGTTAAACATTTCGTCTTGTTGTACTAATACATGTGTTAGTACAAGTGGGAAACGTCAAAGTTTTACCCTTTTCTACTTAAAAAAAAAGGCTGCAGAGCACCAGCTTTGACACAGGTATGCAGTCTATTCCCTGGTGTGCGCTGACTCTTTAAGTCGCTTCCATTCAGTGTACATACGACTTGCTGTTTATTTCGCTTTTAACAACTTTTGATTCAATTACCGCTCATTTTGCAATTCAACCTGCAGCCCTTACCTTCAGCCGATCATGCGAGTCCACGTTCAATTGTTCCTTGCAGCAGTTGCAATCACGCATACTATCAAAGCCGAGCCAACAACTTTCGTCGGTGTGAGCAAGAATAATTCATCTACCGAGTCAAGCTCTACTGCGGCTAAGACGACAACTTTCGCCACTGGGAGTCCGACTAAACCCTCTGAAGAGTCAATTAATACTGCGGGTAGAGACGACGGCGAAAGGATGTTCGAGAGGTTGAGCGAAATGGTCGAAAAAGCAAAGGATGCAGTACGTTCCAAGCTAGGCAATGTCGTTGCGAAAACCGACATTGTACAACCTGAGGGGTATGAGACGTTTTCGGAAGTGGCCACAAAGCATCAAAAAGATTCAGTCTCAGCGTTTGCTGAATTAAAGAAAAAATTTGGTGAAAAAAATATTGCGCAACTCATCGTACATGCCCAGACGAAATCAGTACATAACGGCGCCGTTTTGGGATTGAAGGAAGCACAAATGGAGTATTGGCTGAAGAATAAGATATCTAGTCATGATGCATTCGGGCTGCTAGGATTAAATGAGGTTAAAGATGGCCTTGCTAGTCCTCTCTTTGATTATTGGATTACATACGTGAGAAGGCTCAACAAGGATAACACTGGGGAAAGTAAGATTGTCTTCGACATTTTGATGGCCGAGTATGGCGATGTAGCCTTGGCGCGCCTAATAGTCAATGCGAAGACGGGTTCAACACCTAAAATTGATGTTTTGGGACTGGAGGAAGCACAAATGGATTATTGGCTGAACAATAAGATATCGGCTTATGATGTGTTCGTGCTGCTGAAACTGAACAAGGCTGACGATAACCTGCTTACTCATCCTCTCTTTCCTTATTGGAGTACATACGTGAAAAGGGTTAGTGCGAAATACCATCAGAAAAAGTTGAGTGTCGTCGACATTTTGACGCCTAAGTATTACAGTGATGTAGACTTGGCGCGCCTAATAGTAGCTGCGAAGAAGGGCTCAACGCCTAATGATGCTGTTTTGGAATTGGAGAAAGCACAAATGGAGTATTGGCTGAACAATAAGATATCTAGTCATGATGCATTCGGGCTGCTGAAACTGAACAAGGCTGAAGATGGCCTTGCTAGTCCTCTCTTTTCTTATTGGATCACATACGTGAAAAGGTTCAACAAGGGTAATGCTGGGGAAAGTAAGATTGTCTTCGACATTTTGATGTCCGAGTTTGGCGATGTAGCCTTGGCGCGCCTAATAGTAGCTGCGAAGAAGGGTTCAACACCTAACATTGCTGTTTTGAGATTGGAGAAGGCACAAATGAAGTATTGGCTGAAGGAGAAGATGATATCGGCTTATGATGTGTTCGTGCTGCTGAAACTGAACAAGGCTGACGAAAACCTGCTTACTAATCCTCTCTTTCCTTATTGGAGTAGATACGTGAAAAGGTTCAACAAGGATAACGCTGGAGTAAGAAAGAGTGTCCTCTACATTTTGATGCTCAAGTACGGCAATGAAGACTTAGCGCGCCTAATAGTAGCTGCGAAGAAGGGTTCAACACCTAATATTGATGTTTTGGGACTGGAGAAAGCACAAATGGATTATTGGCTGAACAATAAGATATCGGCTTATGATGTGTTCGTGCTGCTGAAACTGAACAAGGCTGACGATAACCTGCTTACTCATCCTCTCTTTCCTTATTGGAGTACATACGTGAAAAGGGTTAGTGCGAAATACCATCAGAAAAAGTTGAGTGTCGTCGACATTTTGACGCCTAAGTATTACAGTGATGTAGACTTGGCGCGCCTAATAGTAGCTGCGAAGAAGGGCTCAACGCCTAATGATGCTGTTTTGGAATTGGAGAAAGCACAAATGGAGTATTGGCTGAACAATAAGATATCTAGTCATGATGCATTCGGGCTGCTGAAACTGAACAAGGCTGAAGATGGCCTTGCTAGTCCTCTCTTTTCTTATTGGATTACATACGTGAAAAGGTTCAACAAGGGTAATGCTGGGGAAAGTAAGATTGTCTTCGACGTTTTGATGTCCGAGTTTGGCGATGTAGCCTTGGCGCGCCTAATAGTCAATGCGAAGAAGAACAAGGAGAACGAAGAGATTAACAAAAATGCTGTAGCATTGGGGGAAGAGCAACTCAAGTATTGGCTGAGAAAGGGTGAATCTATTGATGAAGTGTTCGAGATGCTGAGACTACATACAGTTGAGGATAGCGTGCTTACTAATCCAGTCTTTAATCAATGGTACTCCTACTTTGAGATGGTCAATAAGAAACATGGCAACAAGGAATCGGTCATCGACTTCTTGAGCAGTAAGAAGGGAACGAGCTTTGAGGATTTTATGAAGGACGAGCTGGAAAAGGCAAACCTTGGAACAAAAAGCAGAGTTGATGAACTGTTCGTGGATCTGAGACTGGAAAGAGTTGGTGACGGCCTGTTTACTGATCCACTCTTTATATTTTGGCGTGCCTGCTTGGAGAAGTTCAATGGGGCACATCCCAAAAAGTCCCGAACAAGTGTTATCCAGTCGTTGCGAACCGTTTACGGTGACAAAGGATTAGCCGACCTAATTCGTGCTGAAGAAAAGGTCACAAAATCATCAGAATACGCTAGTCGTTTGGAGAACGATCTATGTGCGACCTGGCTGTCAGATGGAAAGTCATTAGATGACGTGTTTAAGTTTCTTGATCTCAACCGTGCAGACTATAAGTTGTTGGAAAACCCTTCGATGAAGACATTTGCTAAGATCACGCAATTTTTTGTCAGTATGGACAGCAAAGAACTTCCAATGACGAAGGAGGCGAGCTTCGAGGAGCACGAGATTCTTCGAGGTATAAAAATTGCATCGGGTACAGGAGGGCTGCGAACTACGACATTGGAAAAGGCTCTCTTTCGACTGTGGTTTACTCAAAAGAAACATCCAGAAGAGGTCTACAAGATGTACTTTGGTCAAGACAAATTGAGTGGAATTCTGAAAGACGAGGGCAATCTGTTTGAAATCCCTCTTTTCATCACTTTCGTCAAGTACTCGGAGGGTTATTCCAGAACCAGAAGTCTTGCAATCGATGACGATGTAAATGAGGTTGTAAGAAACCCTGAAAATAAAAAATGGGGGACTGACCCAACAAATCAGGTAAATTTCGTCGTTCGTGAGTTCAAGATGCCATTAGTGATAGAAAAAGAGTTCAAAGACAAAATGGACAAATTGGGCGAAATGATTATGTCGGTGAAAGAGTCATCGAGCAACTCCGTCAAAGCGTCATCAAGTAAGCCCATGAAAGAGTCATCGAGTAATTCTGCGCTGTTTGCTGTTAAACAAGTGGAGGATGCTTTGTTTATTTGGTGGAACCAAAGGGTAACACCAGATTTAGTTTTCAAGAAATTGCAGCTGAATACCAAGATGGCGCCTGCAGAGCTGTTCGAAAACCCTTCGTTTCGTTGGTGGATTGATTATATGGATAGTTTCTTCACACAAGCTAAGCGTACTGAGGAAACAGGGAAAACCTTGATGGAAGTATTTGAGCCTTCAACTAATCTTGTTTGGCTTAGAAATGCGCGAGAAGAAAAAACTACGAAAGAACTAGCTGACAGGGTGTGGACCAATTTGTTAAAGGAACATTTACAAGCGAATACAAGCCCAGAAAAAGTCAAGAAAAACCTGATGATACCGCCGATAGCAAATGACGACGAGGTTGATCTTCAACGATACAGTAAAGCTTTGCATAGAAGGAAAACAGAACGCTGAGTCAAAAAAGAAAGGTGACGATGAAGTGCGGAAAGTGAATGAAAAGATGCAAGAAAGAATGCAAAAAGAAGGAGCTAGAATCGTTGACTGTGTACGTGAAAAAGCTGTTTGTATTCTTTACACGCTCTCGTGTACTAATTGAATAGATTTGTGCAAAACTACATCTTCGATCTTAGCAGATCATTGTCGTTTTTACAGCTTATTCCAAGTGAACGCAGCTCCATAATTGAAAAATGACACAACAATAAACTAGCAAACGGCCACTGTCGAACACCTGTGGCCGCTGGCCCCTGCATGCCACGACCTCCTCCAAACGTTTTTCAGACACCTTTGCAAGTTAGAAAAAAACAACTCCTACACTTACCTGCTTCAGCTGGCGGGTTTACCAAGCACCGCAACTGTTTTTTCGCTCTATGGTGATTATGTTTGCCATATCTCCTTCCTCCACCCTTCACAGATATCGAAACACCGGCAAGCACCCTTGTATACCATTAACCATACAACAAAGACCAACACAATATTGCATTGACCGACTGAAGCTAAGTTTTCATATAGGACTTGCCCTTTGCCTTGAGCTGAGATCTCCACTTATCATCTAGCCTTTCGTTGGACTTGCACTTGGACTGGAATTGGCGCTTAAACCTTGGACTTGTTCATAATCGTAGACCTCCACTTACAGCAATGCATTTCCATGACAACCCTCACGCAGAACCGTATACATATCCAACTGCTGGATCCAGTCTTGCAGCTACATAATGCACTAATAACGCCCGCCTTCTCGCGCTTCGGATTTACTTGCATGTAAGACCCTCGCAACAGTACTAGTTACCAACAGAAATCCAATACGAATACGTCTTGCTCCACAATGCACTCTTAAAGTCATTCACAAATCGCCACGTATTTCGACATCGTAGTTCCCACACTCACCATCGCTATATCATTAACCAAGTATCATATCACCACACCATAAACAAATAGAACGAGCGACAATCAATAGCCGCATTCTATGTCTTCACCACCACCACAACAAAACAATCACGACTCCACGGTGTGAGGCATCACACGGCGAGCTCCAACACGCATGCCCAAGTCACACTTTAAGACGATATATTCTACCTTCACTCCATCACACAACGATCCAACTTGATCACGGTCATAATCACAATCACGACCACGACTTTATATAGCCATTCACTTCATCACACCACGCCTTGTGCCTTTCATAATAAAACGGCACCGTCACCAACATCAGCCTTAGCACAAACAGACTGCAAACTCGATATCCACCACAAAATCGCCTCCTTCACAAATGCTTGCATACAACCAACCCAAAAGTCACAACGAGACGTTGCCACTTAAATTGACGACGAAATGACATTACACCAACCAACCGAATTCATCTTCACAAGAGCTTCTCTTGTCTTGACCAATTTGTTTATCTCGTTTATTTCCTTCTCCAATATCAAGCTCCTGGCTACAGACTAGTGCTACACAAATGATAAACAACACAGCACCAAATTAGCGAACGGCTACTATCGCACATTCTTTTGCCGAATATGCAGTAGCAGCACTACAAACTTCCTCATACATTTTTCAGACATTTTTGCAATTTAGAAAAGTAGAACCCCTACACTTGCCTGCTACAGCTGGTGAGTTCATCGAGCACTGCAACTGCTTCCTTGCTCTATCGTGATTATGGTTGACACATACACAGGTCTCTTTATCTACGGACATTACGGTTATTTACGAATATGACGCCGTAAATAATATGTTTGGCGAGCCGTAAATAACCTGGTTTTAATACGTGTCATTATACTTTTTATACCAAACCAAGGTTTTATTAACTTCGCTAGGAGAGGTCGGTAGAATTCGTTCTGAAAGATTATTAACTTTGTTTTTGGAGAGGTCAGGTGTGCTCTCCAATACCCGGGGTCCCAAGAGTATCGGAAAGTCTTGCGCGAGTGGGAATCGCCGTAAATAACCTGAGATAAAAATGGCTAGAAACATGGCATTTTTAGGATTAAGAAATTGAACGGGCGAGTGAGCGAGTCCGTGAGGAATTTGTGAGAACAAAAGTTACTGGACAAAGAAATGGGGACTTAAAATTGACTTTTTTACAATGTAAACGACCCTTATCCTTCCGACTAACAGCGAAACCAAATATAGAGCCCGAGAACCCGTAACAACCCGTGGGAAAAGCTTATACACATGAAGAACAAGCGAGAGACTCCTTATCAAAATGAATATGCCTTAAAATATAGTGTTCGAGTCTCTCAGAGGAGCACCAAAAACTGCACTGTCGTCTCAGTGGAATGTCTTTCCTGTATTCACTTTAGTCGCGAGAGAAAGCCAGGTGTGGCGGAGCGGGGTTCACAAAATTTCTGATGTGACCCTGACTCTCCACTGGCGCCCGGACAACCGACTATCGGGGGGGGTTACTCCGTTTCCGTGTATAGCAATTCCTTCCTCACCTTGTGTACCCGTCGGTAGGGCGGGTAGCACTCTTCTCGGTGGACTTGAGTTGATGCTGAGCTTGACCGTGGTTGGGATTGGTATGGGGTTCGATCGCGCGTAAAAATCTTCACGCGATCGAGGGGTTACTTGTGCACTCTATATGAGTCGTCCTGATCTCTCTTGAGATCGCCTTGTCCAAAATATGTAGATACTTGATCCACTTGATACACTTGACCTTCTGACCACTTGAGCCGTCTCGCGATCTTGTGTCTTGTCCTTTACGTGATACTGCGTCCAATCGCAGGCGAAGTTTGTTCGTGAGAGATTGTGGTGAAGTGCTAATTTTGTGATATGGAGGTCCCGGACTCCAGTTGGATTTAGAGTATAGGCCGTGGGTCAGGGACAGGGGACCAGAGAGACAGGGGCCTCAAAGGGGAGCGACCGTTGGTGGAGGACAATCCGCAGGATTCGCCGAAGAAAAATCAGTATCAGGGTACCGGTTAACCGGTACCAAAGGAATTTGATCATGGCCGCTCATTGATCGACCTGGCCCCTCGTTGGTAGACCCGGGTCCCTCATCGGTCGACCTGGGTCCCTCATTGGTCGACCCGGTCCCTCGTTGGTAGACCTGGGTCCCTCATTGGTCGACCCGGTCCCTCGCTGGTCGACCTGGGTCCCTCATTGGTCGACCTGGGTCCCTCATTGGTCGACCTGGGTCCCTCATTGGTCGACCTCGGCCCCTCGGGGTTCAGCCACTCCTGACCAGTTAATACAAGGATCAGACCAGTCGACGCAAGGAATCAGAGCTTCAGGCAAGGATAGAGTAAAGGAGTTAAAAGGATAGGACTATATTAAATACTACTCAATTTGCGATCTACGTGGCACGACTCCGTCACCCAAGAAGGACTTGTTCTAAGTTACTCACTGTTCCGGGAAGGGATATATTTTGGCCCCCCCGTCGAAGACAGTTGTGTAGCGAAGTTCAAGGGCGAATAGAGCTCCAGGATATATTTGGCCTGTGAGTTCGTTCAGTAGCAACACCCCCCAAGACCCGCTATCGGAAGCGGTCTCCCTCACCTCAAGGTCCGGGAGCAACGTAAAGGTCAGGTGGTTAATACCCCTGAAACAGAAGGAAAAGGCCAGGGACGACAAGCTCCCTGAAGAATTTGTCTCTAAGTCCACTCTCGACAAGGTCGATCGAGTGGCCACCTACCGGCCCACCGAGTGAAGCATATCCACTCGAGGCCCCCCAGGTCTACCTTCCTCAAGGCAGACATCTACATCGTCACCAAGTCCTCCGAAGAGTGCAACCCGCCAGCCGACGGGTACACAAGGTGAGAGAAGGTTCATACGCGGCATCGGGGTACTCCCTCCGACAGTCGGCAGTCCGGCACAGTGAGTGGTTTGGGGTCTCATCATACAATTTTGAGAACCCACTCCATCACAATGGTGCGCGTGCCCGGATCTTCGGAAGACGCGGGATTTCACCGCGAGTCCCAAGACGATAAAGATGTTCAAGTCAAGAAGGAGCACAAGACCGAAGAGTCACTGGAAGACCGATCGCCAGTGACTCAAGGAGAAACACACAAAGGATCGAAGGACCGACCGGGCCTTGGGAGGGGCCCGGTCAACATGGTCGAGGTTATATTCATTTAAGAAAAACCTAAATACCCTCCCTATGTCCTCGTTGAGGACACCTTGGGTCATGACGCCTATCATGATCCAGAGGACCATCAGCCGACGGTGAAAACCGAGAGGCTAAGGTCCCCAAAAAACAACACAACAATATCGCGCAATCCAAGCCGACGAAGTTCCGGATGAAGGCACCCGGAAACACCAAGTCGATAGGCCCCGAGAAGGCAGGACTTGCGTCATGGACAGACGCTGATGTCACGAGGGCCTACAACCAACGCAAGCTGAACGCGTTCCTGGAGAGCGACCCCGTCGCGAAGATCCTGGAGATCCGGCAGCTGGGTCAACTCACTGGGCCGGTGTCGACCCTGCCACGGCTGCACTCCGTCACGGACGCGATCACAGCGCTGGTCACCATGCTTCGTGAAGCGAACATGGTCGCAGGTCGGTTCGACCCGGACGATCTGCTATCCCTGGGATTCGACAGAATCACAACAACGTTAGAGCATATGCACAAGCGTCTGTCGATCCTGGTGGGTACCACACCAGCAACGGATTACCCACCTCTGGTGACACCTACACACATGCGGTCCAACGACAGCCAGATGACGCTTCAAGACATCACGGTGGGTACCCACATGTACGGAGCCGCCGGCCACCCAGGGGCGAATCAAGACCCATCTCAACACCGGATGCCAAGCGGCCAGAGGGAAGCAGCACCGTGGTCCCCAGGATCGTCCTCAACTGGGTCGGTCACTAGGATGCCCCTAGGCCCTACTGGAGCGGCGCTGCTCCAGGCCCGAGCGCGCAGCGCGGAGCAGGAACCACGGGGTCTCGGAATGGCGACGCGTGGCAAGAATGAAAATCATTCCGGTTTTCAACCAATGGGAAATCAGCACGAGAAAAAGTTGGAATTTGCTCTGCCTCGTGACGAAGATGCTGGGGGGGGGAAGGGCCTACCTACCCGCTAGGTGATCTCCAGACCCTCTTCGACGCGGCGATGGCAAGATTTTTGAATTAACGCCAAGTACCGCGGGCACACCCTAACGGGAGTGTAGCAGGAGGAAGACCAGAGGCGCAAAGGACGACCGCTCACCATGACCAACATCCAGGCATACAAATGCCAAGAGGCCACACGATGACAGACGTCGATATGGAATCCGTCGGTTCCTGTGAGTTCGACCCTGACAACATGGATTTGAGGGGACCTCAGTCGATGATGGCGAACGCAGCGCTGGGACAGATGCCAAATATGGTCCCTCGCATCAAACTATCGGCGACCTCGGACCTTAAAGAATTTCATGGAAGAGACCAAGACGAAGACAGAGCGCGCAGCTGGGTATCGACGGTCAAGACAGCATTCATAAGAGACCAAGCACCAGATGATGAACGATGTCTCGTTTTTGGAGGATTGCTGACTGGACCGGCACAGAATTGGTACCGTCAACTGGGTCGCTCAGTCCGAGGAAACTGGAAGGACTTAATCCAATAGTTCATGATTCGGTTCTGTGGTACGGGGGTACCGGTCGCCCGCCAGTACTACCATGCGAAGAAAAGGTCGGAAGAGACCCCGCTGAATTATCTGTACCGCCTGAATGTGCTTGGACTCAGGGCGAAGATGAAGATTAAGGATGGGTCGCCCAAATCTCAGAAGGATCACGTCGATCACTACATTTTGACGGTGGACGACCCAGAGCTAGCAGACAAGTTGACTATGCTGCGTCTGGCGGACGTGGAAGAATTGGAGGAAGTATTGACATCATGTCAGCGGACGAAGGCAAGACGATGCAAGATGCTGTTTGGATCAAACAAGTTTCGTCAGAAGGCACCGGCACTACCCGAGAGGCCGAGAGATCTAAATCGCCGCTCCATACATGCAGTACGGACGCCCCCTGGAAGACTCGAGCTCTGAAGATTGCAGTCCAGACTCCTCGGAGAATGAGGGAGATCTAAGACGAGTCTACCTTATGGAGAAGGAAGCGGGGAGGGATCCAAGTGTGAGGTTCTCAAAGAATCTACCGACTAGGGAGGCCGACCAACATCGCCAGGCGGTAGACCAGCGACCCGGCCCATCATCAGCGACCCCAAACACGAGATGTGCATATTGCGGGTCCAAGAAACACGGAGATCTGAATTGCTGGAAAAGATTGACCTGCGACCGCTGTGGAAGGAAGGGTCACCCGTCTGACCGCTGCCTGTTTGTATGCCGGGGTTGTGGAGAGATTCACGAGATTGGGAAGTGCCAGATGGAGGAGTTCTATAATTTTTTTTGTTCCGTCAATGGTATAACCTGGCCAAGCATGCAGGGATGTTCCCGGAAAAACTCGAGAAGATGGCAAATTAGGACGCTCGCCAGGTTTGAATCTGGTACGAGCCGAGCGTTCTAATTGTTGCATCTTTGCATATGTGGAGAAACAGCCCAAGGAGGGGACGGGTATTCCAGTTAAGATTGGAAATATATCGAAGATTGGAAATTACCCTGTGGTCCATGTTGCTTCTTTAAATGAACCTAATAGTTTTGTTCTAGAAAGTTCAGTAATGGAGTTGGACTTATTGCCAGGCGAGTTAGGGGGTACTGGAAATACCACGCCCCTACTAAATGGTTCAGGCAAGCGAAAGCCTCTGGAAAGGTCAACAACGACCATGCGAATTTGTTGTTCGATACTGGTGCCGAGATATCCATTCTGGATATCGCCTTTGCTCGTAAGGTAGGCTGCCAAATTGATGAAAGTGAACGACAAGAATGTATTGGTATTGGGGAAGCCGTATACACCACGGAGGGACGCACTCGCATCAAGGTCACTCTGAATGGGAACTTGGTGTACATCTTTAAGGTGTGGGTAGGTCCTATGGTAGGCCAAGATGCAATTTTGGGGATGGACTTCATGGTCCCAGCCGGTATCCGGTTAGACTTGGCCGACGGAACTCTTTGCCTCCCCGATGAGGTCAGGGTACAGTTGACTGGGCGAAGGACACTGTATAATACGCGAGTATCGGATGTGTAATTGGGTCGGTATGTACAGATATCCGTTGGAGGATGTACGGAAGTGCCTCTCAAAAGGTCGACCTCAGAACATTGGAAATTGTGGGTCACGAGAGGCGAACGATGGGTGGCCACCATTATACAAGGGATAGGACGTCGACCGATTTTGAAGATAACCAATGTCAGCCCTCGCCCCTTAACATTACATGAAGATACCAAGGTAGGTATGTGGTTGACTAGGGAGCAAGTTCCGAGAACGCCAGGGTTTGTCTCGGTAGGCTCTCGAAGATATGCGGAATGGCTAAATCTGGCTTATGAATCTACCACCGACCAAGTCGACCATCAGGTCGACCCGACGGAAGAGGAAGAGAGGCCACTAGTGGAGAGACCAGAGTATAAGACTCCGTCACACATCTTACAGCGACCGCAGGCCCCAACCCCAATGATGAATATAACGCACCAACCGGTACCCGACAGTGAAGAACAACTGTGCGAAGAGAGGGTGAATTGGCAGGAGGGGACCGCCCAAAAGCGGAGTGTATTTGAAGAAGATCTACATACAGTGACCATCACCAATGAGAAGGAAGTTAAACCGGTAGACTTGTTACAGGCAGATGACCAGGTGTGTTCTTTCGAGAGTGGAGAACTTTGGGCCGAGGACATAAGGCCAGGGTGGGCGGTCGTACCGGAAGTGGACCCCTCATCCGAAGGCATTGCGTTAGAAGATATACAGATTCCTGATCCAGATGGGAACACTCCCGAAGAGGTGGACCGGTTGCAACAAATAATATGGAAGAAACGACATCTGCTGATGGGTAAAGGTAACGCCTTACCCCCGGCCGCCCGAGGAGCGATATGCGATATCGATGTGGGGAACGCAAGACCGATCGCGCAACGCGCACGAAAGGTGGCTCCTCAATTCAGAGAGAAGATAGCCGACCTGATCAAGGGACTGTTATCAGCAAAGATCATTCAGCCTTCCACCTCGCCATGGGCCAGCCCAATTGTAATTATCGTGAAGAAGAATGGGGTCGATATTCGATTGTGTATCGACTATCGGTTGGTGAATGATCTCACCCAGCTCATGGCATACCCGATGCCGTTGATTAACGAATTACTGGAAGACTTGGATGGAGCTTTATGGTACTGTTCTCTTGATATGGCGAGTGGTTTTTGGGTCGTCAGTATGACCGAAAGGGCGAGATTAATCTCAGCTTTCGTTACTTCACTGGGATTATTTGAATGGCTTCGGATGCCTTTTGGGCTTAAGAATGCGCCTCAGATATATCAAAGGTTGTTGGATAATGCGTTATATGGATTCTTACGGATTTCGCCAGGGGCGGCCACAGAGGAAACAGAGGATTTGTTCGCAACAGGGGAACCCGATGCAAAATCGGGTCTCTCTGTATTGGGTCGACGATCATACATTGACGATATACTTGTTCCGGCCGAATCGTGGGACGTATTATGCCAGAAAGTGTAGCGGCTGCTAGACGTGTGTGACTATTGGAATTTGTCGGTCAGTGCCGTCAAGAGTACGTGGGGATGTCGGAAGGTCGAGTATCTTGGACATCGAATTCCAAAGAGGGACTAGAGGCCCACCAAAAAGATCTTCAGTCTTTGGTCGACCTACCTCTACCGACAACGCTGAAGGCTATGCAGTCCTTTCTAGGAAGCCTAAATTACTACAGCAGGTACATCGAAGATTATGCCATATACGCGTCGATCCTTTACGAACTGAGAGAGGTGGATTTTCACGCTTGGAGGTGCAAATTGAAGGCTAACGAGGAAGTGGCGTCCCAGGAAGACGACGAAGAAAAATGGTCGAAGGTACAAGTAGCGTTTTCCATGCTCAAGAACAAGATTGCTACGGCGCCCATCCTACGACATTTCGACCCGGCTAGAGAGGCGGTCATCATTGTCTACGCAAGTGATTGGGCTATCTCGGCGTCGTTGGTGCAAAATTACGACGGCATGTACATGCCGGTAATGTTTACGAGCCGAACCCTCAAGTCAAACGAGGTGAAATATAGCACAGTAGAAAAGGAAGTGCTGGCGTTGTTACGGATATTGGAAACTTGCTTCACGATGTTGGTCACCCGACCTCTCAAGGTTCTGACGAGGCATTCTACACTATCCTGGCTAGTGAAGTCTTCGGGGTTGCAAGGTCGCTTAGGAAACTGGGCCGCTCTGTTGTCACAGTGGACTTTGTAGATTGTGAAATGCAAGAAAGGCGAGGACCAGGTACTGGGGGCGTTAGCAGCCAGCATCACGCCTCGAGAGAATGTGGACTCAATTCTGGCGTCAATTGCTCCCAAGAAGCAATCCAGGCAAGTGGTCGACCTACCGACGCCCACAGTGGAACTGAATGAAGAACTGTACGTGATGAGTTTCGATGGGTCGGCCCGGGTGAAACAAGGGGGAGGTGCTTGCAGCGCTCTTGTGTGGAGACTCTCTGCATGGACTATAGTTGCAGCTGCATCAAAATATCTCGACAAGCCTACGGTGAATGAAGCTGAATATGAGGGCATGTTACTGGGTTTTGACCTGTTGGAGCCAATGGAGCGACGGCGTTTGATTATTTGTGGAGACTCCAATTTGGTTATAAGACAGATGCGTGGAGAGATTGAATGCAAAGCTTCAGTTTCATCCCCGTTGCGGGCCAAGGCGTTGAGTAAACTCCAGTCGTGGCCCATCCAGGCAGTCCTACATGTGAAACGAGATTGGAATCAGAGCGCAGACCAGTTGGCCAGTACAGCTTTACATCAGCAGCAAGGGGTCGAGTCGATACCAAGAGGAGAGTGGTCAGGTCTAGAAACAATCAATCGGCTGCCAGAGGTGTTGGTCCCTAGAGACCGAGGTCAGTCGGTCAAGGTATCTGCGGTGACGAGATCACGGCTCCTCGTCAAAATATCGGGAGAGGTCATGCAAGAAGATGTGGTACAACAACTCCGGATGGATAGGATCCGAGATGCGCAAGAAGAGGAGAGCTGGGTACGCGAGTTGAAGGTATATTTGAAGGGAGACTGGAAAGACTTGTCAGTGGAAGCGGCCAGAAACTGCAGCAAAATGTCGGAGAGACTACGAGATAAGTGAAGAAGGACTGCTGGTGTACTGCCCCGGCCAGAGAATCAAGGGAGACGACCGAGACATAACTGCCAGATTGGTGATACCTGAGAGGCTCCAAGCCGACGTCCTCCATCATTATCATACGAGTTTGGAAGGCGGCCATCAGGGTATCGGGCGTACTTATCATCGGATCCGACGATATTGTCATTGGAGGGGTCTGTCCCGGAGTGTTCAGAAATATGTGAGTCAGTGCATGGATTGTGAGACTAGGAAAGGGAGACCCACTTTACAAGGGAAGTCTCCGGGGAATGATGAAGCGACGTACCCCTTCCAAATTATCGCGATGGACCACATACCATCTCTCCCCAAGTCGTATAAAGGAAATACGGAACTACTGATCTGGGTCGACCTGTTCACAGGTTATGTGATGGCTAAAGCAAGTGCGTCACGGACAGCCCAGACAGTGGCTGAGGGATATGAGGAATGCGTTTTCCGCCGTTTTGGCGCCAGTGAGACGATCCGTCACGATCGGGAACCAGGGTTTATGTCGGACTTCTTCCGAGCGTTCAGTCGTATGGTGGGTCAACGTCAGAGAGCGACCATGGCCTACCGACCTCAAGCGAACGGCACTGCGGAGAGAATGGTCCAGACTCTAACAAGATCGTTCAAGATGTACGTAGCCGACGCGGGACAGCGAGACTGGGATGAATACGCGGAACGTTTAACGCTCGCGTTAAATACGGCTCAAGACAGAGTACGTGAGGAAACACCGTTCTATCTGGTACATGGATGGGATGCTAGGACCACTCTTGAGACTATGTTACCGGTGGTGAACACTCGACGTCGAGACTCAGGACCTCGGAGATGGAGATATCGGATTCAGAGTCACTATCAGCGAGCAAGAGACCAAGTCAACGAGAATTTACGGGCGGCTAGTCAGGCTCGGGTGCAAGCACAAAATGAAGGGGTAGTCGGCCACGAAATTCAGCCAGGGACCCGGGTATGGCTACACTTGGACCGTGTGAAGGAGGGGTATGCCAAAAAATTGGCCCACCTATGGCACGGACCGTTCCGAGTCCAGGGGTTAGTTGGAGATCATGCGGTACGTCTGGAGTTACGAGGTACAGAATACAGATAATTCCCAATCGTGCACATCTCCAAGCTCAAGCCTGTCAGAGAGTTCCCCGATCGACCAAACAGCGAGCTGAAAGTGGATGGAACAGATCCAGTCGACTTCGATGAATGTCTGTTACCAGAAGACAGCTGGGTGCGGGAATTAAAAGAGGGCGAGTATGAAGGCGAAGAAATTTTAGAGAGTCGTACAGGCAAGAAGACTCGGTATGGGAGGCAACAACGAGAATTCCTCGTGCAATGGAAGGGACACCCAGACCCCTCGTGGGTGGACGAAGTGGATCTGAATTGCGGAACCTTACTCCGGGACTTCGAGCGCAAGAACACAAGCCATAACCGCTTCGAAGTAATGCAAAGCCATGAAAACTAGCCGGCGGTAGCAAGTTTCTTGGAAGGTGGACCGAGTCCCTCAATGGTCGGCCCAGCCCCTCGTTGGAAGACTTGGGTCGCCTGCGGGGCGGCCTTGAATTTCCAAGAGTTAGGGGTATAGGAGAATGGAGAACGAAGGAGAAAGATTGCCAAGATCACCTGGAACAGAGGAAAGCATGGCAAGGGGAGATAGAAGATGGACAAGCACAAAAAATAGGATCGAAGAGAAAAGAAGATTCATGTTCAAGGGAAGACCTAAACGGATGGCCCAAACTTGCCTCTGAGGCGTGGAATTAGAGCGACAGGATGGGGCACAGAAGACAAACGATACTGGGTGAGCGACGGCCACGCGGAATCCGACACCCGAAGGGCCTCAAGCAGGTCGACCGGGTCCGACCCCTCTTCACGACCAGGGAACCAATAAACCACACGGCGGGTTCGAGGAAGATGACGGAAGAATGGATCCAGGAAGATGTCGAGATCGCAGTGGCACTTGCTCATCCTAATGAAGATGAGGTCGACCACCTCCCGCCAAGCTCGAGTTGCCCGACTCCGACGCTTCTTCCGCGCGTTGTAGTAGGACGCGAGGAAAGAGTTCGCTCGCGCTTGGTCCTTGGAGATCCACAAGCAGTGGGTCGCCTCCCAAAGAGCTTGACTATGCTCTTCGTCAAACTGGATGTAGGCCGCTGCCAACTGGGCGAACCAGCCAACAGGTCGGAAGGACACGGGCTGCATGGGAACACGAGCTTCCACCCAAGGTTCCGCCGCGAGCAATCTCTGGATCATTGGAGGGTTCACCAACGACCTCTTCCATTTGGGGGGCCGGTCGAGGTTTCCGTCCGGAGGGCCAAACCAACCCCAAGGTAGATCCAGCTGGTCGACCAAGTCTGTGGAAGACATTGTAACAATGCACCACGAATTGACCAGGTCGACCGGCCAAGGTGCCACTTCCGCGGCGGAAAAGGTCTTCGACTGCATGTATCCGGGGATCATGGCGTCTCTGGGAAGCAGGCTGGAGTCGGCCAGAAGGGGCGAAGTGTTGTCCGCGACAGAAGGCGCACTCTTGTTTTTCTCCGCAGACGACTCGGTCTCCGAGTCCGATGTCCCGAACATCGCCCGTTTCAACGAGAGGCCGGTAGCCGAGGTGGCCCTCGATGGAGGAGTGGACGTCGACGGAAGACGTACAGGGTTCGCACTGGCAGGGCGCCGACTAGCAGAACGAGACTTGGCCAGAGCCGCCCGAAGGGTCTCGCTGTCGTCGCTGAGGTCGTCGTCCGAAGACTCAAGCACGACAGGGGAACGACCACCAGAGACCACCGACGGTGGCATCTCAGAGGCGTCGGGCTTCGGAAGCTTGGAGGCTTTGGCGGGTACCCGGGGTGACGGCCGCCGGGACCGTTTACCAAGAGCTTTCGCCGGCCGCGAAGGGGAACATGCGGCCGGGGGCGAAGCTGCCGAAGGAGTAGCTGGTCCCGGAGGTGGCCCGTCAGAGAAGTCGACATGGTCGAGCTCTGCGGCGAGAAGCGAGTACCGGCTTCGGATGTGGTCGACCTTCCATCGCAGACGGTCCACCAGTGCAGTCTCGCGCTGGAGAGCTACGCGAAGTTGGGCCACCAGCCGGGACTTGTCGCGCAGTGCCTCCTCCAACCGCTCACAACGAGTGGCCAACAAGGCGGCCGAAGGGGGAAGGACACCTAGCCGACCCTCGCAGTCTTCGATTCGGCGGAAATGGGCGTCCGCGAGAGCTTGCAATTCCCGCAGAGCTGCCCGTACGTTGACGGGTGCGGAAGACGGACGGTCAACCATGGGGGTCGGCGTGACAGGAGCATCTGCTGTCTCGGCAGGAGGCAAAGCGGTGGAAACAGGAGAGCTGTGAACGACAACAGTTTCAGCAGCACTCAACGGCGAAGACACCGGCCCGGGAAGGTCGGCCAAGGACGCCTCTCTACATGGAGAGGCAACCGAAGGCGCGACGACGATTGAAGTCGGCTCTTCAGACGGTGGGTCAGCGGAAGGTGGGTCAGCAGATGAGGGGTTAAAACCAGGGGCGATTGAAGGCTCTGGGGCGACCGAGGTCGGCTCTCAGTCGGTGGATCAGCGTACGGTGGGTCAGCAGACGGTGGATCAGAACCAGGGGAAGACATGGCTGGACAGACACGAGTTAGAGGTGGATGAGCAACAAAAAGGACAATGAAGGACCTACGTGACAAAGGAAGTGAAGACATGCGCGTGCTCAATCCGTTGTACGGTTGAGCAAGTGCAGGGGGCGGCTGTGGTGAAGTGCTAATTTTGTGATATGGAGGTCCCGGACTCCAGTTGGATTTAGAGTATAGGCCGTGGGTCAGGGACAGGGGACCAGAGAGACAGGGGCCTCAAAGGGGAGCGACCGTTGGTGGAGGACAATCCGCAGGATTCGCCGAAGAAAAATCAGTATCAGGGTACCGGTTAACCGGTACCAAAGGAATTTGATCATGGCCGCTCATTGATCGACCTGGCCCCTCGTTGGTAGACCCGGGTCCCTCATCGGTCGACCTGGGTCCCTCATTGGTCGACCCGGTCCCTCGTTGGTAGACCTGGGTCCCTCATTGGTCGACCCGGTCCCTCGTTGGTAGACCTGGGTCCCTCATTGGTCGACCCGGTCCCTCATTGGTCGACCTGGGTCCCTCATTGGTCGACCTCGGCCCCTCGGGGTTCAGCCACTCCTGACCAGTTAATACAAGGATCAGACCAGTCGACGCAAGGAATCAGAGCTTCAGGCAAGGATAGAGTAAAGGAGTTAAAAGGACAGGACTATATTAAATACTACTCAATTTGCGATCTACGTGGCACGACTCCGTCACCCAAGAAGGACTTGTTCTAAGTTACTCACTGTTCCGGGAAGGGATATATTTTGGCCCCCCCGTCGAAGACAGTTGCGTAGCGAAGTTCAAGGGTGAATAGAGCTCCAGGATATATTTGGCCTGTGAGTTCGTTCGAGTAGCAACACCCCCCAAGACCCGCTATCGGAAGCGGTCTCCCTCACCTCAAGGTCCGGGAGCAACGTAAAGGTCAGGTGGTTAATACCCCTGAAACAGAAGGAAAAGGCCAGGGACGACAAGCTCCCTGAAGAATTTGGCTCTAAGTCCACTCTCGAAAAGGTCGATCGAGTGGCCACCTACCGGCCCACCGAGTGAAGCATATCCACTCGAGGCCCCCCAGGTCTACCTTCCTCAAGGCAGACATCTACATCGTCACCAAGTCCTCCGAAGAGTGCAACCCGCCAGCCGACGGGTACACAAGGTGAGAGAAGGTTCATACGCGGCATCGGGGTACCCCCTCCGACAGTCGGCAGTCCGGCACAGTGAGTGGTTTGGGGTCTCATCATACAATTTTGAGAGCCCACTCCACCACAAGATCTTGTAATCCCTGGCCAAACAATCCAGGAATATTACTTGTAGGTACTGGTGGCAGAAGCTTTTGATCGTCGGGGGGCCAAAAATATCCCACCCGGAAGAGAAGTTTGCGTGCGTAGTTCGAAGTAAAAAAACTCTGTTTAATGCCAATCAAATACCAATGCCTATGATTTTGCCTATCTGTATCCCAGGATCTACTGCCGCTTGTTGCCTTCTTGGAAATAAATCCGACTTGCTAATGTGTCCACTTCAAATACTGTGTCGATTTGTCGATCTGATTTTTTGATCCAGTTTGTCGATCCAGTTTTGTCGATCCAGTTTTGTCAATCCAGTTTTGTCGATCCAGTTTTATCGATCCAGTTTCGTCGATCCAGTTTTGTCGATCGAGGTTGCGTATCGTTCTGTAACTGGGTACGCTTTGCAATCTAATTTCTGGATCGATGTAATGGGGCAACCTATTACATGAGTAGTTATAGGATTAATACATACATTATTATATAAGTAGGCATAGGGCAGTATCCGATTAGCGGATACTGCGCGTCATTTTATTATTGGTTTATTATTGGGGTGCCAGACCCAATAATTAGCCAATAATAAATCGACTTCCATATTGAGTGGTTCCCATGAGCTAGGGAACATTCGCACTTACTGCGAATTAAAACTAAAACAAAAATAAAAACAGAGTTATATTTACGAGTTAATTAAGAGCGCTTCCTCAACGCCCTTTTAGTGTAAGACGGTAACGGGTCCTTAGCCCGTTACAATCGAGGTTACGATCCGATCATCCTGGATCGCGACTGTGGTGTGTGGTCCACACCCAATACTCTTTCGATCCATATTCTTTTGTTTTCTTGACACCGATACCCCCTCTTCCAACCATCTCACATGCCTTATTGACCAATCGGAGCGCAGGATTGTGGATAGACGATATTTCTTTGATCGATCCCTTTCAAATTATCCAATCGTTTTGCCACACAAGCGCAAAACGTGCGAGAACTACTAACACCAAGTATAACTCGTCCCCATTCTGAGCAGACAATTACACGAAGCATCTGATAGTAAAGCACCCCAAAAGGTGGCAGAAGTACCTAGGAATCTCTAATGAAGTCAAGAAGAGCTTCTATAAGAATGTCTAGCCCTTTAAGCACACCTTACATTCACATTTTGAATCGCAGCAGGTGGCGAGGCAGCATATATTTAACGCGCCAATTGTCGACAAATTTTTTGTATAAGTGCTTTGAGATCCAGACATAATTAAGGGCTTGAGTCATACAAGATGATGCAGCCTTTCGTTAACATTGCTGACGGATCTGAAAGATGTAAAGATGGAGAAGGTGTCGACTGCTACCGTATTGATGTCAAAATTTGCCTGCAATTAGATCTTGCTGTTTAATATTTGGCAGCTGCATGCACATTTCGTCAGAGCTTTCGTATTTTGCTGTTTACGAAGGAGCTAACAGAATTGGCTTCGATTGGGTGTGCCAGTGACACAACTGTAGCCAATTATGCTCAATTTGCTGTTGCCATCAACTTACAAAATATTGCCAAGTTTTTGAGGCAGTCTTGGACGTTCTCGATTGAATAGGATATGTCAACACACATGATCACTTCGTATCTGGACATCCGTCTCCGTATATATATTATACAGTATGGTGTTCTCAATGTCCACTTTTTGGCGATTCCATTGTACGAACGACACACTGGCGAGGTTATATTCTTGACTGCTTGTGAAGCGCTCAACTCTATGCTGCCTTATTGACGTGACATCATTATTTGCACATCTTCAGATGTCAAAAAACAAGACAGGACGATTCAGCGGTTGTGTCACCAGATTTCAAAGAGTTGCAAATCCTGGTCATATTCTAGTCTGGGTTGGCGCGCACCAGCTGGACACGTAAAACAACACGTGTACGTCCATTTCAGTGAGGACGAGTTTTTATGGAGTATTGACATCCTCATTTCTTACCTCCGTCGACAGCAAAACCTGATCAGCAAGTTGAAAACTACTTGCCCGAAACTCGCTACCTCCCGTTGGGAGTCAATGAGCAAGGTCGGTGGTTGGTTCAAGGCTAAACGTATCCGTGTTCGTGTATACTTGGCCGAAAAGTACTCGGTGTGCACGTCGTCCGACTGTTGGTGGATTACATCATGATTGCTGATCCTTTTCAGCAAGGCGCTACGGTGTGATAAAAGCAGATTTAAGGACGCTCTGTCATGTTTTCGATGCAGCGAGAACATTTGAAAAGTTTGATGTTGTTCTACATGGAATGCGTCGGCGCCAAAGGTCCATTCCTGGCGGATGGTGGTGAGGCGAACAAATGAATTTTGATGATTGGCACGCATCGCCTTTAAGAACTTTGCTGTTTATCTCGCCAAAGTATATAGTTTTATTAGTAATCACGATTCGTTCGTGTCGGAGATCCTTGCGTCCATGGATGACGTAGAAGTGAAAGATGTTGTAAAAAGCGTTGCGACTTTGTTTATCAATGCCATTAACGGTATCAATAAAATTGTGGTTGACCGAGATTCCAATACTCGATGCGTGACTTCAAAGGACTTTTAATACCACCCGTTGTACTTCCAAAACCTGGTTTTAATTCGCACCTCTAAATTCAGTGCGATTGCAAGGAGTCAGAAGAAGCGCCTTATGGCGCGTTGGACACTCAAAGAGATCAGTAGAATTGAGCAGGAGCAAGGCGAGCTGTTAATTGCCGTAAGATGTGAACCTGCTCTTAAGTCGACATTAACTTCCTCAATGGAGATGCTACTTTTGATGAATCATATGGTGTTGTCAAAGACAGGTTGAAGTATCGATAACGATTCTGTGGTAAAGTTGCTACTGTGTTTCCCGGTACAAGTCAAATTAGATCTTATTTTTCGATTTTGAAAATTGAAAAAGACAGTTTTTGCATCAGTATTACCGACCTTTTGCTAGAAGTAGTGTTGCATTGCAAGCAAATGAAAATGTTAAGCCAAATTGTGTCCAGAATGAAACAGAGATCTTAGCATTTGTATACTTATTTTTAGCTTAAAGATACATAATACGTGATCCGTATATAATAATTTGGTCAAGCCTAAACAAGCTACTAATCTTATATACGTCTTCATCCGTATATAAAGAGACCTGCATATACGTCAACAACTCATACTACACAAACTAATATGTGCCCTTGATTATAAATACCGCGACTGTACACATGCTTTGGAGCTACATGTGCAGCCACACGATCCATTAACTCCCTTATTTCTTTATTTAGTCACACATCGTGTCATTGACGATTCTTTATCGATAATAAATCATCGGACAGACTCCCATTCATAGTCTACAACGTCACATTCATAGACGAACACTTGTTTGTCGTCTTTGTACCTTGTACAGACTGTATTCACTCTCTGTCTGAAGCTTCAAGCCCAAGAGCCTTCATGTCAAAATCTAGCAGTGCTACTGCTGATGTATTATCGGCAAAAGGATGTACGATAGTGGCCGTTCAACTGATTTGGTGCTATGTTGTTTATCATTTGTGTATCACTAGTCTGTATCCAGGTGCCCGATATCGGAGAAGGAGATAGACGAGATAAGAAAAAATGGTAAAAATAAGAAAAGCTCTTGTGAAGATGAATGCGGCTGGTGAGGTAATGTCATTTTGTCGTCATTTTTAAGTCTTGTGGGTATACAAGTGCTTTAGGTTGGTAATATGCAAGCGTTTGTGGGAATGACGATATTGTGGTGGATATCGTATCTGCAATTGTTTGTGCCAACGCTGATGTTAGGGACGCTGCCGCTTTAGTATGAAAGGCAAAAGGTGTGGTGTGATGAAGTGAATGGCTGTATAGCGTCGTGGTCGTGATTGTGACTGGCTTTTTGCCACATTTTCTATAACGGGCTAAAATTGACCAAATGTTCCACGTAGTGTAGCGGGCTTAACGTTACACGTACCCGTTAATTATGCGATACTTACCGGTCAGGTCAAAAAAGGTGCGTAAGTACTTAAGACCTGTCGCTTGGGTGATACATACCACGTGTCACACCCTTGGGTATGTGATATACAATAGGTGTACTCAGATTGATGAAGATGACGCCCAGCTGGGACTAGGCGTCATCAAATGACGTCAGTCAAATACGTCATTGATCAAGCTTGAATATATTGAAGCTCGCACGTTGGGATGCATGTCTATAGAGATGGCACCCATCATTACATATTAAAGAATCAGTAGTTAAATTTATATTTAGTTTAAATTAATTGAATATAAATCAGTTTTTAGTTTGCTAATTATTGTACACTGCGCACGAGAAGCTGAATAAGCTTCTGCGTGTCGTAAGTGTAGCTCTTGTCTCAGAAGTTCGTTGCGCGACTCGCTATAAGCGGCCGGCAACAGTTGGTACAGCGCTTTAGCGCCGACCACCACCAGCACCACTACACGCGGATGTAAGGCATTCTAACGGCTTCCTCACGCTGCTCGTAGGTGTGTGCTTGCGTAGTACGTGGCAGCTTTTTTGAAGTGCCCGTCTGAAATTGGTAGCACCATTAGTCCTTCTCTAGACCCGTCTCTTTGAACGTGCGTGTGGCTACGGATGTCCCTCAATATGGATTAAGGAGAATTTCCTCACCTCCCCAACACGATAGGGAGTTGGCAGAGCATTTTGTGCAGCTAATTGGTAAATAGCCCTGGCCAACCTTTTGAATTGTCCTCTGAACAGCATGTTGCTCAGTTGGAGCAATTTGAGGCGTTTGTGCTCGGAGAGCGTAGAAACGCGTCCGAGGCAAACAGCTAAGCAGCGGCTGAGTCCATCAGTAAGACTCAAGATGAGATTTTGAGTGAACAAGCTTGGAACGAGGTGCTCAATAGGAATGTAAGACACTCTTGCCCGGTCTAATCCGACAAGTTCACTTTCGGATGGACTCTCCGAAGTTTGATGGATTTTCCCACATACGATTGTTCACTGGCTTTTAAACGTGTAGCAATGCGGTATGGTGCAGCTTATCGAGGGCGATACCAGAATGGTGTCGTACGCCATGTCAATTTGCGTGGCAAAACGTCAGAGAGAGCTTACTCTGTGCTTATGGCGAACGCCGATGCGTTTCCATCATGGGCGATCTTCAAATTAAAAATTCGTGCCATGTACCAGCCGACTAACAATGAAGTATTATTTTAGGCGCGCTTCTTTGGATCACGACAGGCAAAACGATCTCTGCAAGAGTATGTGCAGGAGATGCGTTCGCTGTCTGCGTCTTTTAATGTGGGTCCAATACCGTACCACATTAAGGTACCTAAGTTCATAAATGGACAACGGCATGGCCCATCGCGTCAGGCCCTTTAAGAAAGATTTTAACGGTTTGAGTTCCCTTTACCATCTTACACTAAAAGAGCGTTGAGGAAGCGCTCTTAATTAACTCGTAAATTTGACTCTGTTTTTCTTTTTGTATAGTTTTAATTCGCAGTAAGTGCGAATATGTTCTGTAGTTCATAGGAACCACTCAAGATGGAAGTCAATTCATTATTGGCTAATTATTGGGTCTGGCGCCCCAATAATAAATCAATCATAAAATGGTGCGCAGTATCCGATCATCGGATACTGCCATTTGCCTACTCAAGTGATTATGTATTATCCCTATAACTACTTATGTAATAGGTTGCCCCATTACATCACCCTCCCCCTCTTCAAGATGTGCTTACTACAACGTAAGCACAAATAAAAAGAAATGATACTTTTCATCGAAAAATCAGCGACACAACCTCGAACCTGCTCAGTGACACAAAGCTGAGCAGCGTGACCCTGGCCGCGCGCAAGGATATATTTGACGACAACAGCCGTACGATCTGCAGGGAGCAGACACCGCGAGTCACGGACGCACACTTGATCCCGTACATCTTAGCAGCACTAATCGTCCAGAAGTGCCTGAAGTCATAACAAAGCTCGTCATTCGCTATCATTCCGTTGGTGCAGTGGTTTACCACTGAGTTCTTGATCGTGATGTCGCTGGTTCAATCCTTAAGTGCGCCAAGTTCGATTCGCTAGGGCATTTCACATAGCCTCAAATGACATCCATGTTTTCCCGAGCCTCATATAAATCTCGGAATCGCTCGGGAACTCGTCGTCGTAGTTCTGTTGCTCTCGAGCATCACGGCTCGCGAGATTGGAGCTGGCATCGGCAGCATCGCTCGCTATCGCCGTCTTCCTACGCGACTCATAATCCTCGACCACGTCTAGAACATCTGAGCCAGCATACTTCGAGATTCCCATTGATCTCCCGCCGGCGAATATCCCAATCAGCGGAATCTGCTATGTTTCTCGACACGAATCTTCGTGTGCGCGCGAGTAAGTACTCGTCGCATAATACTTATGATCCTCGTGATCGACGATACGGTCGATAATTTAGCGTCGCGCACTCGATGCATCATAAAGGAGGAGGATCATTACGACGATAGATCTTTGGTGGTGAGCGCCGATTCGCACAATTGGACACCTGTACAGTCGAACGACTTGAACCTCGCTAAATGGCGGAAAATGTTCGTGATCGTGCCACTGCTGCATCTGAGACTGCTGAGTGGACACGACGGGAGCAGCAGAGATTGGTTGAGTGCTTCCGCCAATACTAAGACGACTACGTTCGGAGGAATCCATCAAAACGAGTCTGCACGTGCTCAGTATGTACTAGGTCCCAGTCGTCTTTAGCGTCTTCGTCGAGCGATATCGAATTTTGAGCCGGCACAGAAGAGCGGGGAAGATTCGAAGGGAGATCCGCCGGTAGGTAGGCCTTGAGGCGCCCGACATAGAACGTCGGGTCAAACGCATAGATGAAGGTATGTCTAGCGTGAAAGCGTCACCTTGCACCTTAACAATCCGAAATGGGCCAATATATCTTGTTGCTAACTTATAGCGCCCAAATTCGTCACTGAGGTGTTCTGTAATCCACTTGTTAATAACAATACTCTGTCACCTTCTCGAAATATCAACATATTCTTTCGACCTCCTCTGTCTCCATTCTCCTTTTGCTTGTCGACTGTCTCGTGTAATGCATCACGCACAAAACGCGTGATTCCTTGTCGTCATAGCAAAAATTCGATTACTGCAGCCGAACTTACAGGCGATGAGTCCTTTTTGGGAGAAAATTAGCAACAGGAGACGCGATGGAAAGCATCACGTCAGGAGTCGATATTCCGTTGGCCAAAAAATTACCAGCATTAGCTGCATCGGCAGCAAACTTAACTTCATCTTAATCAATCATCAAAAGTTTCAGAGTACTTCCATCGGGAGATAATCCCCCACCAAGCTTTACACAGGACGCGAGGATGCCTCGCGTTGTTAACGAAAAAGAGCGTCAACCCGGTTGACGCGTGGACAGCATTGTTGATTGCAAACTCTGCAAGTGGAAGAAATGAACTCCATGATGAGAACGATGTTGCATAACTGCGCAAGACATCTTCGAGCACTCTGTTCACACGGTCCGTTTGCCCATTCGTCTCTGGATGGGCCGCCGTAGACATAAGCAACAGCGTGCCTAATAGCTGAAAGAACTCGGTCCAAAAAGCCGAAATGAAACGCGGGTCACGGTCCGAAACAATAGATTCTGGCAAGCCGTGATAGCTAATTATCATCGCTGTCGTCTCCACCGTAACGTGGGCGGAGGTACACTATTAACAATACGCCCGTGTGTTTCTGTTCATCCGGTGGAGGTTCCAAGATGCCATCTATGCTGATCGAAGACCAAACTTCCGTCGCAAACAGAAGCGACGCAATGGGGCTTGTGAAGTCGGCGTCTGGTT